>JAXCMG010000015.1:4975169-5008424 GCA_034642415.1 Podarcis siculus
TCTATCTATCTATCTATCTATCTATCTATCTATCTATCTATCTATCTCCTGCACTTTCCTTTCCTCTCCCTCCTTCCCTCTCTCATTTCTCCTTCTTTTGCTTAGCCTGTTCCTCAACTCATATGCTGAGCCATTTTCAAACAATGGCCTATTTAATATCCTAGGTTTGTACAATGTCAGACAGTGAGATAAATATAATAAATAATTTTTATTTCCAGGCACATGTGCTCACACACCCATCTTGAACCCACTGCCTGCTTGAAAGAATTTGGGTTGCTGAGAACTAGTTCTCCCATCATTCTCTGTCTCTCTCAAGGAGCAAGACAACCTGTTGAAGCACCATATTTAGCCTGGGTGGACTTAAGAGGAGTTTGTGGAAGCATAGCAGAGAAAAACATCACCTCTTCTATATTTATTTTCTCAAGAACAAGGGTTCCCCCCGGCGCCTCAAAGATGGTTCTCAAGCATTCCCGGCCGGCATGGCAGACGGGAGCAGCTTCCATAGCAATCTCCGTCTTCTTCCAGAAAAACAAGGCCTCTGGTTCACCCCAGAACATTCCGTTTGCCGAGTCTTACAAGCCCCGCCAGGCTCAACGCCTCTGCCCTCCATGGCATTCCAGGAAAACATCCCTCTTCGTGAGATAATCTGGCCCACATATGGGATCTTCATGAAAGGGGAAAACATTGGCTCTTGCGTAAGGATGGAAACATATTCATTCATCTGAAAACGGCACGGGCGGAAGGATACTGTCCATGTCAGCCATGGGATGGGAGTCAAAACAAAACAATGTGGTCAAAATGTTCTCCTTTCTTCCACATGCTCTTCGTTTAGAGTCCTGGGGCTGCTAGCAATCTGCTCTTGAACGACTGTGACCTCTTCCAGTTCCCACTCATTTTCCTCCAAGTCGTGCCGGGAATTATTTCCATGAGGCATACTTGTCAACCCCAGCAGGTGCGCCATCTGGCACAAAGGTCTTCTGCGCATGCCCTTCCCATGCACTTGCACATCTCCCGCTTGGGAAGGGCCAGTGTTGCTCACTGATAGAGCATCTGCTTGGCAAGGGAGCACTGCCTGGAGAGCCGATATCAGCAGTGTAGACAATACAGAGCTGGCTGGATCAATGAAGCGACCTTCCTGTGTTCTTTCCCTTCAAGACAACAGAGCTTGGGCTTGACACCTTGTGCCACCCACCTCCCATACGGCGCATAATGTCCATTCAACAGAGAGGCCCCTTGAATGTTCCCTAGCTCTGGGGAGGGGTCACTTTTCCACAAGTACCGCCTGGGAAGCTGGGCTGCTCTTTCAATGGGCATGTGGAGTTGTTGCATGTCACATGTCTGTTTACTTCCGGCACCGTCTGCTGGGAACTTCCGTTGTATATAGCTTTTGCTATGCTGTTTGCTTGGACACGAAGGAAAGCAGACATGTTTCTCCTTTGTCCTGCTGCTGAATAAATGCTTGTAAATATGCTTACATATGCCTCTGTCCGTTACTTCTGTAGCAAAGAGTTCTTATCTCTGCTGGCTTGCATGCTAAGCTTCTGAAGGCTTCTGAGACTTGAGTCACAGTTTTGATGCTGTTCTGAGAACCGGAGTTTGCCCGGCTGCCGGCCGGTGGCTGGAGCCAGCTGGGGGCCTGCCAAATGCTCCCGTCTCCCCGGACGCAACCCAACAGGCAGAAGCTGGTTCTACAAATGTTGACTAGGCAACTCGGAAGAAAAGCAGCAGCTCCTCACATGGCATGGAGAAAGTGGAGAGAGAGAAAAGGTTTCCTCCCTCTCTCACAACACCAGCATCTGTGGATGTCCAAGGAAGCTGAAGGTCAGAAGGTTCAGGACAGGTCAAAGGAAGTCCTTCTTCACGTAGTGCAGTTAATCTAGGGAACTCTCTCCAGGAGGCAAGGATGGCCACCAACCTGGACGTCTTTAGAAGAGGATTAGAGAAAGTCATGGAAGAAGAGAGGGCTTTCGGTAGCTACTAGCCAGATAGCTCTGCTCTGCTTCCACAGCTAGAGACAGCAATGCTTCTGAAGACCAGTTGATGGACACCACGAGGGCGGGGAGTGTTAGTATTTCATGCCTCCGATGCTGCAGATGAGATTGTTGTAATCACTTGCCTGTCTGAGAAGAGCGTGAGAAACGGAAGACAGTCTTCTTCTTCCGCTGCAATGTACTTTCAATTTTACTCTTTCTGTTTGTTCTCTCAGAGCTGGAGAGAACAGACGCCATTATTCCTTTGTCTGTACATAGTGTGTAAATAAATAGTAGGTTAGATCTACGATGTCTCGGTCTTCTTGCTGTGTTTTGCCAGAAGATTAGTGTGCATATACCAGTTGGTATATGTCTCTGGAGCGCCCTGGAGAAGAAGGGAAATGCCTTTTCCAGAGCTGCGCATACTGGAGGACACTCAGCACTCTGGGGGCTTGCAGGCCCACAACAGGGAGGGCCCTTGTGCTTGTATTCTGCTGGTGGGTTTCATGCAAGAGACTGGTTGGCCACTGGGAGAGAAGGATGCTGGACTAAATGGGCCACTGGCCTGATCCAGAAGAGCTCTTCTTATGTTTCTATGTTGCTCAGAAAAGCTATGTAAGCAGGAATGGAATTGTCCTGCTCAAGGGTCTTTTTTTGGAGTGGGAGCCCAAATGGAGGACCAACTGCAAGCTGTGGAGGGAAATATTTTATTGGAGTCACTTGCCAGTCAACTGGCTGTCTCTATGCCGGAACTCAAAGGGCATTGGGAGGACCAGACACCACTTTTCCCCACTTCCCCCCTCAAATTAATGGGGGTCAGTTCTTCAAAAAGAGGAGAGCACATTACACTTTCAGCTCCAATTGGCCAACACATTATTATATTTTGTTTTATAAAATCTACCTTCCAGCTCACATGAAAGTTACAGGGAGGTCCCTACAAATCAATAGCAAAGACTGGAACACAAGAGAGTAGAATCGTACCTCCGCACAAAGGTGATAGAGGACAAGGCATGGGGCACCTTTACCGAGAGCAAGTCATGTGCGTGCGTGTGCGCATGTGCGCACTGGAGACTTTTGGCAGAAGCGCCTGGATGCCTTTGGAGCAGTCCACTTTGTCCTGCTCAAAACAAACACACACACTTTTAAAGGTTGGCTACAGGCTAGACCAGGAGGCAGGAGAGGTAAGGCAGCAGTCTCCAAGGCTGTCCCAGCATGCTCAAGCCACAGAGCTACAGCCTTTTTGAGTTCCCTGCAAGAAAGAGGCTTGCTCCAGAAGCCAAAGTCCTCTCTCAGTGCATTTGGGCACCTAAGACAAGTCGTGCCCTCAACTACGGCACAAGAATATGTGCACCACATTCCCCACGCATGCGCTCTGAATTGGGGCGCAAGCATGCATAGAAAGAGCACACACAAGTTGAAATTTGTACCCACCACGCTGGCCTCTCCCCTTGCGCAGCCTTCCCAACAGGGGACTGAAACAAATAAAAAACAGAAGCGCACATGATAAATTGCATTGCAGAAGAATTCAGACACCCCTGCAAAGATACTCTTGCCCTCATACACACAGTAGGTTTTAATTATATTGTAATAAAGAGCTAAATGCATGTACATTTTTCTGATTTACTAGATCAGGGTGTGTGTTTTTTTCAAAAAAAAATATAAGCCAAGATGTGTATTCTGAATTTTTTTTTCTCCTTCAAACCATGTAAATACACACACACACACACACACACACACACACACACCACTGTGGCAAAAGCATTTGGAAAAATCTTCACCGTCAATTGTTTATTGGGGCTCCAACCGATTTTAATGAAAAATATGGTTACAATTTGAAAAAAACCAGAGTTCTTTTATGTTTTGCACAATGAAAAGTCTCTACTATGCAACCTTCAGGGCACTTTTCTTTCTGAAAAAGTCCCAGTGTGGGCACCGGGCTCTCTGACCAGGAACCCTAATCGAAAGCCCAAAGATGTGGGTTGCAAAGTATGCCAAATATCCACAACAAGTGAAATTGGATGTAGAAAAATATGTTCTCAACATTTACTTCTGTTTAGGATGAAACCAAATCCAGATGCCCTCTGACAATACATTGTGTGAACTTGTAATTAACCATTTGCAGATGGGAGAAAAAGCTCATCCTGACATTTTCGGAGATGATCATTTCCACCCAGATCCAAAGGTCACCCAGTGGGCAAGGGGGCACCCAGGAGCCCAACCGCCCTCTGAAGACCGAACACCAACTGCAGACGGGCGGGTGAAGGAAAGGCTCCATGTGGACGCCAGAGGAACCCTTGCCAGAGGAGGTACATTGCACACACTGACATCTTGCACCAGGGTCACCCCGGCCCTTCCAGGCGGTTTCATGGCCAACTGTTCTAGAGCACAGTCATCTAGCACATCTAGAAATTTTACTTTTGCCCTGTCTGTGACCCACTTATGTTCTGAACGATTCACGGAAGCACACCATCACCGTAAGAATGTATCTGAAGTCAATGTGTGGCCTGGTAAAACCGCAGCTTTGAGTTCATTGCCTGGTTCTCTGAAGCCACCTGCCAGAAAACATGAGGATGTAAACCCCACATGCATGTCCATTAAGGCAAGGTGGGCAGATGGGAACTGTTATGTTTCCAAGGGGTTGCTCGGGAGCAAGCAGGCAAATATCTCCCTACTTGGCTGTAAAGACTTGGCTTAGCTACCCAAATAGACTTTATCTGTCCGGAGCGCCACTCTCCCGTGGCTGACTCAATCGCTGGCAGAATCCGTGAGTGGGCGGTTCTTAAACTTTTTCCAACAAAGCAGCTTCTTGACGCCCAGTCTGCGCCTCCCCTCTCTGTACGAATGCTTTCTGCGCAAAGAGGGCGTGGGCAGCGGAGGACCCCTTCCCTCCCCGCTTCTCCCAGGCAAGGAGTCCTGGGACCGCCTCGCCACTTCCGACTCCTGCACCTCCTCTCCACTGGAGCCGCGTTTATTCTCTTCTGTTGAAGAGGAGCTGCTTCCCACGATCCCTGGGGGCTCTCTATAATCCACCTGGCTTTTGCTCTCTCCCTCCAGCACTGATGGCAGTTCCCTGACAGGAACCATGGAGAGAAACCTGAACAGGAGGACAGCTTGCACTCCACAAAGGTTCCAAGCCTAAAACCTTGTCTTTCGACCAGCCACAGGTGGAAATCCGGGTGCTTCATCAAGGACCGGGTCAAATCCTTTAGTACGCAGCACATTTAGGGACTGTGCCAAATTAACCTGCAGTCGTAAGTTAAGAGCACATGAGAAGAATACAGCAACTGACGAATCATGAGATTCCCCACTGAAACGAAACAGCTCCTTTAACTATTCAGGCTCCTTGCTTGATCTCGGTAAAATTACTTCTGTTGATTAAATAATAATAATAATTAGAGACCGTCCTGGAATCCATTTTTGGATGAAAGTTTGCTTACCATTTGTTCTAATAAATAAATAAATGGATACCACTCTTGTGTCCACTTGCATTTCTTAAGTTTACAGCCCAGGCACAGAGGAAAGCAAAGATTTCTAAAAACCAAACTGGCTGGAAGAATATTGCCTTGTACAAAAAGCTGCATCTTCTTTGTGATTCTTGTCCATTGAAGTCAAAGACTTCATAACACAAGCCTTTTATTAAACGAAAGGAAGAGCAGAAGATAAACATGAGAACAATGAAAGGGGACAAATGGGGGCCAAAAGCATCCCTGGGGAAACTTCTGCAGCCACCAAAGTCGAGCGAATTCAGTTTTCTCCTGCCTTTGAATCAAGAGTCCTGCTCAAACGAGTCAGGCCTTAGTTCATTTTCTTTCAAGCACAGCACGTTTTAATAACATAGGAATGTTCTGGTGTCATCAAAATTCAAACATGCTTCATTGTATCCAGAAGAAAACTGAAATTGCCATGGGAAAATACCACAGCAATGGCCGCCATTCAAGAAAAATCCATTATTGGATCTGGAACATCCCCCCCCCCCCCCCCGCCATGAACAACTGCATCTCTAATGCAAACAAGCGGGTCTGAGTCCAGGGCGCACTTGACGCGGATCAGCTTCAAAATGGCTCTCGGAATATTTACGGTGTGGCTTACCTGGCCCGGTGGCTGGGCTTGTGTTCTGCACGTGGCCAAAGCAAAGAATAAGCACCCCTCTGCGATAATCCCAAGACCACACAACAAGTTTCATCAGAGCCAGAAACACAATCCTGGAATTCCTTACTGCCTCACTTGCGCTGGAACATCATCCCATGGACTCCTCCAAATAAATAAATTCCACCCATAGTCTCTGTCAAATGCTGCCAAGTGAACACTGCAGTCAATGCACAGGATTCTCTTGCAGGGCCAGGCCAGGGCACGACTAGCAAACACAGGCAGCCTTGGCATCGCCAAAGACAGGAACGGGGGCATTTTGACAGAGATACTGCTTCCATCTGTGGCACATTCCAAGCAGAGTATTGGTCCGTTCTTGCAGACTGTTCAAATTTTACACCAAAAAAGAGATTTCTCACAGACATGTGCTCCTCATATAGGAAGCCCTGTGCATGTATTTTGTAGTCTGGCATTGACAGGTGGTCTACAAATAACCCCCATGATGTTCTCCCACTGTTTGTTTTAACTAGCTTGGAAGTCCCTAACTCCTTAAGCCTTTTCTTCATCAGGAAGTCGCACCAACCCCAGAATAACTTCTGTTGCCCCTTTTCTGCACCATCTTCACTAGGTCCCCTTTAAAGCCAAACAACCTGAAATCTACACAACTTTACAGAGACAATTCATTGTCTCCATCTTTTTTTCCTGCTAAATAAAAAAATGTCTACATTATTTGTTGGCTTTTGTTTTTAAATTCCCTTCCCATTCTTGGCACTGAGCTATCTTGCTGCAGCGAAAGAAACAAATCAGCATTTGGGGCTTTTTAGTTTAAAGAACAAGCCGGCGAGAGGTGACATGAGAAAAGTTTATAAAACTATGCCGGGCCAGGAAAAAGTAGGTAAAGTTTTACTCCATCACATAACGCTGGACTTCATGGTCATCCAAGGAAGCTGAATGTTGGGAGTTGCAGGACAGATGAAAGCAGAGAGATGAACAGTGGTAGCAACTAAAGGCTTAGACAAATTCATGGCAGGTGAGGCTATCTGTGGCTACTCCATGGTTGGAGGCATAAAAGCTTCTGGAAATCACAAGAGGGGAGAGGGCTGCTCTTTGCTCGGATCCGGCTTGCCAGCTTCCCAGTTGGCCATCGCCCTAATCCAGCAGCCTCTTCTGTTCTTATGCTATAAACAGGATTAGGACACATTGCTTTTTGTCCCAGCGTGCAATGCTGAACCTCATCTACCATTCTCTTGCCTGGTCACCCAGCTTGCAGAGGTTATCTTCACAGTCTGCAGAACATTATTATACTGAATAACATGCTGTCCTCTGAAAAACTCCTCCTGACTCTGAACTCAATGCAGAACATTGCATTTCTCTCATTTGGGTTTCCTTTCATTAGTTTCAAGTGACTTTTTCATTCTGTCAAAGTCATCTGCAAATTCGATGGAGGGGAGGAAGACATCACAGTCGCAGATGAAAAAGCTGAAGGGTGCCAACCCACTCAAGTCCTCCCTCCGATTCTATGAGGAGCCCCTGGTGAGCACCCAAGGATCCTTTCCACATTTAGAGAAACTGCTCACCAAATGTCACAAGGAACTCTGCCCAATGCTCTGCTCGGTTGAAGCTAAATTGCATCAGCAGCCGTCCTCACATCCATCGCTGAGAACCCTGGCTTGCAACCCAACTGGCATGCAAGGCTTAAGGATGCCACAGTAACTGCAGCAATGCAGCAAAAACGATTCAGCTGTCATGGGCAGGCAGAAGGCAGCAGCAAGACTGCAGAGCCGTGGCAGAAATCTGTGGGCCCGTCTTGCAGGTCTCCAGAGAACTAGTAAGAAGAACTGCCTCGCTAGGGACAGGCTTCCACTACACTTCTTTCAACTTTTACGGATGGGCAGATTCCATCTTAATTTATTAGCGTCCTAAGTCCCTCCATACCTGCAATCACAAAGCAGAATAGTTTCCAGAAACACGACTGCAGTGATTGTGAGTTCAAAGCTTCAATCAACTCTTTTACATAATTGTCTGTATACAAAGTGCCTCCTCAGGCAGCTCACAAATGAAGATCAGCTTTTATTTCCCTCCCTGCCCCGCCACCCCAATTATTGTCCCAGCCAGATATCCAGTTCAAGGAACACTCCTAGCTTCACACAGTCACCGCTCAGCGCAACATCTGGAACGAGGATTTCTCCCAAGCCTAAGCAGGAGCCAAACAAGCAGCAGCCTCTGCTACCTCCGCATTCTGGAGACCCGGAAGGCCATTCATGGGACCACGTGGACGGGGTGGCAGGGCCATCGGAGCCGGTGCTGCTGTCCAGGTAGTGCCCTCGCCAGACACAACTGCCTGACCCACGGCTCACATTTGCTCACCCTTCTCGATAAGGAATCGCTTCCAATGGGTTTCGTTGTGGTTTATGCCAGAGCTATAATTTTCCACATCTTCAAACGAAACTCTCTCTGAATTTTGGTCACCCTTCAAAGTTTCACTAAACCCTTTCCGATTCTCCAGCAGTCCCCTTTCTTACCATGCCAGCCCCATGCAACAACTAAATAACAGTTTCCACTGCCAATTTTATCCTGGAGATGGGATTAGAACCATGACACAAACCCCAAAATATACATTCCTTATCATTAAAAAGGGATCAGAGAAAGAAATGAGAAAGGAAAGCGTTAGGTAAGACTGCCTAGCAAAATCTGTTGCATGACATCACAATCCGAGGTCTCCCAGCCTCCATCTCAGGAATGTTTTGCAAGATGGGCATTTCCACTACAGACCAAGCATAGCCAACAGCTGCCCCCTCCCCCAATGCACATTTAACTGGGTGTTTTCGGACAAGCAAAAGCCTTGAAATGTTACAGGAAAAGACAAGGCCAATACTTGGTGGAAACATGGGGTTGTAGCCAATGCCAGCCCTACACAGAGTAGACCCACTGAAGTTAGCAGGTGTGGCTAACAGGTTCATTAATTTCAATGGGTCTACTCTGTGTATGGGGTGTTAGGGAAGGGGTAGTACCTTTGGTGGGGGGCACATCTTGCTCCTTCTGGGGAAGTTTGCCCACCTTTGGTCCCCACCCAGCACTCAGCTCTCCCCTGGGGCACCAACATTTTAGGAGCCCCTAAAGTTTCAGGATGTGATGTGGTTTTCTTTTCCAGCAGCTGCTGGCTCCCAGAAGCCTGTCCTGTGGAAGAGACAGAGACTCTCACTGACCCTTCCACCCACCCACAGTGGAAGGCTCGGCAATGACATGATAGACTCCACATGAGCTATCACCCCTGCCTTCTTGCATGCAAGAAGCTGGTCGAATGGGGAAAATGTGCTAGTAGCATTTGCATTTGTGTTGTGTTTATCTACAGCTTTAGAGAGGCTTAGCACTTCTCTTGGAGGGGAACGGAAAATGGGCCTGACACAAGCCAGAGGGAGCTTTGCCCAAGGCCATGCTGTAGAGCTGGCTCCTTCTGCTGTAGCCCTTCAGCTACAGGGCAGAAGACAAGCAAAACAAAATCACAATCCATTGCTTTCAAAAAACAGGAAAGAAAAAGAGATGCTTCTTAACCACCGAAGCCTGTGTGTGACCTCCACTCCCGACCTCACAAAGATATGTTGGCCCCTTCCTCCTCTGCCGCCTTCCTGGGGTCTGCACAACTTCATCGGGATTGAACGCTAAAATCCTCGACATCTGACTTGTTGCAGAATCAGGCAGCGGTTCTCGGCAGGCGTGGAGTCAGGGCAACAAATGCATTCTTGGCTTGTACCGGTGGTGGCTGAGCTGTTGCAGTAGCTACCACAGGTACAAGCCAAGAATGCCTTTGCTGGGCTTATTCCACGCGGGTTACGTTTATCGCAACAGCGAGTCCTCTTCCTTCCCCGCCACCCCAAAGAATGCTCCTGCCAGTACTCAGAAACACAGAGGGAAAGAGGGCTCTTGGGTGGCCCTCCTAAGCAGAATAGGTGGCAATGGCCAAAGAAGAAGCGATGCCTTGTTTGCCACAGATCATGCCAGGCCTCCAGCTGGGAAAGGAAGGGTGGCACCTTCACTATCCTTCATGGTAATGGTCAGCAAGCGGCAGAAGCTATAAGCTCACAGCCCACTTCCATGCCAGTTTGGGGTCGCTTTCAGGAATGGGAAAGGAGGAAAGTGCTTGGGGGGTTGCCAGGCACCCATCAGGAGGCTCCTGCCATTTAAGGAATACTTCGGGTTTCAGGGCAGACTGATGGAGCCTTTCCTCCTGACTTTACCCACTCAAAGCCCCACTCACACTCCCAGCTACTTTTCTCCCCAAGAGGAAAATGTTCCATGCCTCTGTAACTTCTCTTTGGGAGAAAGGAGTTTGTGGGGGTGTGGTGTGACTGACATCTTCCAGAGAGCTGCTGCCAGTCCGAGTAGAGAATATGAGGCCCTGATGGACAAACAGCCTGGCCTGGTGGAATACAGGAACCTCCTACGTGTCGGGGTGGAGAGGGGGAATCACATGGTGATATTCCTGGATGGACTGCTTAATTATAGTAGAAGACAGTGGAAGGGGAAACCTCTCTTAGAAATGTTGGACTGAAAGCTTCCAAAAAACTATGCTCTCCACATATGCCATGCACTGGGGAAAGGGGGTGGCAGAATCAGAGCCCAATTGACCCCTCTTTTGCACACACGCAGTGGAATCCAGGATGCGAGAAAGGACATGGAAGGAGAGGTGGTGGTGCAGGGCCCACTGCCCAGTGGCCGATGGCACTGCAGGCAGGCATGGCAGACCTGTGCCTCTCCAGATGCAGATGGTCCAGACCCCCACCAGTGCCAGCCAGAATGGCCAATGGTCAGGGAGTGATAGGAGCTGGAGTCCAGAAACACCGAGAGCAACTGGTTGGTGACCCCTAAGATAAAGGGACAAAGGCGTCTTGTGTGGCAGGAGAAGGAGCCGGCTCATGCTGCCTTCTACACGTGCAGAAGATGGCAGAACCTCACCTGGAAAGGCCAGACAAATCCAAAGATGACTCTTGAATGTGCATTTTAGGCTTGCTTAATGGTTTTCATGAATATACAAATAAGGGTTTTGGATGAAGGGATTTAGAAAGCAAGAAAGAAAGACCGCAAGACCACAGTTTCCTGATGGTCTGTAGACTTCAGAATTGTTTCTAAGGAGAAGGAAAATATTAGCAAGTATTAAACACTGTCCCCTGCAATACCTCAATTCTAAGCGCAGTTAAAGTCCCATATTAAACCCAGAGGAAAATAATAAAAAGAACTTTGCCCTCATTTCACAACCTAAATGGAACGTTTTGTACTTTCCATTCTTCATTATTTGAACCAGACCAGACACACTTCCTGCTTGAGAAAAGAGGAGGAGCTCCTGATCCGCAAGTCCCCTCAGAAGGTCACAGGCAATGCCAACTGGAGAGAGTCTGCAGGGCACTCAGGACGATGCCCAACACGATTCATGCTTTGTGTTCCAATTCTACCCATTTACATTCTCTGAGCTAACTTAAAAAGCATGCTTTGGAACAAGGACAGCAATTAATATACCATGGAGATGGAAGGAAGCAGCATCACTCAACAGGCGGGATGGAACATTGCCTGCCTCCAGCCACCCCGCGTCCTCACGCCACGGCACATGAATGTGCATCAGAGGGACCGTGCTGGGTTTGCCCTTGAAGGTAGAAACTACAGCTGGTTCAAGGTGCAGGAACCCAACTATTGGCTCAGGATCTCAATATTGCCTTCATTTTGGGAAGAAAAAAATATGTTCACTGGTTGCCTGTTATTTCTGTGGAGGTGACCCAATCCCTGATTCATTAGCAAAGTCTTGTGTAATGCAGAGAGTTTGGTGTACTTTGATTAAAACATTGCCCAAGCATGGGAACCCAAAGGATCCCACAGGGCTACAGTATCTTCTAAGGGCAGTGCCATCTAGATCCATCCCTGGAGCCCCCCAACTCTGATCACTAATCTGACCAACCAGACTCTCTCAAAACATGAACCTGGGGCAGCCCTAAGGCAAGATTTCTCACTGTGTATCATAAGAGTTTGAAATTTCCACCATGTTTGAGGTTGCCCACCATGGCAGCCTTCAAGGGTTCCTGGGGCTTTGGACATCTGAGTGACCCCAGGGAGCACAGGAATTCAAGGTGGCCAAGCAAGTCCTACATGAGCCATCCCAGGTAGGCAGGTCATGAAAGATCAAACCAGGTTCTTCTCATAGCCAGCTCCTGCCACGTAAGCAGGGAAACTGCTGTGGCTGGAAGTAAGAAGAGGTCCGATGGGGCAACAAGGAAGGAAGCAGGAAGGAAGAAGGAGAGGAGCCCCATTGTGGCTCAGAAAAAAGCAGGGGGCTTGATCAGGAAGCTCTTAGCAAAGGGGACATCCCTTCTGGCTGATGGGAATAGGCTGCGGGAGCCTTGCAGGACTATCAGGTCCTCTTGAAACTCCCTTTTGGCCAGCCTTTGTGGCAATGCATACAGACTGACTTCCCTGCCCGACGTGCTTGAGGTCCCAGGCTTAAGACCTGCTCCAGGCTTCAGAGTCCGGTCAAGACTTTTATGTGAACCACAACTTCTAGTTGAGCCTTCTCTGCAAAAGCTGGTCATCGCTGGTGGCAGGAAGCACACACCTCTGAAAAGACTTATTGCCCATGTCTTTTAAAGGCCTGTTTTCCATTTGAGTGTACACACACACCTGCACACATTGAGTACTGTGGGGTTCTGTATTCCAAGATGGTAACCACCTGCCTGCCCTGAGCCATAAAGACGCTTCCGAGAGCCCCAAGAATTCCCCAAGATGGGCAGCCGCAGCCCCAGTTCCCAGCCTGTTCCGAGGCGAAGAACCAAGCAGCTCCGCTTACCCGTAAGTAGCCTCAGCCGCGCGGGGAGAGCCAAGCCCTTACAAAATGGTTTGCATTTACATCTGGCTACCATGCAAGGTCTGGGAAAATGTTATTGTTCAAATTGAGTTTGATTTACTTGTCAAGCTAATTGTTCCAGTATTAATTAAACATGCCTCACTGCAGCTGTAGAGAGAGCACACAAGACCCACCGTCCCAGCCTGCCTCCCCAAAGGTCAAGGGTCGCATCTCCCACCAGGGGCCTTTTATAAATATTCATTTTAAAACTCCTAAGCATTTGCTACCACCTTAAGTGACTGTGGGGAGCATTTTCAGACACAAAATGCCCGGGAAACAAAAGAACTGATGGGAAGAGAAGCATCTTGCAAACTGAAAGCTGACCCACGTCAGCACCGCACACCTTGCCCTTTGCGGGCAGGCAGGGAGAGAGATTGTGAGCATGCCTGGGCAGCGATTTTGACACCAAGCAACCAACTAAGCTTTACTCAGAGTAAGGTAAAGGGACCCCTGACCATTAGGTCCAGTCATGGCTGACTCTGGGATTGCGGCGCTCATCTCGCTTTACAGGCCAAGGGAGCCGGCGTGCAGCTTCCGGGTCATGTGGCCAGCATGACTAAGCCGCTTCTGGCGAACCAGAGCAGCGCAAGGAAACGCCGTTTACCTTCCCGCCAGAGCGGTACCTATTTATCTACTTGCACTTTGACATGATTTCAAACTGCTAGGTGGGCAGGAGCAGGGACCGAGCAACGGGAGCTCACCCGTCGCAGGGATTCGAACCGCCGACCTTCTGATCGGCAATCCCTAGGCTCAGTGGTTTAACCCACAGCGCCACCCACATCCTTACTCACAGTAGATCTACTGAAATGAAGGAGCCTAAGGTAGTGACGCTCATGCCACAAGGCTTAAGCTGCGTACAGGTGGGGTCACGGCAACTCCCAACAGAAGACATAGCTGTTGGAAATGGGCAGTTCCTCTGACACGAGGGAGTCACAGGCAAGCGAATTCCTTTGGCCGGTTTTGCTGTGCTCCAGAATGAGAACATCAACATTTCCCCCATTTTTCTCTGCCTGCAGTTTGAAGTCCTTCTGGGGCACGAACAGAGAAGTGCTTGTTCGGGGCAAGACACCCAGCAAGACCAGCGACTAGTTAGCTGCCAAGCCCGACACTTCACTGCACACCTTCTAAATGAGAGACAACCACTGACAGCACAGCTTGAAATCTGAAGCCTCAGATCTTCCGTGGACTACTAAACACAGCGAGAGCCAAGCGTCGGGGAGGGCGAAGAACAGCCACGTCCTTCCCTCCCATGCAGGCTCTAAAGAGCTGGGGAAGTCTTAATTTAGGCATCAAAAAAGTTCTGGTCTAAGGCGCATGTTCTCACAGCCACATGGTTCCCAAAAGGAAAATATCACCAGCAGGCCTGGCAGGGAATGGAACTTGGCGGGAGAATTGAGGGTCCTTTGGAAAGCGGGAAACAACAGCAAGCACCACCCAGGGTCTGATAATTACTGTTATTGAGTAAGTTAATAAGCCACATGGATGTCTCTCCAGTCTTAAGTGGGGTCAAGTCTTCCAGAGTCTCAGCAGGGGGTTCAACTTTCCCAAGGACTTCATGGCTTTCCGACCACCTTCAAGAACATACAAACCACCATCTTTCAAACACAAGAGAAAATACTCAACTCGATATCCCTTTGGGCACAGACAGGTGGCCACATTCTGTTCTCTAAAGTGGTACCTCAGCTTAAGAAGTTAATTCGTTCCGGAGGTCCGTTCTTAACCTGAAACTGTTCTTAACCTGAGGTACTATTTCTGGGTTAGCGGAGTCTGTATCCTGAAGCGTCTGTAACCCAAGGTACCACTATATTTGGGTTTTTGTACTCTTGAGCTTACTTTGGTTTTATTGCTTCATTTTTATTCTCTTTATTTGCATGCCATCAGGAGGATTTATTGTATGAGACATCTCATAAATATAATAAATAAATGAGGTCAGTCAGGCTTCAAGGGTATCATGCTGCTGGCCAGTAAACGCAAGAGAGCAAAGCAGGTTCTCTTCCAGGATAATCGGCAAAAGATGCCATCAGTTCTCAGACTAGGTGTTGGAAAAGCCCTGGTATTCCTGCTTCAGAGTCTCTATTGCAGTGGTGTCCAAACTTTTCAAAGAGGGCCAGATTTGATGAAGTGAAGGGCCGTGAGGGCTGACCAAACTTGTTGACCTTTTTTAAGGATTGAAGTTGTTGGTTTTTTTAATGATTTTACCCCTAAGTTGTTGGGGGTTTCTAGGATTTCACCCCAGGAAATAAATTGCCACGGGGGCTAGGTTAAACCGACCAGTGGGCCAGATTAGGCCCCCAAAGCAGACTTTGGACATGCCTGCCCTATTGAGTCTCTTGAGTCTGAAATTGTGAGATGTCCAAGGAGCCGAAGGTTTGCGGGTGAGAGCCCTTCTTGCCATTTTCATCTCTGCCTTTCATCCACAAGTGTTTCATGCAATTGGGGGGGGGGGGTTGCTGAGGAAGAGCAAGCCCTGATCTTGAACAGAGCTGATGAAAGCTGTCTGCAAGGCCTAAGACACAGGTTTGAATTATCATGGAAAGACTGTTTAACTTTTGGCTCCCCAAATGCTTGTAACAATCAAAGCCACAAAAGGATATCTCCACTGACGGCTTCACTGATCGTGATGGTTCTGAAGCCAGTCCTTAGGCCTGGTTTAGATAAGAGCTCCAGTTTACGGAGGAATGCCCCAAGATGCTTTTGATTTGGGCTTCAGAGGAAGGAGCGGCTGCTTGTCTGTTCAGCTGCTTCCCCCCGCCCCACCCTCCGCTTCAAATCTGAGGTATATTGGGGAAGAAATTCACACTGTAGCATTTTGTTAGCACTCAACCCAAATTGCGCATTGGCCCTGCTGAGCCCACTAGGGCAAAGACCAAAGCAGAAAGAGAAGGTTCCTGCGCACAGCCAAGCCAGCTGGTGGCCGGTCTCCATCTGCCAAGCTTCTAGAGTGGTGCCCCACCCATCGCCCTGCATCCTGACCAGTAGCCAAGGCTGATGGGAGTTGCAGTCAAAAGCGCCATGTTGGCTACCCCTGTTCCAAAGGGCAGTAAGCCCAAAGTCAGTGTGATGCAGCAGCAGCAGCAGTCAAAGTGTTAAACTAGGACCTCGATTTAAATCCCCACTCAGCGCTAGGGCTCACTGGGTGGCTTTGAACCAGTTGCCATCTCCTACCCTAGCATACCTCAAAGGCTGTTAAGGGTGCAATGGAGGAGAGAAGAAGGGGTCTCCTTTGGGCAGGGGTCAGCAAACTTTTTCAGCAGGGGGCCGGTCCAATGTCCCTCAGACCTTGTGGGGGGCAGGACTATATTTTGAAGGGGGGGAAATGAATGAATTTCTATGCCCCACAAATAACCCAGAGATGCATTCCAAATAAAAGCACACATTCTACTCATGTAAAAACACGCTGATTCCCAGACTGTCCGCAGGCCAGATTTAGAAGGCAATTGGGCCGGATCCAGCCCCAGGCCTTAGTCTGCCTACGCATGCCTTTGGGGGTGCCCCATGGCTCAGGCGCACAGCTTGCATCCACCATGAGCCAGGCATTCCGTATTTATTGTGGGCCCTCCCCACCTCAGAACTGAAATTAGACAGGTCCCCTCCCCTTCAGGCAATTGATGACGACCTTTCTGCTTTAGCAGGTATTTTAACGCAGGCTTGTGCTTTTAGGATTCATCTGATTTTATCTAGCGTATGCTTTGGGCAATCTTCATGGAAACCCCCGAGATAGTGGCATGGAAATAGGTGTGATAAATAAGTAAATAAACTGGAAAGAACAGCCTGAGCTTTGAACCGGCCGCATGAAGCTGTTGCATATCACAGCCAGCCTCTTGCTACATCTAGAGCCCACTGACACTGGGGTGTTCCCGAGGTCTTGGGCAGAGCCTTCCCCAGCCCTGCTAGCCAAGAGCCTTTCTAAACAGAGCTTCCCCAGGAACCAACCTGGGACCTTCTCCCACACAGCTATGGCCCCTTTCCTTTGTTTAGGAGAAGTGACACCCCAGAGCACCTAGAGTTATTCCAGGAACTCCCAGCTCAAGACATCCAGGGGGCTGCAAGCATCGTTTTCTACGCAGGGAAGTAACTTGGCGGTCTGTGCCAAGCACATGTGTGTTTTTGATAAGTGCCGGGATGGCAAGGAGGACAAAGCCAGGCCCCACAGCGCAGCAGCCCCGTTCACCCCCAAGCCTCCCTCCCTGAGATTCAAGCTCAGCTTTCGCCCCCTCTTCCCCACCGCAGCCAGAGGTCAGAGAGAAACTCCCCGAGAGGAATCCTCCCTCAGCTGCATCCCATTCGAGACCCTCCCCACTCAACTCCCACCAGGTCCTTTATCTTGTTATTCTAACGCAAGCCGACTTCTGAAACTTCTTTCACATCCAAAGTTTTACCACGGCAATAACCACAATCCTGGCAGGCTGTCTCTGGACCTGGAAAGAGAGCAAACTTTCAAACTGTTTAGAAATAACCATTTAGGCTTTTCTGCTTTCATCCCCACCAAAAGCAGAAACTTTGCACAGGACCACAAGCTGACAGCTTCCCAGCAACCCCAAAATCCCACTTAGCTCTCTAGTGTAAACAGAGTAGTAGCAAGCTACCACATCAAGGCTCCCGGTCCTTGAAGGAATTATTCTGGAGTTCAATTCACATTTGTTCTGCACATGCCACTGAACGCAAGGTATTCTCCATGTGAAACTTCTCAACCCTCCGCTTTCAAAGGGGCCACAAAAATCGGAAGGGGGAAGGAGAAGCAAGGGATCCCTCCCAAAGAACCACCTCTTTGGCGAAATGGAACAGTTCGAGGAGAGCAGGGCATCGCGCAGAGACAAGCAGACAGGTCACAGAGGCTTTTCAGGAAGCACAGTTACACACACCTTGAATTTTGGCACACAGGAAGAAGACATTGCCCATAAAATAAACTCAGCAACAGTTATGTGGGGTTATTCCCCAAGTCCCCATTGCCCTTTGCAAGTTCACTCTGTTGCTACTGAACGCTGCCCAGGCCCCAGGACTACAGCCTGGCTTCACTCTGCGCACGGAGTGTGGTGCCATTACAGCTTCAGTTAATGACCTCCCAAGGCTGTGCGTTGGTGACAACACATGTGCAAAAGCCTAATTAGTCCCCGGAACTTTTCCACCTCTAATGCGAGCGTGTGCCTCTGTTTGGCTATTAATTAGCCCTGGCAAGAAGGCTTCCATCCAACAAACATCTTCCACTGCTAATGAGATTGAGTCTCGATTTGCATCTCCTAGGAAAACGCCACTGCCTTTGCCCACCAGGGAGACCCCAAGGGCTCTTGTTCCTGAAGGGGCACAATCCCTCACGGCCACCTTGCAACGGAGAACTTGCAGCAATCTGCCAGGTAACAACAGCCCTTGAGGCAATTAGCACTTGATGTTCTTTCTGTCCAGCCCTGTTCCTAAGATAATCACCTTTTGATGATGGCCGTGATTATTACAGTTATGATCATAGGATATTTTAATCCTGCTCTGCTCCCAAAGCAGCTTGCAAATATCTAGGAAAAGGCAGGCTGTGAACCTTGGGGCAAGGTCCAAGAGACACGACACGGGTAGAATCTACACACACATAAAAACCGTTCTGAAAATGCCTTTTTTAAAGCATTTTTAAAAATAAATTGAATTTCCCGTAAGGCTCACCATCGCCATCTAGTGTCACATTGCATATTGCACTTAAAACACACTTAAAATGTTTTATTTGCAGCTATATAGCTGAGTCCATAAAGGGGAAATGGACCAGGAAAGAGAGAGAAAACCACTTCCAGCATTAATTATTCCTTACAACAGGTTTGTAGTGAACAACAGGAATGGAAAAACTTGGAGGGCATCCCAAAGTTGCAGCCCCACAGAAGACCCTGCAGTTCTTTCCCCCCTGACCCTCTCTTGCTGCCTAAGGGAATATGGCTCACTGCCCATCAAGAAACCCCTTGCCTATAAGCAGGCACCCTGCAGATCCGCAAATTACTGAGATTTTTGGATACCCAGGGGTCTGATACCCCTCTTCTTCAGGCCTGATCCACTCTGTCAATGCCTACAGGACCAGGCCTCTCTTCAACTTAGCTAAACCCCTTATCTTGCCTTCTCTGTCTCCTTGCCTCTCAGCAGTGTTTGTTACTCGGACCCTTGCAGGAAGCGCAGTCAATTTTTCAAGCAGATTAGAGTTGCTACTGGACCTTAAGTCAGCCCCCTGCCCATCAATGCATGAACCTTGTGGTCCCTTGATCCCTTATGAGCCAACTCTTTATCACTGAGCAGAATAACCACCCAAGAACTCCTGCGTTAGTCTCTGCTGAACCAGGAGGACACACTAAAATGATTGGGAAAGGTAATTACATTGGGGTCATGTTCCAGGGACGGTATCTAATGTCCACATCATGTTCAAAATCAGGCTCAGTGGTAGGTGGGAATGCCAAAGTCTTTTTTCCCAGATACCTGCCCCCTTCCACCACTTTTTACTTTAAAAATAAATAAATTGCCAAGTGTACAAAGCTGAAGATACACAAGTTACATGTGCTTAAGTTGCGAGTTACCTGCACTGACACTTCATCTCTCCCTCTGATCTCTGCCTTCCCAAGTCTCGCTGTCTTTCTACCCGCATGTTATCCAAACCCCAGTCAATGGCACTTGAAAATCCCCCTCTGGTGTGCCGAGGCTTCAGCTGCAGGGCCTCTTCTGCAATAGCCACTCTGGCACAAAATTCTACTTCTGCAAATACGTGTTGACGTGTATATAGAAGTACCAGCAATCCTACTGGACTTGATGCAAGTGGCCTTGGGCCAATGCGTCAGCAGGAAAGCAAGGGAGGCCGTGCTGCAGAGCCAACCTCTGAGCTGAAAGAGAGACCAGGGCTGTGCTTCTGTCCAGAGAAACCTGGGGGTGAGACACCATCAAGCTTCTGGGTTAGGAACATGTGGGAAAGGGTCTCCTACAGCTAAAAACTAACCTTTTACCTTGGAAGGCATGATTTGGAACTGGCGGGCCAGCACAGACAGACACTGTAAGCAGAAGGCATGCATTCGTCATTCTGGTTTACCCATTAAAAACGTTGTGTACTAATCACTCAGGCACAGATCTCACCAGAATCACATCTTTGTACAAAAACTGATTATTGCAGAACATGATCATAGGGAAAGCGCTGCATATCAGGGATTACTTGCAGGTAAACTGAAACGTCTGACATTCTCACACTGAGAGCACCTAGCAGATGCAACTTCTGAATTAGTCCTGAGAGGGACGGGGTTTTTTGATGTTTTTATTCTATACTGAAGCCAAATGACAGGAAGGGGGAAGATTGTTTTTGGTGTGGGCAGAAATCTGTGCCAAGAAGCCAAGAGCAGACCTAACTAATGGTGTGTTTAGATTAGAGCACTAATTTCTTATATTCCTGGAGTTCTGACCCATGGAAAAACAAACGAATGAAACTTTCTCTCCCCTCAAATTAGAAACATTCACTTCTCAAGAGGAAAAAAAATAACCATTGAACTAAAAGACAAGATGACTGTGTTTATTCTCTTGAACTTCCACATGGGCAGCTGCTTAAACAATCCCTTCAGTTGCCCAATTCTCCGGGGAATTCTGGGGCACTTCAAACGAGACACGACCCACTTGGGCTGGGCTTAAACTCAGCCATGTCTCTTGGGCCTGCCTTTGCTACTCAGGAACTTCTACAGAAGTGTGGACCCTGGGTAGGAGGAAAGACAGAATGCCCTTAGAGAAAGAGACTTTCCTGGGCCTTTCGTCCTTTTCTCAAACCCAGAATTCAAGACCCACAACTCCAATTGTTCTGAGTCAATCAGAAATGGTCATGAAAATGGTGGCAACTCAAGGTGAAGCTTTTGGGGCTGCACGGCTATAACCCTTTGGGTCCCCCCTCTTTCACTCCAGCCAGTGGCATCCAGGAGTCAAACACAAACAGCCCAAGTGCCCAGGCACACCTGCAGCCTGCGGTCCAGATCACGGCCCATGGCCATTCAAGAATCTCACCGGGGTGAAGCAAGTTCTCATTTGGGTCAGCACACGGATATGTTTAAGATGAAATCCGGCAGTGTACATATGCTCCACCTTTTTGGAAATGTCTACAAGGTGGGTGGGATGCACTAAGAGCGAGTATTCTGGTGGCGAGGGCCTTCTGTCGGTTCCCTCACTGCAAGAAGCGAAGTTACAGGGAACCAGGCAGAGGGCCTTCTCGGTGGTGGCTCCCGCCCTGTGGAACGCCCTCCCATCAAATGTCAAAGAGATAAACAACTATATGACATTTAGAAGACATCTGAAGGCAGCCCTGTTTAGGGACTGATGTTTTAATGTATTTTTAATCTTTGTTGGAAGCCGCCCAGAGTGGCTGGGCAAATCCAGCCAGATAGGTGGGGTATAAATATTTGTTGTTGTTGTTGTTGTTGTTGTTGTTGTATTTCATTGAAGCCACTCTGATGTTTGGTGAAATTAACATGGATGGGCAGAAGAAAGCCAAGGCCTCTCCAAGCTGCAATCTTGTTAAACTGACGGTGTGAGGGATTGAGGACAGAAACCGCCCCTTCCTACCACGTAAAAAATAAATGGCCTCCATAGTTTTGCAAACACCAATTAAAATTATCCAGCGTTACGTCTAAATCCCCTACACTGACAATTCCATCATAAAAAACACACATGACTTACTCCTAAGTAGAATGAGTACTTTTGAAGGATCTGTACCGCCCGCGACAATCAAAACATTGCTGTGAACCACCCTGGGATCTGTGGACGAAGGGCAGTGTGCAAATTCAAAACTAAATAAACAACTTTAGAGCAGATTTGACAGTAGAAAGCTGTCCGAGGGTAGAAATTGTTCGAACTCTGATACATTACGCCATTAATGGTGTTTTGCTTTCTGGTGCACAAAACCTGCATTTCTAATACACGCACACACTCACACATATACAGAGATTCTCGGTGGTCAGAAGATGTTTTATTTTGATTGCGTTTGAAATTCTAGCACCTGAAAAGCAGCCGAGCAGAGGAAGAAAAAGCCAAGTGGGGTTTGCGTCCCCTTATCATCTGCTCTCTCTTATCACAGACACTTCAAGGATAATTGGGGAAGGTGAAGACACTCCGTACTCAGACACATGTGGGGAAGAGCAAGCAAAGGGCGGGAGGCAAGCTTGCTGGAGAAGGGAAGATTTACACTGGGAGGAAGGAGGATTTTGAACATCAGGCGCCCCAAGGGCGGGGGTGGAAAGGGAGGTCATTTGGTATTCGCTTCATATATATGGCTTTAAAGAAAAACTGGAGAGCCACCAAAAACGTGTGGTAAGAAAAACACCATTAATTTTTAGCATGTTACAACCCATTCCGATATTCTAAAGTCCCGTCTGGCATCTGAACTTTGAATGCACCTTTTAGCCAGACATTAAAAGAATTGCTCCAGCACTACAAAGCACTTCCTTTCGTGAAATGCACTTTAAATACCTCTCCAAGTGCTCCCCGCTGGATCGAAATGTCAGCAAGACATTCAAAGCACGACCCCGCTGCATACCAAAGAACAATTTCAACCCTCTCCGCACACTTGGATCGGGCAGCACTCGGCTCTGTTGTCTGGCAAAGCCATTTTTCAAACCAGAGGCTTCAACCCTTTATCCCTCAGCACCATACAGCAGAGAACAATCTTTCATGCACGAGGCCTGGACACAATAGGCTTTGTCTTGTTAAATAAAAGAACATGGGCTTCTCTTCAAATCGCTTCCAGCTGCTGGCGCATGGCTTCACAGGGTCCCACAGCCACCCAATGCACAGCCTCTGGCTGCCTACATACTACGCAGGCAGAGAAAACCCTGAAGGGTCTGTGGTCATTAAGCGGTGGGCGGCCCGGCTGAGCTGGCCGCTGGGCAAGGTCTCCAAGGGCTGCTCAAGAGTCTGCGTGACGCCTCCTAGGAAATCTTTCTCTGCGGGGTGATAAGAGCTTGTGCAAGGGCAGGCTCCCTCTCGCCCGTCATCTGCGAACCCCCAGCCCTGGCACCGAGAGAACAAAGCAGCCGGGTGACCTCCTATTCAACAGGCTTCCCTGCCTGCCCTAAAGACACACTCCAAATAAGTGGGGTGCTCAGACCCCTGGGAGGGTTCGCGTTACGCTTACAAAGAGGCAGGGATGTTGAAAGCTCTGCAGACACATCGCCTTGAGCAGTCAAAACTGAAGTGCGGAGACCTCCACTGCGGTACTTAGACATCTTTTTTTGATGCAAAAGTCACAAGGAAAAAGCTCGAAAGCCTAGACAGCTCTCCCCTGTCAGTGATCATCCCCGAGATCACCGCCATACAAGGGGTCTCTGGGCAACAGCAACCCACTCGTGCAAAACCAGCAAGCCCCCTCTCTGTGAAAACAGAGGAACTGGGACCGGTCCCCCAGTAAAGAAAGGGGGGGACTCAGGAAGCCGAGGGGATGCCAGCAAGCAACTAGCAAGTTGCATAAATGGAATAACAATCCAGTTGTCTTTGTCACTTTTAGACCTGGAGCTTCTGTTAGGGAGCCAGTGCTTCAGTTGCCATACGTCTGGGTGACGGCAGAGCTGCTTCTCCAACCCAGGGAGGGTGAGGCTGTGGAATGTGCGGCCCTCCAGAGGCAAGAGATGGGGACCCTGTGGCCCTCCAGGCAATGCTGGACTGCAGCTCCCATCATCCCTGAGCCCTGGCCAAGCTGGCTGCTGAGAGCTGGGAGTCCAGAAGCAGCTTAAGGGCTGCGAGTTCCTGTCCCTGCGGTCATGGATGGACACTAAAAGGAGGATAAAATTTTAAAACTGGGCGAGGGGGAGAGAGCAGGAGCTTTTAAAAGCCGAAGTCCCCAAGAGCCATCTCTTGAGAGCCAAAGACAAGCGCCCGTGGCCCGGTGGCTCCTCCGCAGCTTTCGGATCTGGGTGCCTCGAATCCTCCAGTCAGGACCGATTCACCTCGAGGGACAGAAGCGCACACATCTGCCAGCGTTTTAGTCAGGCTTTTCCTGTTAAGGGTAATGAGAAGCATCTAGCATTGCCCAACTGTGTTGTCCTACTTCAGGAGATTTATGGAATATGGAAACTATTAAAATACTCACTTTCGCTCTTTAAAGAAAGAACGTAGACCTATAAACAAGGCCTTGGGGGCATTTCGGCAGCTTAATCCGCACAGGGAATGTTTTGTTGTTTAAGTCAATCAGAAACGGTTGGGCCCAGGAAGCCGTGAGTGACAAGAACTTGGCTAGGGTGGCAAAAGCCCAGGTTTTATTGTGCGGTTTCTAAGATGCAAATCGCACCGTGCTTATGTAAAGCCGCCTTGCTTGCGATACAGCTCAGCTGTACACAAGCCGTCCTGCTGAGCTGCAAGGAACCAAGTCTGCCCTGCCAGGGGCATCGGGCAGAAACACAACTGGCACCGGGAGACTGCCAGGCCTCAGGATCCGTGCACAGCCACAGCAGTCCCCGCAGGGACAGAGGCATGGGCAGGAGAAAAGGAACGAAACAAGGCCAATGCAGGCGTTCCCTCCTGAAGTCAAAGGGAAGCCTGTCTCCTTATTACCGTTTCTACTCGAGTCTAATGCACCATTGATTCTAATGAGCACCTCAGTTTTCAGAACCTTGAAACCAAAAAAAAAGGATTTGCTGGCAAATGTAAACGCGCCATCAAATCTAACGTGAACCTTAATTTTTGCAACGAAATTTGGCCAAATAAGGTGAGCACTAGATTTGAGTGAATATGGTAAGTTGCTCTTCTGTGCTGTACCTTAATAAGGTGCAGGGGTGGTTTGATCAAACACACTCAATGGGGAAAGAGCTGGGACTGGGCTGGTTTTATTATAATTATCTGTATGTACTTAATAGATTTTCTAGATGTCAATATATAGATATAGATAGTTTTAACTCTAGCAATGTTTAATCGTTTCTTAATAATTGATTTTCCCTGCTCTTATTTTTATCTGTAAGCTGCCTTGAGTCCCTATCAGGGGAAAAGGTCGGGTATAAATAAATACATTCATCATCATCATCATCATCTCCTGGCTGCTGAAAGTCACTTGGGAGAGCAAAACTTTCCCACAAAATTGAGATTCCGGCATTGCAGAGGGTCTGGCCGGATTATGCTCAGGGGACCTTTCCAACTCTGCAGTTCTACCAATTGTCCCAGGTATGTGCCACACAAACCTCCACATTCAGGGGCAGCTTGCTAAATACAGCTGGGGTGGGGGCAAAGGCAGCAAGGATGGTCTGTCACTTCCATGTCTGGCTTCACATGGGCTTCACCTCTCTGGCCGCTGTTGGAAATGGGGCCTTTGGTCTGATCCTGCAGACGATGGAAGGACCACTTAAACAGCTTTCTCTGCTCCCTCCTCTTCTGAAGAGTCGGGTTTATAGGGCCAGAAATCCTGGCTTAAAAACCCACACAGGTGGCTAATAAAAACTGGGCTTTGACCAACTGCCGCGTCTCGTGCAAACCCAGTTTGCAGCCTTTCGACTCTAAGTCAGGAACGGTTTGCTCTCCGGGGCTCGCCCAGTTCTTCCATGACCTCCGCCAGAACCTTCCAGAAATTACGTCCTTGGCACTCGCTCAACACCCTCCGCCACCCAAGGGGTTAAACCCAGCCCCCGAGAGCCTACCAAGAGGGTTATTCACTCTGAGGCAATGCCACCAACCCTGAAATAAGATGAAACAGAAAACAATTGCCTTTGCCAACTTGGCTAGGAACGAGGAAGGTTATTAGAAACATATTCCTATTTGCTGCTAATAGAAACAGGGCAGAAGAAAAACATTTTAAAAACTCCCTTTTGCTCGTTAATATATAAAATTTATAATATACAACAAATTTATTTGATCCGGAGATGCCAAATTCCCTTTTTCTTACAAATCCACTCATTAATGTTTTCAGCACCCCACGGTTACACCCTGCCGTCAGCCAAGAAGGAGCGAGACAACCAAACCCATCCCAGCTTCTTCTGCTCTCCGCGTCGATTCTGGATGGTCCCGAGAGCAGCTGGGGCAGCAGGAGCCTGGCCTGCCACACAGAGAGATCACTCGTCATCCAGAGATCGCAGAGAGCTTCAAAACACCAATTAATGGTGGCTCCACAGCACTCCCAGGAGCTGGGTGGTGAGGGCAGAGTCACGGAACGGCGAAGCAACTTGGCCTCCGAAAGTCACGTTGCAGAGAAGCAACGGCAAAGCTGAGAGCAGGAAGCTGAACCCTGGCACCCCTCAGGCAAGGCCCACCAGCTCCACCTGCAGAGTCAGACCAAGCAACCATCACTGGTGCCCAGGCAACCTCAAGGGGCAGCTGGGATGGGGCTGGCCATGGGCATGGGCTGAGGCAGAAGAGCAGGGCTGACTTCGCGTTGGGTGGGATGATGGGAAGGTGCAACCACAATCTCCGCAAGGGCCTCCAATCTTCTCTTCCAGGCCTTTTGACATCTCAGGGGTGAGCTTTACGCACCACACGCAAACATGTGGAAGAAGCCCCAGGGGCCTTTTCAATAAGAAAGAGCGGCTTTGGGAGGCTGCAAGGGGGAACGAGGAAGCAGTGTGCAGGGAGGGGTGCATTGCCGGCTGTTCTTCTACCTGAAATCACTCACGTCCACACACAGATGCTCCTGCCCTTCCCAAGCAAAAGCGGCTTCGGGGAATGGGAGGGGAAGGCATCCCATGCTGTGACTGTAAGTGCTTTTTGTTGAAGAAGATGGTCCCTGACACTTTCTTCTGCACCAAGCATGTGTTGTGCCCACCCATGTGCCCCATCACCTGCATTCCTGGCCGAAGGATTCAAAGAAACGCTATGCTAAGTATCACAGTCCAAGAAAAGGGCTTTCCCCTGTTGGACACCCCACTCTTCATTCACTAAGAAGAAAAGTTCAAAGAGTGCAATCTATGATGTGAATTAGGCATTCAAGAGATCGGAGAACGTTAACTCTGCTTCCTTGTTTCCTTCACCATGAAAAATAGTGATTGAAAATATCAACAGCATACAAAAAACCAGTTAGCTACATTGCAAAGCACAACTCTGATTTTGCACTCAGCATCCTACTAGCTTGTGAGGTGCTCAGGTTTGTTTATTTCGCAATGATGTGGCTTCAATATTTCTAAATTTAACCTGAACAAACTGTAGAAGGGAGGAGTGAGTGGCCCCACAGAAAGCAACAAGGGCGTCCATGGTGGAGAGCTTCGCGCCATGGAAGGCACACAAGAGCCACGTCTTGGGCAGGAGATTCTGGCAGACAACAACTGAAGGTGAAAGCAGAGGTTCTTTAGAATCTGCATTGTGATTCTTGTGAGGGGGTGGGAACAGGCGTCACGCACATGGAGCACATAGAAGGCTTGTGGAGAAGCAAGCCATTGCTTAGGGAATTCTTTGACCCAGTGATAAGTTTAAAAGCATCTCAAAGCAACATGTCATTGAATTATCAGCTGCCACAAATGCTGCTGCCGCTGCTGCCACTGTCCAATCCTCAACATCTCCACCACCTGCTGGGCTGTCTTCTCAACTAGGGTTCCCTTGCACAACATGGAAACAGCCAAGGGATTCAGGGCCACCCTTGCAGCTGCTCTTCCTTCAGATGTCCAGTAGAATTTGAGGCTTGCCATTGTCAGGAAGCAAGGCCTCTCGTGGTCAAGACATTGGGCGGGGGAGAGATCAGGCCGTGATCCCACCAGCATTTTCTTATGAATGTCTGGCACATGCTTTTATTCATCTGTTTGGAGCTCACACACCCCACCTTTCAGGCTGAACAATGAACCACCCAAGGCGGCCAACACAATAAAATCAAAACACAGTCACACCACAGTGACTGAAACAGAAAGTGGCACAAAAAAATGAAAGGATAAAAATGGAGAGCAAAAAGGAGGCGGCAATATGGAAACTGTGGCTTGTTTTGAACTTCAGCTCTTCCCTATTTATTGTGGTTTGTCTTTCTCACAATAAAACATCAGAAACCTTCCCTAAATATTAAGAAGTCAACCATGTTAGAGACCTAAAACCATTCTTGTTCACGACTGGTTGAGGTTTTTAATACAATCAAGAGGCATAGAAGTTTTATGAAATAAGCAAATAAACGAAATAATTCTAAGGAGTCAGAAAACAGGGATTAACTTTATCCATAGGACCAACACAAGCACGAGGTGGAGACTGTCTAAAGTAGCATTTCCTGTCTGACTTGCCCCTCTTCTGCCAGTCTGAAAGGATTTGGGCTCATCCAAAAGGGTCACATTTCACCCACAGAAGAAGAAATAAGCAGCTCTCAAGACGCTTCAATGTCTTCCTCCGAAAAAAATTAAGAGGACAAATAGAAGCCACGGTTCAACTCTGGCTCGCCTTCTTCAGAACTATGCAGACTGCATTGCAGGCAGCAAATTTCAGCACCACCACACAGGAGTTAGCAGAAGAAGCCCCAGGGTCCCCCCACTTCTTGAAGGATTTGAGACTATTTCAAATGCTTCAGAGGATGTTGGTTCTTGGACCACCAGCACTGATGGGGCGGCAAGCAGAGCTTGAGTGACACAGGAGGACTTGGAGGGAGAACCCAGCCATGTGAAAGCCAACTGCTCTGATGGTCCACAAGGACCACAAGACTTTTTCACCCGTCCATCCGCAGGGTACTGGGGAGGGCTCCTGGTTGAGGAGTATCCCAGGCACCGTGTAAATTGTATTTTGATGAAATGGTATGAGGCAAGCCTATTTTTCATTTCAACCATAGGCCAGCCTTGGTCACAGAAAAATTCAAAACATACGCAACGCCAAAATTCAACGAGAGCCCAAATGAAGGAAAGTCACCAGGGTTCTGTGCTCCGGAATGAGGTGAGAATCACAGTCAGAAGGAACACCAGGAGGAAATCATGGCAGGAAAGAGCAGGGGGGCTCACAGCTGCCCAGCAGGGCACCAAGTCCCACCCCTGGCAGAATCCCCCGTTCAGAAACAGGGATGGGGGGAGTCTCTCTTTGTGCCCGAGACCATACAGGAGAGCCACTTGCAAACACCCACACAAGCACATCCCCAGGTAGACAGGCCGCTCAAACGTCACCTGAACCCTACACAGGTCTTAAGAGAAACTGTGCTTATTTAAAGTCCTCCTTTTTTTTTTTACATCTGCCAAACTGAAAGGCAGAGCAAGTAGTACACGATAAAAGGCTCGCTATTACTACCATATGGGCTTGCAAAATGAATGGCCCTAAATTAAAAGACCATATGAGGAGAGGGCTCACCCAGGCCCATGCAGAACGCCTGTGCGGGCACAGCACGCATCAAGATGCCTCGGACTGGGTGTCCTTCCCACCCCACCCCGGCCCCCATTTCATCGCTCAGCGCAGCTCAGACGAGCCTTTCAGCCCCTCTCGGCTGCAGCAAGACATTTCCTTGCATGTCGTTTGGCAGATGTGGCTGCAGGGCTGCGCGCCAATTCGCCCCCCAGCCCTCCGTTTTAATCAGTATCGCATAAAGTTTAACACATGCTTTGAAATGCGCACCAGATTCAAAGCGCAGCCTCGAGGGGGTCTTGCAGAGTAACACAGACCATCCCAGCCACTGCTCCTCCTCCCGCTAAGCCGCTCTCAACTTTGGCTGAACCACCCGGACTGTCAACGCCAGCGCGCTGCCAACCGGAGGAAAGGTTGCGGGGTCAGAGCCGAAAACAAGCCTCCGAGAGGCTGGAGCGTGCTCAGGACAGGACAGGGTGTTTGTTTATACGGCTGTCTGCTCAGGCGGGAGAGCTCTCGGGAGGCCTGCTGCAGGGCCAGCTCACCTACCAGGAGCACAGAAAGGTGAGCCAGGCAAAGCCACATCAAATGCCCACAGAGCCACGGCTGGGAGGCCAAGCGCCAGGGGGTGCTGCCATGTCAGAAGCGGCGGCTCGCCCAAAAAACTGGAGACGCAAAGCAGAGCTGGAGGGCTGGAGCCCCTAGGGGCAAGCTAGATCGTGCACCGCTTGGTACAAGACTCTTTAGCTCCCCTCCAACCAGCTACCTCATTTATCCCCCCTGGGACTGGCCAGGGGGCAGGGGTGGGGGGGAGAGGGTGGTCAAAGGCCCCAGAAACAAGGGAGGGGAAGCCTGGGCTCCTGCTGGATGTTGCAGGCTGCTCTAGGCGGCCTCCAAATCCCTATGGTGGCGAAGCAGCAGGCATCGAACACAGAGAAAAGAGCTGCCCAGTGGAGGTCCAAGGGTGACTCAGCTGGGCAAGGGGGCACCTCTTGCCTTTTGCTAGCTCCATGGCTGAGCTGGAGGCTCAGTGTGGGCGGCATGTTACAAAAGCTCGTTTTGTGGCAGCTGCTCCAGACGTTCTGCAGCTCCTCTCCTGGGTCAGGAGCTCAATGAGTGGCAGGAAGCACAGGGCAGGAATGCTATTCATTCCTTTATTTTAATCATTTGATTGCTTGTTTTTATGCATATTGTATTATTTATATGATGTTAGCCGCTCTGAGCCCAGCTCCGGCCAGGGAGAATGGGATCATAGCTGTCAACATTTCCCCTTTTTTAAGGGAAATTCCCTTATTCCGAATAGGATTCCTCACAAGAAAAGGGAAAAGTTGACAGCTATGGGTGGGATACAATATATATATATATATTATTATTATTATTGTGTTAAAATTATATACTGCTCTTCATCCGAAGATGTTGATGATGATATATATGTATTCCTATGTATTGATAAGCCCTGCCTTTTCCCCTGCCTTTTTCAAGGCAGCTTACAGATAAAAATAATAACTGTTAAAAACACAGAAAAGCATATCATTAAAATAAATGTTGATACAAATTGAACTATATACATCTAGATAATCTGTTTAAAACATACAGATAATGACAATAAAAGCAGCACGGCACCAGCCCTTTTGTTAGAAGCAGTCAATTCTGAGAGGTCTGTTGGAACAAGGAAGTCTTCACCTGCTGATGGAAAAACAGCAAGGAGGGAGCCAGTCTAACTTCTCTTGGGAGAGAGTTGTCTGGGAGGAGCCACCACAGAGAAGGCCCTCTCCCGCATCTCCACCAAGCGTGCCTGTGAGGGTAGCAGGACCGAGAGAAGGGCCTCCCCCAAAGATCTCAAAACTTGGGCAGATTCAGACGAGGGAATAGCTTGAACCACAGCCATGTAGGGCTTTATAGGTCATAACCAGTATTTTGAATTGTGCCCAGAAACAAACCAATAGAGAGTTGTCTGCTCCCTGTAACCAGCACCAGTCAACACTCTGGCTGAAGCTCTTTGAGACAATTGAAGCTTCTGAGCCCTTTTTAAAGGCAGCCCCATGTAGAGCGCATGACAGTAGTCCAGACGGGATGCAACTCAGGCGTGAATCACTGGGGCTTCAACTCACCCTTTAAGCTTCACTGGAGCAAATCTGGCAACTTGGAGCTTTCCGTGGTGCTGCAACTACCGGCCTGCCTTGCCCCCCAATCATGACACAACAGCCCCTGAATGACCATGGGAATAAGATGGCACCCTGGCCACGTCCCAGGGGTACCAAGAAGGAACACCAGGCATGCCCTGATTTTCAAAGAGCTCTAGCACTCGTGTTATCGGGATCAAGGCTGCATGGGGATTAGGGCTCCACTGAATTCGAGGGGAGAGAAGGGGCAGCCTCTCTCTCCATTCTGTACAAAATGCAAGATATTCACCAGCTCAGAATAAGTTATGCTGGGGGAAGGGGGGACCCTTAGTTATATACTGGCCCTTCTGCTGAGGAATTTCAGCTCGGGTTGGGCACAGCTGAGCAGCACAAGGTAGGCCATGTTCACGCGCATGGCTCCGATTATAATCCTTGGTGCCAAAGGCATCACTCTCATGTGCCTTTGCAGAGGCCTTGGTTTCCATAGAAGAGGCCACTGCCTACATAGTAAGATTTATGAAAGTGGCCAGCTCCCCTAAGCCCATCCACGTCCACAGCAAACCACACTCAAGGCTTGCAATGGTGGGGTGACTCTCTAATTCAAACACATCCAACTACAGCCATGAAGAGGCCGTTCCTCCCCAGGCTACAAAACCCATTTTCCTTGGAGAATCAAGAGGAGGGGGGATGGGGAGGGGGAAACAGAGACATAGCAGCCCCTCCTGAAGAAAATCTATGCTAATTTCCCCTTGTCTGTGCCATTAAACCATCAAGCCACGAGGCTTTCCCAAGTCTTAATGTTTCATCTGAATTTTAAAAATCTCCATTTTCAAACAAAATACAAGGTTTGGGCTCACAGCAGTGTTTTGCCACACGGCAGTCATCCTGGCACACGCTGGCAGAGTCAGGCCACATGAATGACATGCTAAGAGTTGCCCTTTTACACAGTCCTTTTGCAAGCTGCGCAGCAGATCATTTTGTTTTGGATGCTCCCACATTTCTCAAGCTGCGAGCCGTCCAGCGAAGAGACAACTCCTCGAGCCACACGTGAGACAGAGAGGGGTCCCAAAGAGAACCGGTGAGCTATGTGAGGAGGAGGGTGCAGAGGCTGAGCACTTGACAAGCAGACTCCTGCTCAGCCATAGCTGGCGTTGCTGTAAGGGGGTAGGTGCTACACATGCGGTGTCAGAGAAAGGAGGTGAAGCCCAGATCCTTGAGTCTCGGCAACATCCACACATTGGGATGTTTTTCTGGGAAGTTGGCTGAAATGCCCCGAGAGCCAGAAAAGGGAAATATGTGGCTGGGGGTGGAAGGAGCTCCCTTAAAACCAAAAGCAGAGCTGTGGCCATCTTGTATTTTCTGTTACAAAAGCAGCAATAGTTTGGCCCTTTCTGGCTGAAACAACAACAGGTCATTTGGGGTGGGGTGGGGGGTTTGCAGCACCTGGACCTGCCCAGTTTGGTTCACTAATCATCAAGGGCAGGCATACGCAAACTCAGCCCTCTAGATGTTTTGGGACTACAACTCCCATCATCCCTGACCACTGGTCCTGTTAGCCAGGGATGATGGGAGTTGTAGTCCCAAAACATCTGGAGGGCCGAGTTTGCCTAGGCCTGATCAAGGGCCTCATCCCAAGGAAGATTCACTTTTTATCCCCACGTGCTCCCCATGGGCCAGGGTGCCCCAAAGCGGTTGACAGTGACAGCCTCCCCACACAACGGTCAACGAGACCCTGCAGGGAATGGATAAAGGCCATGGTGTGGGAAAGCGCCTGGGGTGGGAATGAACTGTGGGAGGAATGTGTGAGAAATGTCATTAGGAACCATGAGCCTCAGAAATCAAGGGCCTTGGCCATGTACAGAGTGGAGCTCCCTCGCCAGCAAGAAGCATCTGTGTTGAATCAGATGATTCCACAATACAACAATTTTTCACATTTTATTATTCCTGGTAATGGTAATTGATGATGAACAAATGTTGGTTATATATTGATGTTCCTTTTATATTCGTAAGGATCTGG
>JAXCMG010000015.1:5008434-5094865 GCA_034642415.1 Podarcis siculus
GCTTCTCGTGGCGAGAGGGGAGGGGAGCAGTCCTACAACCAGATCCTGAACCCAGAAGTGAAACTATTCCCAGCTAGGGAAGCACACCTGGAACCACAGCCTTGAAGCGGCAGCTCTGCCATTTGGGAACGTAAGAAAAAGAGCCGGCTGGATCAGGCCAGGGGTCCATCCAGTCCAGCCTCTCGCAGTGGCCAGCCAGATGCCTGTGGGAAAGCAGCAAGCAGGATTCAAACTCAAGAGCAGCGCTCTCCCCTCCTGTGGTTTCCAGTATTCAGAACAATCTCAGCCTCTGACCGTGGAAGCAGAGCATGGTTACTGTGGCAAGCGGCCATCAATCAATCTCTCCTCCTCGATGAATTTGTCTTATCTTCCTTTGAAGCCATCCATGTTGGTGGCCATCACTGCCACCTGTGGCAGGGAGTTCCAGAGTTTAATCATGTGACGCTATACCTCCTTTTACAAAGAGAGTCTGGTGCTAAAAGCCCCCCTCCCAAAAGTCACCCTCCTCTTCCCTACTGGCTGTCCTCTGCCCATCCCTGCATTCCACAATATGGGGCCCTTTGGAGCAGAAGACTCCTCTGAAGAGAAGCCCACTAGAGCTCGTCCACTAGTCACAGGCAACTCCTGCCACCCAGGAGCCAGGTGCTTGCCGCCCGGGGCCGAGGGTCCCCACACAACGAGCCCATGTGGCCAGCAGGGTCGTGTGGGCGAGATCAATGGGAGCCTGAGGGTTTTGCAGTTTCTTTTCTGAGGTCATAAAAACAATACGGAGGAGTACCTGTTAATACATTTCTATAAATTATAAGAGTGTTATAAACACAGACTTAAAGGAATAGAATTCCCGTTAAGCAAACATGTGAGGTTTTCCGCAGAAAGCCAAGTAGTGTTCAAATAAAGAGCCTTTATGATAATAAGCACATTTGTGCTCTGATCCTGTGATGTGGAGTGAAATGGAACCGGAGGGAAAACAGAGAGGCACGAAACCCTCCAGCAGCACTGCGTGCCCAGAGATCGGGAACATGTTTGCGTCTGCAAATCTGACGATCACCAACACACTCGCACACCCGGTCCCCCGACGCTCGGCTTCCTCTCCTTTCCAGGAATTTCTACCCAGATCCTTCATCATCTGCTTCCATTTGTGGAGATGGAACTCACTTGGCCCCAAGAAGCTGCCCTTCCTGCAAGCCAGACTTTGGCCCACCTGGCCGAGGGCTGATTGGTCCACCCAGAGACTTCAAGAGAAGGCCTTTCTAGGCTCCGTTCTCCAAAACCCCTCAAACCCAAGTTCAACCCAGGGACTGTGGTCTTCTGCATGCAAATGCCATTGGTTTTGCCACCAGGCAATGCCTTCTTGTCCCCATCTGGAAGCCAAGACTGCCCCCTGCCCCTTTATGAAGATAGGGTGGTTTGTGCAAAACCACCTGCCCCAGGCCAGAAGCACTTGCTAGCTAAGAACCAGCCTAGCTAAGGGGAGAGGTCCAAGGTCAGGCAGCTTCAAATCCAGCACTGCAGCTGGGCTTAGAGGGCTCTCTGGTCCAAGGCCCATCCACAGGGAAGGGGCAAGGGCTGCAGGGTCTTGTCCAGCTCCCTCATTAACTTACAGCAAGCAGCAAAGCCCTCTTATAAGACCGAGCCAGGCTCCGCTCCTTGTCTATGACCTGGTGGACCCACCATTCCTCCAGGTATATGAGGGACTCACAGAAGCCAAGACCTCCTGAGGAGCAGCACGTCCAGTTCTGAATCTGGGAGACCAGGACGCAGCCCCTTTGACTCTTCCATGCTTGGGTCTGAGGGGCGAGGCAACGGCTTCCTGCTTCTTCACAGAAGGCATGTTATTCAGCAAAGGTCAGACGATTCAGTCGCTGCTGGTGTGAACGGCCACTGCCCTTATTCTGCATACATTTAAGCACCAAGTGAATTGTCACAAATGGCATCACCTGCATCCCAACACCTTTTAACTACAACTTTTACCCTTTCCCCCCATTACATTCATTTGTAGATATGCACCTGCCCCTGTGCATCTGAGGAGCAGGGCTCTTCAGGGACCACGAGACTCTGCTCTGAGTCAACAGGCTCACACTGGAGATCACCCCACGCTCTGTGCCCTGGCCATGCACACCTGGTGGGAGGGTGCGCCTGTTCACCCCCAGGTGGGGTGCTGACCTACATTTAGGAATGGTGGGAAATGGGGCCACCCAGAAATAAGTGAGAAGTTTCCGCATAGTCAGGGGCCTTCTCAGGCACACAGGAGCGAGTGAGTGAGTGAGTGAGTGAGTGAGTGAGCGAGCTTGTAAATGTAAAAGGGCAAAGTCTTAAAAAGCATGAAAACCCCAACCTGACAAGGATCTGTGGGCTTTTGAGACTAATGGAATGCCGAGGTATCGCTTGAGCAGGGGGGGAAGCGGACTGGAGGGTGGAGAGAAAAGGGGCTCAGCCTTTTCAAGCGGGGTCAGGGATGGGGAGGGGGTGCATTCCACAAAGTTACAGAACACACAAGAGACAGTAACTCAAAGGAAGGTTCAGGGCAAAAGGGAGACATGTTAAGAGTTCCTGCTCCATGACTGTAGTCATGGGATTGTTGTCTTTCACATGACGTGGTATGTTTTGACTCCACAAAGTGGGAAGTGACGGATACAGGATGTTTGTGTTCCTGTGTTCCGTGAAGTGGGATTATTGTCCTTTGTTCTTTTTCTCTTTGCTGTCTGATGCTAGAGAGAGAGGGAGCCATGTTGCAGCGCTCCGTGTGTGTTTAGATGTAAAGAAAGTAGATTAGCCAAAATGCTGAGTTGCTGAGGTCTGTCACGTGAAATGTGCAAACTCTGTGGATCCCTAAGTGTGCCGGTGTCTGTTGGCATTGGTCGCTGTGATGTTCGGGCAGAAGAAAGCTTTTGAAGCTCCCGAACAAAAGACCAGGAAGGAGAGAACATGCTAGTCGGGCATGTGTCTCTGCCAGGGACCTACTTGAGTGTAGGCTGAGCTCCTGACAATGTTTTCCCTCTCCCACTGATTGGACACCTCCCCCCCCCATACAACCACAAAATGCTCAGATCTGGGGTAAGAAGCCCTATAGCACAACATGTTCTTCTTTCCCCTTCCCCAGGCCCACAAGAGCAGGACAAAGCCCAAGGCAAGTTCAGCCTGTAGACACACTCCACCCGCATCCTGTTGGAAGAGCAGCATGACTTGGCTTACTTTGGGATGCTGCTACTAGGAGGAAAGATTCATACCCCATTGTCAGGGAACTGACATCAGAGCGAGAGGCGGAGGCAGAGCTCCCGAGCTCTGCCGGAGAGGGGACCAGCAAGGGGGAAGGAATTCCGCGTAACACCAATAGAGAAGAGAGGGAGATAGGGGAATTGGAGACAGGGCTCCCAGACCCTTCACCTGAATCTAGTGGAGAGAGCGCTGGCACGCCCCTGCCTTCCCCTTACTTGCGCAGACGCGTTCCGCGCAGGGAACATAGGAGGCGACTGGGAGTCAAACAGCTCTTATGTTGGAAGAGGTTCAGGAAACGCCCACTGACGGATTCTGCAGGTGACTAACAGGACACGGAGCGCGAGCTCTAACCCGAAGCATGGTGGAGCAAGCGATCTAACCAAACCAAAGGCAATTTACGCGCAAGTAACCCCATACAACCATCACACCCACCTTCTGAACCCAAGAGGCCAACACGTTTTCCATATTATTCTTTCCTGTATTGGACTGCTTGTGCACCAAAGAAGTATCTGAAATATCTTGTGTATCTGAAGAAGTGTGCATGCACACGAAAGCTCATACCAAGAACTAACTTAGTTGGTCTTTAAGGTGCTACTGGAAGGAAAAATTTTTTTGTTGTTTTGACTATGGCAGACCAACACGGCTACCTATCTGTAACTTGTGCACCAAAGTTCAACTCTATTTGGATAATTTATCAGTCACTTCAAATGTGAGCTCCCAGTGACTGAAAAATATACATCATCGCTTCTGCTCCCAAGCAGCTCCCATTCCTCTCCAAAAAGGGTTGCATGGGAGGCATGGCTGTGCTGAAGACCTCAGCACCTTCTTGGCCTCAGGACATCCATTCACCAGGACTCTACGAGAACGCAGGCGCCCATCTCACAGTCGGCAGCACCGTGTAACTCGGGGGGCCCGCAGACTCCCAGCTGCAAAGAGGCAAGCCAAGGGGGTGAAGGAGCCGCCATGGCCTGCCGGCCTGCCACTGCCGCTGCCAAAAGCCTGACAAGCAGTAAGACAAGGATGTCGCCTGCACGAACAGTTAAATCTGATTTTCTACAAAGTATACACAGAAAAGGCGGGTGAGGAGCCCCAACAACTTCCATCTGCATTGCAGGAGATTACACAAGGTTTGAAAATCTTCAGCTTGCGGATAATTAGAAACACCGCCCAAGCGGCACTTTTAAACATTGTTCCGGGCCACTGAGAGGCCAGCCATCAGCATCTGGAATGCGAGTAGCATTCAGCGAACATGTCATTCCATCCACCACATTCTCAAGCGAGGGGGGGCGGGATGGCGCACCAGTGGCTCTGCACACATGGCGCTGGGGAGGAAGAAGAGCACAACTGGCCTGGAAACAGAGCCCAAATGGAGCCCAGGACCAGCAACGTGCCACTTGCCAGGGCAGCAGCTGTGGCGACAGCAGGGATTTCAACACACAAGAGGAAAACTTCATTAGCCTCTCCCCAGACACAGGGAAGCCACTGCCAGCAGCCAACTGCACTTCCCCACTGAACATCAAGGCAACTAGCGGCCCCCTGACGAGGGGCACAGAGGCATCACCTGGGCACACCTCTCTTAGCAGGCAGCCACCCATCCAGGGACAGGGTTTGCTGAGCACCCTCCCGGAAGAAAAAGAACCCAGGAAGCTGTTCTCAACTGCGGAGATGGGGAGGAAGAGGGGGCAAGCTGTCCGGAGGAGGGGGACAGAGATGGTGAGGGGCCAAGTGACCCAATGGGGAACGGCTGCAGGTATTGCGCATGTTTAGAATAGAGAAGAGGCCATTCATTTACTCTTTATTTAAAATATATCCCATTCCATAGCCCCAAGAGGTTCCCAAAGCGGCTTACAGAAAGATTCTCCATACAAAACCACACTAAAACCTAGTACAGTGGTAGAGACGCTCTGCCCGGATGCTGAGGTCCAGCGCCGAGGGCCTTCTGGCGGTTCCCTCATTGCGAGAAGCAAAGCTACAGGGAACCAGGCAGAGGTCCTTCTCGGTAGTGGCGCCCGCCCAGTGGAACGCCCTTCCAGCAGATTTCAAAGCGATAAACAACTACCTGACATTCAGAAGACATCTTAAGGCAGCCCTGTTCAGGGAAGTTTTTAACGTGTGATATTTTACTGTATTTTTGGTTTCTATGGAAGCCGCCCAGAGTGGCTGGGGAGGCCCAGCCAGATGGGCGGGGTATAAATAATAAATTATTATTATTATTATTATTATTCAGGTTCCAGACTCTGCTAACCCAGAAAGAGTACCTCGGCTTAAGAACTTTGCTTCAGGATGAGAACAGAAATCGCGGTGCGACGGCAGCAGAAGGCCCCATTAGCTAAAGTGGTGCTTCAGGGTAAGAACAGTTTCAGGTTAAGAACGGACCTCCAGAACGAATTAAGTTCTTAACCCGAGGTACCACTGTACAGGAAAACAGAAACGACGCAGTGCCCGTAGGTAGCCGGGACTTCCCAAGCAGCATTCCCTGGCCCTTCCTGGGTGTGATGCCCAGCAGCAGTTCCCCCCACAAACCTCAGTGGCCAGGGAGTGGGGCTGAGCACCTGGACTCCATGCTGAAACCAACCTCGTCCTGAAAGAAGCTGGCACTTGGCAGGAACGTTCCCCCTCCAAGGTCCTCTGGGACAAGGGCGTGGGGCTGAGCAGCTGGATTTGGAGGCAACATGATGGCTTTCTTCAAGTATTTGAAGAGCTGCAGCACAGATGGTGGGGCAAAGTTTTCCTCTGCTGCTCTGGAAGGTAGGACCAAAACCAAAGGGTTTCGAATTAACAAGAAAGGGGATTTCAGCTCAACGTTAGAAAGAACTTCCTGACAGCAAGGGCTGCTCAACAGAGGGAAGGATGGCCTCAGAAAGTGGCTGACTCTGCTTCGTTGCAGGTAAGAGCGTAAGAAGAGCCTGGCTGCTGGATCAGGCCCAGGGGGGGCCTCTCCAGTCCATCATCCTGTTGGGAAGCCCCGAAGCTGGACTTGAGAGCAACAGCTCCCTCTCCACTCACGTTCCCCAGGAATGACACCCAGTGGCAGGCTGGCCCTGCCAGTGCACAGCCATCATAGCTGGCAGCCCTTGCTAGCCTCCTCCTCTTCCTCCATGAATGTGCCCAATGCTCTTTTAAAAGCCATCTAAGCTGGTGAGCATCACTATGTCTTCGTGGTTCAGGATTTGCACTGGAGAAAACAGGGTTCTTGTGCCTTTAACAGCTGCACCTCCACAATCACAACTGGCAGGACCCAGCTGACTTCCCAGAGTAAGCATGAGATTGTCCAGGAAGAAGAAGCAATTATTGTTCTCCTTCTACTTTCGCTATGTCCCTCTCGAAATTCCAAGCGTGCCCACTGGTCCAAAGAGGTTGGCAGCCCCTGACCTACAGGAAAGAATTCCGCTGCGCAGTCAACCATGTCCAAAGGCGGGCTACAAAGCAAGCCTGGGTCACCAAGTGCAGAGACCCAGGAGAAAGAGGCACAAGAGGCAAAGTCACATCTTCAGATCAAGGAGACACCAATGAAGCCTTAGACCAGGGGTCGGCAACCTAAGGCCCATGGGCCACAGGCGGCCCATGGGGGTTGTTTAACTGGCCCACGAGCCAGTTAACCGGCCCAGGCGTGGTAAACCTTGCTGACCCCTGCCTTAGATCATGTGAGCCCTGTGGGGATTGAGAGCTAAAGGAAAATTAGCTAAGGCCAGAATAAACACTGAAACATATCACTAGATCTTAATACAGTGGTACCTCCAGTTACAAACTTAATTTGTTCTGGAGGTCTGTTCTTAACCCGAAACCATTTTTAACATGAGGCGCACTTTCGCTAATGGGGCCTCCCGCTGCTGCCGTGCCACCGGCGCATGACTTCCGCTCACATCCCAGGGCAAAGTTCACAACAAGGAGCATCTACTTCCGGGTTCTACCCGAAGCGTTCATAAGGAGGATGGTACATAACCCGTGGGGGGGGGGGTTACTGTTTTTGTTTGTTACTATGGAATGAATTTTGTGTTTTTATATTGTGAACTGCCCTGTGGTCCTCAGATGAAGGGCAGTATAGAAATTTAATAAATAATAGTAATATCTGTGAAGATGACCGCAAACACAGGACGGCCTTGGGTTAGGCTTCCAGGTCCAGGGTTCCTGGCTACCTGAGCAATGCGCACAAAGGCAGCACTGCAGGCTTCCAAGTGACCCAGAGGAATTCCACCCTGGAAAACATTTACCTAGAATCATAGAATCATAGAATCATAGAATCATAGAGTTGGAAGAGACCACAAGGGCCATCGAGTCCAACCCCCTGCCAAGCAGGAAACACCATCAGAGCACTCCTGACATATGGTTGTCAAGCCTCTGCTTAAAGACCTCCAAAGAAGGAGACTCCACCACACTCCTTGGCAGCAAATTCCACTGTCGAACAGCTCTTACTGTCAGGAAGTTCTTCCTAATGTTTAGGTGGAATCTTCTTTCCTGCAGTTTGGATCCATTGCTCCGTGTCCGCTTCTCTGGAGCAGCAGAAAACAACCTTTCTCCCTCCTCTATGTGACATCCTTTTATATATTTGAACATGGCTATCATATCACCCCTTAACCTCCTCTTCTCCAGGCTAAACATGCCCAGCTCCCTTAGCCGTTCCTCATAAGGCATCATTTCCAGACCTTTGACCATTTTGGTTGCCCTCCTCTGTACACGTTCCAGTTTCTCAGTGTCCTTCTTGAACTGTGGTGCCCAGAACTGGACACAGTACTCCAGGTGAGGTCTGACCAGAGCAGAATACAGTGGCACTATTACTTCCCTTGATCTAGATGCTATACTCCTATTGATGCAGCCCAGAATTGCATTGGCTTTTTTAGCTGCCGCGTCACACTGTTGGCTCATGTCAAGTTTGTGGTCAACCAAGACTCTTAGATCCTTTTCACATGTACTGCTCTCAAGCCAGGTGTCACCCATCTTATATTTGTGCCTCTCATTTTTTTTGCCCAAGTGCAATACTTTACATTTCTCCCTGTTAAAATTCATCTTGTTTGTTTTGGCCCAGTTCTCCAATCTGTCAAGGTCGTTTTGAAGTGTGATCCTGTCCTCTGGGGTGTTAGCCACCCCTCCCAGTTTGGTGTCATCTGCAAATTTGATCAGGATGCCCTTGAGTCCATCATCCAAGTCGTTGATAAAGATGTTGAATAAGACTGGGCCCAAGACAGATCCCTGTGGCACCCCACTAGTCACTCTTCTCCAGGATGAAGAGGAACCATTGATGAGCACCCTTTGGGTTCGGTCAGTCCTGTGGGGCTCTCCATTGAAAATTATACCAAATGCCTCACTTTGAGAAAACACTTTACCCACAGGGAAGGGACCACACCAATCTTACGGGGGGATCCTTCTTTTCATCATATAACTGCAATGCATCTAGGCGAAGGAGAGTGAACAAGATCTTGCAGCAGCGCATTTTAAGAGGGCTTGGAAAGCAGCAGGGGAACGTGTTGGTGCAATCCTCATTCATTTCCGCGGAGCCTGAGCAGGGGATGCTCTCAGTCGACCTCGGCATCAGTAAACAACAGGAGTCGGTGGTGAATCGGAAAGGGCAAGCGACCCAAGGAGCGGTGGATGCTCCTCAGAGGGAGGCAGCGCTCACCCCCATCCGCCTGCATGAAGAGGCAGAGCGGACACTTTTGGCCGCGGAAACTAACTTTATCCGATAATGACTTCTGGAGTGGTTATTCTTGGCCTCTGATGCAGGAGGCTTCCTGGAGGCTCAGGCTGGATGCTCAGAGGCAGCACTGTTTGGAGCGACCCCGTTCACATGCCTGGCATACCTCAGCTGCTACGCTATATAATAAAAATACATACCGGATACCATCAAGTGTTAAAGAGATGTAACTCACTCCCAACAGCCCTCTCCCAGGCCAGATCTAAGAAACCCAAGGAAGGCAAGGAGGTCAGAGTCCAAGGCAAGTTCAGGACACTCAGGTAAGGCATGTGGCTAGACAGCAGAGAATGAAAAATCATATGCATAGTCACAAACAACCCCCCCCCACACACACAGTTTAAAAGGCCATAGATTAAATACCCAAAGGCCTGGGAGGAATGTTTTCGCCTGTTGTGTAACAAAGGTGCCAGGCAAACCTCCCTGGTGAGAGCACCCCACAAGTGAGGAGCCACCACAGAAAAGGCCCTGTAAAAGACAAGCACATTTACCAGTAATTCCAGCGCTGTTGACAATTGTAAACATTGCCTTGCCCCACCCCTTTAAAAATATTTGTCTTTGCTCAATGTTCAAGTCAATGTCACGTTTTTAAAAAACAACAACACAATTTTAATTGGTTATAAAACTGCTCTGGTAATTGGGAGGAGATGGAAGAGATGGGGTTGTGGCTTCATGGCTTCATGGCCACTGGCCAATAAGCCCTGTGCACCATGGGCTTCTGCTGCAATTTGGCACAACCAGTTTTCCCTGAGCTCCACCCTAGAGAGGAACAGATGCGCTTAAGCACAGCAGAGTGCCTGTACTGCCATTTGCATCTGTGTTTATTTGCACATAGCCTTAAGGAACTGTTTTCATCCAGCGCAGGAAGCAACTCTTTTTTTTTATGGGGCAAAGGAAAACCTTCCAATATTCCACAGCACAATTTATCCCACAAGTTGCTACCAGCTTCCACCTCCCAAACACACAAACAATGTCCTGTTTGGAAGGCGGAATGAACACTTGCCCAACACCGCTGAAAGCTGTCCAGAAATGGTGCAACATGTAGCACTCGGATCACCACAAAACAATTCTTTCAAGTGGCATCAGGGTTCGTGTTAACCAACATCGGCTGCCTTGGCCTGTTTGAAGAAATCCAGCACAATCCATGTGGTGCGAGCCGAGATGCGCTGAGTGTTCTCTCCACCACAACAGCCAGCATCTGCCAACAGCTGCTTATCGGTGCCAGAAGCTAATTTCAGGGGGAGATGCAATCGTCCAAAGAGCAGAGCTGCCAAATGTCGATGACCAAAGGAAGCCTCCGGCTCGCCATAATTGCATTGCATGTAAGGAGCTGTTCCTTTGTTCAGAGCCATCAATGGAAGAACTGCGTCCCTACGGAGCTCTAAAAACGTTTCTCCGCAAACGGTTCCAGTCCACGACAGGCAAACCTTCACCTCAATTCAACTGGGCATGCTGCTTTTGCCATCTTACGCCAATTCTTGTGGAGCACCTGTGAAATGCCGCCTTCAAGTGGTTTTTGCCCCAGACTCCACAGGCCTCCATGGGATTCTGAAGATAAAGGTTTGAGGGACTCTCTTGCCTGGATTGGAAAAGCACAATCCCTACAGATCGGGCATCAAGCCTGCTGTGCTCATTACAACTGTATATGTCACATTTCCCAGTTCAATTCTGCACCACGGAATGAGGGGCTGTGTTGATTCACAGGCAGAGCTGGGAAGGGGGACCAGACGCTCATGCAATTAACCTTGAAGCAACAATACATTCAGCTCCTCGGTGAAGACCAACCCAAAGCCAACCAAGCAGCTGTCAGCCACAGAAGAAGACAGCCAAACGTATGCACAGACTCATCCTGCTGCTGCCAGTGCTTCAGCATTTCTGGAAGAGATGGCATGGGCTGGGAATTGGGGGCACTGGAACTCAGGGTCAAGACAGTTCGACATGTCTGGCATATTGATAACCAGAGGAATTGCAGGCAATGAAGCAGGTCAATGATTAGAGCACAGGCAACAGAAATCTCACTCAAGACAGCATGTTTCCGGGCACTATTCAAAGTGTTGGTGCTGACCTTGAAAGCCCTAAACGGCCTCGGTCCAGTAGACCTGAAGGAGCGTCTCCACCCCCATCGCTCAGCCTGGACACTGAGATCCAGTGCCGAGGGCCTTCTGGCAGTTCCGTCCCTGTGAGAAGTGAGGTCACAGGGAACCAGGCAGAGGGCCTTCTCGGTGGCAGCGCCCGCCCTGTGGAACGCCCTCCCATCAGATGTCAAGGAAATAAACAACTATCTGACTTTTAGAAGACATCTGAAGGCAGCCCAGTTTAGGGAAGCTTTTAATGTTTGATGCATTCCTGTATTTTAATATTTTGCTGGAAGGCACCCAGAGCGGCTGGGGAAACCCAGCCACATGGGCAGGGTATAAATAATAACATTATATTATTATTATTATTATTATTATTATTATTATTATTATTATTATTACTACTACTACTACTACTACTACAACTACTTGTGCCTGACATGTGATGCAGTGAAAAAGGCATACTTTGCTGAATCAACTGCATCCTCAAGTAGCTGTACAGCAGAACCCTTCAGGGTGGTTCGGAGGCTGCTGTTTCTGGAGGGCCCATCACTGGACCCCTGGAAGGCCTGCTGTGGCATGTTTGCCCAGCACTTTGAGGATGAAGTCGCTTGCCTTTGAAACACTCTTGATGCTATGGATAAGGCAGTTCCTAGAGAGGTATCCAGTCTTAATCTCGCCCTGTTTGGACGGTCTAATTTCAGTTAATGTGGACTGATGACGCAGCAAGGTGCTTGCAAGTAACGAGCCCAACTAAATGTCCTCTCAGTTCCTGGCCCTTATGGCTAATTAAATCTATCCACCACAGTATGAGAGGTTGGATTCAATGTGTGGGGAAGGAAGGTGCAAATGATCTATTCCTATTTATTAATTTATTGATTGCCTTCTACAAAACCATCTCAAGGCAAGGCACAATTCAAACAGCAAAGAACAAAAATAAATTCCTGTAATACCACCAGGTCAACCTATTGCTGATCTTAAGCTGGCCACTGTGGAACACGGGAACGTCAACAGAAACTTCTACTGCGAAGCTATCGAATTGCAACTTAATAAAAGCAAAAATTCTATGTATCTGAAGAGAGAGAATAGTTTTCTGTATCACTACAGGTGCTAATGTACTCAGCAATTTCAAGATGACTTTGTTATCAATTATTGCTGTTGCGAAGAGTTAATTTGAACACATTTAAACTCTAACTGAACTGCCACAGAGTGCACCTTTTTCCTTTATGCCCGGGTCAACTGAAGATCACTCTCCATGCATCTAATAGTCTGCAAAAGATTGTGCCATAATAAAACTGGCTAGTCTTCTAAGGTGCTGCAAAGCTCTTCTTAGAGGGAAAAGCTATCTAGGCACTGGCAACAGCTTGTTCAGGTTATTGCAATGTGAACAACCAGCAGCTGCCTTTGACAATAGTTGAAGATCTTCAACTGAAGAGTGGCTAGCTAACAATTTGAATAAATGAATGAAGACTCCAGCTCATGGTGTGGTTCTCCAAGAGGAAGCAAAAAGAGGCTGAATTCAAGGCTTCTTTGCCTTGATCACCTAAGCCAAGAAGGGAAACCATTCTGTTAACAAGAGATTTTTAGGGGAGCTGCTCACCCACTGATGAAAAAGCCACCGGAAGAAACAAGCCGACAATACAACGGCAAAACCGACGTGTTCACTTGCTTCTCGGTTCCTGGAAAACAGCTTCAGCTGGACAGGGATTGCCTTTGCGGATGCATTCCCCGCCAGTCGGGCACCAAAAGACAAATGAAAGCTATTAGTACTTTCCACGAGCCCAACACAGAGCGACTTTTCCAGAAACATGGTTGCGCTCGTGGCCAAACATTAAATATTTCCATAAACAATCAAGCTTCTAACTGTTTGCATCAGGTAAACCCGGGTCATTTTAATAAGGCCAATTTAAATTCCAAGAGACAAAAGGCACTTCCTACATCTTTAATACCTGCAACAGTTTATGGGCTTTCATGGGCTTGAAAGGATCGCCGTGGTCTGTCTTTGATAGAGAAAGCCATTCTGGTGGGCTGGTCCATCAAAAGAGACTATGGAGAACACCTGGGTTATTAATGCACAATGGAAGAATCTATGGGTTGTATTCAACTAAGTACTACTCAGAGTAGACCCATGGAAATTAAGGAGCCTACGTTAGTCATGTCCATTAACTTGAATGAATTGATTATGAGTAGCACCAGTATTTGGGACACAGGTGGTGCTGTGGTCTAAACCACTGAGCCTCTTAGGCTTGCCAATAGGGAGGTCGGCGGTTCGAATCCCCACGACGGGGTGAGCTCCCATTGTTCGGTCCCAGCTCCTGCCAACCTAGCTGTTTGAAAGCACACCAAAAATACAAGTAGATAAATAGGTACCGCTCCGGTGGGAAGGTAAACAGCGTTTCTTTGCGCTGCTCTGGTTTCGCCAGAAACGGCTCAGTCATGCTGGCCACATGACCCAGAAAAATTGTCTGCAGACAAACGCCGTCTCCCTCGGCCTGTAAAGCGAGATGAGCGCTGCAACCCCAGAATGGCCAACAGAATCTGACAGGGAGCCAACTCTACTCGGGACCTGAAGCTGGCACCATCCTGGATTACTTTATGCTTACTTATTTAAAATCACTGACGTACTGCTTAAAAAGGTAAAGGTACCCCTGCCCGTACGGGCCAGTCGTGACCGACTCTGGGGTTGCGTGCTCATCTCGCTTAAGAGGCCAGGAGCCAGCGCTGTCCAAAGACACTTCCGGGTCACGTGGCCAGCGTGACGAAGCTGCTCTGGCGAGCCAGCACCAGCGCAGCGCACGGAAACGCCATTTCCCTGACGTACTGCTTAATATTTCAAAATTGTCTAAGCGGTGATCATGTGGGTAAGAGGATCATATGGACTAAAATTCAAAACTCTGTGAGAAGGGCCAGCCACTTGCCCAGGACTCAAGAGAAACAAAAGCACTGCTCTGCCAAAGGTTCTCAATACTGGAAGTATAAAGTCTGGCCATTAAACCTTCCAGGGCTAGTTCTGAGGAAAATGGATTTGGGGAAAACATTTTTAAAGGCTATAGAAGCTATATATCCTGAAAGACGAGCAAATATTATTGTAAATAACATCATCTCTGAGGGATGCAAAGTTATGAAAGGAACCAGTCAAGGGTGCCCCTTGTCCCCAGTGCTGTTTATTTTGATTTTGGATGTACTGACACAAAAAGATAAGGAATAATGACAAAAAGGGGTATAAAAGTGGACCAACAAAACTGTAAATTAAAAGCATATGAAAACCCACTAGAAAGTTTACCAGCGGTTTTGGAAGAAATAAAGAAGTTTGGTAACTTCGCAGGTTTTTAACTAAACAAACAAAAAGCAGCAATGGTAGTCAAAAATATGGATGCTCAACTCACGAAAGATTTGGAAAGAATTAGTGGTATAAAGAGTGAAAATAAAGTAAAAATATCTGTGGATATAGTTAACTGTGAATAACCACAATATCTTTAATGATAATTACGCACAGGTTTGGAAATAAATTAGGAAAGATTTGCAAATTTGGAGTAAAATGCAATTGTCACTGTTGGGTAAAATTTCTGCTATAAAAATGAATATACTCACAAAGATGCTATTTCTGTTTTAAACAGTACCTATAATTAATGATATTCAAAATTTTAAGGACTGGCAAAGAAAACTGATTTCTGTTGATTCTTTGAAATCTTTGAAAGGAAAGCTTTTTCTTTGCTGTATCATTTTTGTTCATGTTCTGTTGATGTGGAATGTTATCAGAAAAGCAAATAAATATTTTTTTAAAAAAAAAAAACACCTTCCAGCGCTAACACATTGGAGGCAGCCTGAGAATGGGCCTTTGCTATTATTACTTACTATTCACCGGTGAGACTAAAATCTAATACTACCCCAAAGAAAATTCATACCATGCAAAACTTTGCAGGAACCAGTCCAAGACAACCTCCTGGGGGAAACCAGTACCAATGGTTCCTAGCCACCATGGTCCTGATCCTCCCTCCATGGTTGGAGGCAGCATGCCACAGAGGGCCAGTTGATGGGAACCACAAATGAACTTTAAGGGGGGGAATATGTGGGGAGCTCCTGTATTCTCATGCAGACTAAGGCCACCACCTCAAGAGGCTCAGGGCCACTGCTAAGGAAGTGGGATCCTGGCTCCCCAAAAGACTTGCCCAGTTTAACTCTTCTTATGCACAGGACTAAGTGGTCTGAACTGGTGGGTGTCTCTTTTCTAACTGAAGTTCAGAACCATTAAGAAGGTGGAACCATCCCCTTAGTAAACGTTTTGACTGTAATAAATGAAGCCCCTTCATGGATCACTGTCTTGTCATGGCGAAGGGGCTTGAAGAACTCCAAGAAGCTATGAGCTATGCCGTGCAGGGCCACCCAAGATGGACAGGTCATGGCCGAGAGTTTAGACTAAATGTGATCCACCTGGAGAAGGAACTGGCAAACCACTCCAGTATTTTGCCAAGAAAACACCATGGACATAAAAAAGGAGAAGCTTTGAGAAGTGAGAGTTTCCAAGGCATTCTCTGGGTTCATGGGGAGTTGAGTAAGGCTAAGATGACTAAACAAAAATAAACCAAGAGCCAATTATCTATTCCCTGTCTCAGAATACTTGCATCAGAAATGTAGCTTCTCTGGCCATTGGTTCACACCACACTCCATCTAAGGAAGAAGACTGGATTATATTGGCCTCTAATGCCGATGGAAGTGTGAGGAGCTCCCACAGTCCTCCATCCAACCAGTGACATGGGGCAGTCACAAGCAATGGAAGGGACAGAAAAGGAGCCTCTCCTAACCAGGAGCTCCACAGTGGCATCCATGGCCATCTGCAAACCACAGCTGCTTCAAACATCGAAAGGAGACCACTCCACTTGACATGGCACCCGCCTAGTGCTCATGGCTCAGCTCACCTGCTTCATTGCTGTCTCGCCAATCTTGTCCGAGTGCTTACGGATGCTCTCCAGGAAATCTTTGAGGTCGGACATGGAAACTTCCTTGATCTCCTCATGCAGTTTTGGAATGTTGTCCACCATGACCTTGCAAAAGCGATAATGGCTCACTTGAGGCAAGTGCAGGTGCTCCAGGTGCTCCAAAGTCTTCAGGGCAGGATAGTGTCTGGAAGAGAAGACCAACGCTCATCAGAAGCAGGAAAGATCACTCAATTCCACAGCTTCCCAGAAGATGGTGGTCAACTGGCAAAACTTTGGCTTTCTAAAACGAGAAACACCCGGGTCCCATACAGCTTCTATAGCTCAACTGACACCCAAGCCTACTCACCCCACCCTTGTGTCTATCGGCCTACAAGTGGGAAGACAAACTGTATAAGTGCCCAGGGCTCCTTCTTGGGAAAAGGCTCTGGTTAGCATATAGCCCACTTTGCCAGTGAAGAGGGGCCTGTCACCAACCACCATGATGGGACTTCTTGGATCATCCGCCCAAGGAACAAGAGCTGTACAAACTTAGGCAGAGCGGCAGCCTTGCTATCAGACCTAGGTTACAGAGGCAGAGGAGGAGCCCAAAGAGAAATGAAAGATGCAAGTTAGGGAGAAGGAGCAAAGGCACTGGCATCCTGGACCAGAAAGAGGGAGACGGTTTCTGGACATAGAAAGGGGGAGGCAAGTCGGTGGAAGGATTCAAGGAGACACAAAAGGTGAACCTAGCAGCGGGCAGGACAATGATTCTAGCCAATACATTTTGAGTCAAAGTGAAGCATATCATGATTGGGCAAAGAATAATTGCAAGTAGGGGACACAATCCAAGAGGACTCTCCTGCACAAACTTTCTTTATAACATCAGCACTGCACAAGCCCATTTATCCATTCTTTTTTGGAGAGATTTCCTCCGAAAGCAACAATTTCCCAGTTCTCCTGCTGGGCCAAGGCATGCAACAGTTCCTTGCTTGCTAGTCCTGACAATCGGTGCACACAGGTGCCTGCAGGTGAGTGGACCAGGAGACTTTAGAGAGCTGGAAAGCAGCTTGCATTTATTTAAGAGGCAAGAAAATAGATTCTGCTTCTTACCAAACTCTTCAAACCCAGGGGTGAAATCAGTGGAGTTTCTGGGGGTCCTGAGAAAAGGTTTCAGCAGGAATGTAGCACATGCCAAAGATGTTTGGTCAGGACACTCTGGCCTTCGCACCCCCTACCACTAAAAATGTGTCTAGTCAGAAAGTGTGCATGCCAGTTGAAAAATGCACACACAGAACTGCTCAGATGTCCTTGTCTCCAAACAATGTTTGCATAATGTGCAACTGGAGGAAAGGGAAGTTGTTTTAACTGAAAATTGTAGAGGCCATCAAGAGCAAAAGTCAGTGTGCTGTTTACTCCAGGAATCCAGGCTCTGTTTGTGTTGCCATGAGGTTTAGGTAAAGCTATTTCCAATAAAATGCAGCTCCTCTGGAGAGAAAGCAAAGGTCACACGAGTAGCCAGACGTTAGGCCAGCAGAACAGACGCAGGACAGGCTCGCTTCATCTCAAGACACTGTTGTTTGAAGGATGACCAAAGGGACCTGTGGAGTTTGGCTACGCTCGCCACCCAGGCCCCCCGACAGCCTGCCAGAGCAGCAAATGTTCTTCCCATTGACAGACATCTCAAGCCAGTGAGGTCATGTGGACCCAAACATGCCCCTGTCACCCACCCACCCACCCCCCCTCGGAGCGCAGCTCCCAAGCCAGGCCTCCCAGCTGTGCCCTGCTCAGCCCCTCAACAGCCGTGGCGCCTCGGCTCCTGCGCTCATGAGGGGAGCCTGGAGGCCAGCTCGACGTGGTGCCATCTTTCACCCCAAGGGACTTCCGGGACACCGTCCAGAGATGGATTAACGGCAGCAAAAAAGCCTGAAAGACTAACAAAGGCTGAAGATGCTTCGTTTATGCTGCATCAGACCAAAACAGCTCTGCCCTTTGGAAGAGAGGGATGAGGCCTGTTGACACAAACCAGCTGCAAAGACAGGAGGAAGAGGCAGGAGAGTCCAAGGCATCTTTCGACTGTTAGAGAGACAGGTCTTCAAACCAATTACCTGACCCCTATCTGGGTGAGCATAGGAGAAAAGAGGCTCCCATCTCACTGACAGCCAAGCAAGTCAGCCAGTAGTCAAATGTTCTCCAACCAATCCGGCCTTTCGGGAAAACTAGATTTTTTTTGGGGGGGGGATATTTCCCCTTGCAGCTTGCTTCATAGGTGCGAGGAGAATGGAGCTGGTACATCGTCAGGGGAACTGATTAAGATATAAATTAGCACATGCGCTCTGCCTCAGTAGAAAGAAGGCAAAATAAGACCATTAAAAAGAGACTTAAAATGGGGAAAATGGAAGGCAGTATTATTAGAAGAAACCCTCAAATCCATCTCTACTTGGTCATTTAGACATGAGGAGGAGGAAGAGAATGATGATGATGATGATGATAATTTATTGCTTATACTCCGCCTGCAGCCACTCCGCCAGGTTTCCAACATAATATAAAAAACACAACAGAACACCAGACATTAAAAGCTGCCGGTGCAATGGTTTTATGCAAGACACTTGCCATGGGTATATTTAGAATGCGATTTGTGAGGATCATTGTCAAAATAGGTTAGGAGTGGGGGCGTTACCCCTTCTGTATTGTAGTGGCTGAAGGAGGGGGAAAGGAACCAAAGGAAGTTCCGGCAGCCAATCGGAAGCCAGGGAAGCCCCATCGGACGTTCGGCTTCCAAAACAACGGTTGTAAACCAGAACAGTCATTTCCAGGTTTCGATCATTCAGGAGCCAAAACGTTTGAGAACTAGGCTGTTCGAAAACCAAGGTATGACGTATATGCATCATGGCAGCAAGGGACCCAGTCTGCTTTTGGCTGAACAGGACCAAGGGGCTTCCCAGAGGCAGGCTTTCTGTGGGATGAAGCCAGGCGGCAGCAAGTTCCGCAGAGTGAGTGGCAAAGACTGAGCCATGGAGCACAATCCCCTGGGAAGTTCCCCGGCACAAGCAGCCCCACTGAAGCAAGAGGGAAGGAAGCGCCCAGTGGGGCTTGCTCTGGGTTGCAGGACGGGAGCAGCATTTGGGTTTCCGGCCTCAGAGGCCAAAATGCCTTGAGCCGGCTGTGCCATTTGCTCTTCCATTCTTGGGGTGTCTGCCCGTTTGTTTCAGTGAAGCTAAGACCTCCAGACAGAGGCTGTCACATTTGTCACGCCGGCCACCGTTATGAGCTTACCTTTTAGATTTCATTTGCTCTCTTAATTTGCTATCCATTTCCAGAACTAGAGCAGAGGAGACACAAGGATACAGAGGTCAGTAAGAGAAGAAATGGGGTGCTGGTGCCCTCTCTAGGGCCATGCAGACGCTCTTTGCTTCGTCTCTCACCAGGAAGACACTGCGTGAGCTTATCCACTGTGGCGGAAATATTGCGCTGCTGCAGCCGGCACTGTTTCAGCTCTTCCATCGCTCCCACCAGCTGTAAAAGAAACCTCCGTTTAACCACTAGCACTGCATTCCAAGTCAACATCACTTGCTGCATACCAAAGGCTCAAAGAAGAAGAAGAGGAGTTTGGATTTGATATCCAGCCTTTCACACCCTTTAAGGAGTCTCAAAGCGGCTCACAATCTCCTTTCCCTTCCTCCCCAACAACAAACACTCTGTGAGGTGAGTGGGGCTGAGAGACTTCAGAGAAGTGTAACTGGCCCAAGGTCACCCAGCAGCTGCATGTGGAGGAGCGGAGACGCGAACCCGGTTCCCCAGATTACGAGACCACCGCTCTTAACCACTACACCACACTAGCTCAAAGGCAACAGGACCATCTTCTGTTCCATCCAACCATCCATTCAGGATCAAGGAACGATGAGGAAAATGGATCAGGGTATTCCTGGCCTATGTGGACTGTAGCTGTTGCTAGCAAGCATGGCCTACATGAGAAGACGTTTCAAACATACAGGGCAGCAAAGGAGGAAAGGCAAAGGGAGCAGGAAATGCACTTCAGGCAGCTGCAGGTGGCAGAGGGAAGGTCACCTGCAAGGAACACGTCAGAGATGAGAGCAGAGAGGGGAGAGCGGGGCTGAGCCATGGAGCTTCTCACTCTGGGCTAACTAACTCTTCCCTGTAAGGCCTCCCAGAGAGGAGCTCTCTTGCACTCACATTTTCCATGCTCCACAGTCTGAAAACAGGATGTTGGGCATTCTTGTACAGATCTCACCAAGGAGGTATAGAAAATGCACGCAAGGGAATGTGCATCTTCCAGGTGGGAGTAATGGCAGGCGGGCAAGGAAATCACAGCACACAGTGACCTTCCACCTGGGAGTCACACGGTTTCCCTGGCACACAAGCCCAACATGTCTGGCACCCATACAACGGCCAGAGCCCACACCTGATGCTCCCCCCCCAACACTAGAACCCTGGGCTTACTTTTTTGCTTTCCATTTGCAGTTTTCTGTTTGTGTCCGTGACTTGATTCTGCAAAGAGAAAACCACATCATTGTTTCAATTAGCACCTAATTGAAAGTCTTGGGCGTCAGGCTGGAAAAGGAGGCTGCATGAACTGGAAGATGCCCCTTGGCTTAACGAGCCCACATGAAATCTTGTCATGCAAACTGATCCCAGATACCGGGAAAAGTGAGCGTGGTTATGAAATGTCACCAAGGATTGGGAGATGTTTTAACAAAAGCAAGAGCATTGTGACACTTTATTCATGACCGACAACACACCTCTTTGCTGGGCACCAGGGTCACAGAAGAAGGCCTGAGATGCTCTTCAGCCTCCCCATGCTTCAGAGAGTACACACAAGGCAACCTAGAGGTCAAAAGCAACACAAATGCATCCTACCAAGGCATGCACAGGCCAGCTGAAATCCGTAGGTTTAGTGTGAAAAACTGATGGAAGAGGGCCAGGGAAATAGGCCTCTGAAGCAGCCCTAGTGAGCCCAGAAGTGAGGCTCCAACTGGAAGCCGCCAGCCCAGACCCAGCGCTGCAACAGACTGCAGGCCACAGGTGGGAGCTTCTAGCATCTCAATCCCAACAGAGTTGGCAATTCATCAGCACACAAAGGGAGAACTAACACTTATGCTTACCACGATCTGAAGAGGCAAAGGGAGGGCCGAGTTTCTCTGACTACACACAGGAGCTACTCAGCCTGCTACAATATTGAACAATGGTGCTGGTAGCCAAAGGAAAAATGTGGAAGAAAATAACTTTTGGTCTCAGAAGTATGCATGGCTGCAAGGGGAGAGGCTTCAACAGTCAAGTTATGTACACCAGCCTTGAAGCCAGGCATCTTATGATTAGACTGAATGGGAAGATGCACGTTGGTCCCCCGACAGCTGCCACCAAACTCTAGCAAGCCTCTCTAAGGAACCTACTATTTCCTTGGACAGGGCATGAATTCACAGACCTCACTGGCATAGATTTTGTACCAAACAACATTTTAAGCAGGCTGATAGAGTGGAGCTTCAAAGCCCACCCATTCACTGGCTCTCCCAGGGTCAATGAGCTTTGATGCTCTACTGTATCTGGGCATGGGAGACACAATTTGCAACTCAACCAAACACCCGCTCAAGCTTGCAGCTCAAGGGTTTGCTGCCCTGAGCCAAACAACTGCAACTCTTTGTTCTTGTGGCATAAACTTCAAAACACTTTGTGCACAAAACACACCAGAGATCAGTGTTATTTGCAGAGCGAAGTTCTACTTTACTCCTCCCACTTTTAAGGCAGCTACAGCTATTACTCAAGAGTAAATAGCAAGCAGTAATCCTGCATACCAGCATCCAACCCAAGACTGTGGCGCATTCTCTGCTGTTCCAACATAGGTCTGCAGTGAGCCTGCAGTTAGACTTGCGGTTCTCCTTCAGACCAGCACGCGGAGGTTGCTGCCTCCTCTAGGGAACTCATTGCCCCTTCACAGGAATCCTAAGCACTGCCCACAGTGATGGATCCCATTCCTTACCTTGAGCTTTTGGGCTTCTGCCCTGACTTTCAAGAATTCCGTGATGGCATCCACAAAGCCCTGGTAATGGAAGTTGCACATCTTCTCGATTTCACGGTCGTGATTCCGGATGCGAGCATCGAGTTTCTCCATGAAGCGCCCATGCTCCTCACCATCGTAGACAGACCTGGATGAAACGCAAGGGGGTTGGGCAGAAAGACACCTTCAGAATCCACTCTCAGTCACTGAACTTCACTGAAGGAATCTGAAGGAGAGCTGAGGGTGGGGAGGAAGGGGAGGAAAGATGCACTGCAACACCTTGCGATTTTACTGCAAGAGAAAGAGTATGATTTCCACCACAACAAGATCTGCCGCTCGGGTTTTTCCCCACCTCACTTCCCTCGTCACAGAAGTGCAAGGAATTACTCAAGAGACAGGAGTGAAGTGGTCTCAATTATTTAGAAGAAAATACGAATTAGTTAAAAAATGTCTGCAGCAATTTATTTGGTATTTAAAAGGTTTATATCCTGGCTTTTAATCTAATAGTGCTCAAGGTGGATGACAGCAGAGTGAAATACACACAGAGAGATAGTACTACGGTCATCACATGGTGATTCACAAATAATCTTTCCATCTGCTATGTGAGCAGCAGCCATTCAGAAAAGAGAAGCTGCCAGAGGACCGTTTAGGAAGCGAGAGTCAACACCTATTCTGCATGGCTGACTTTGCCACCTGCTTGCTCAGCCGCAGAATGCTGAATGGGAGGGCATGGAAGGGAGGGAGGGGTGGGAAGCCAAAGAATAAGAGAAGAGTCCGAGGATCTGGAACACAGCATCCAGAGCCAGCAACGGGGTGAGAGAAGAAGCTGGTAGGCGGACAAGAACACAAGAACATCCTTGGTGCAAAGCTGGACTGCGAGGTCTCAGCATCCAGAAGAAAGCACATTGAAAAGGAGTACCCAATGAGCAGACGCAGAACAAGCAAGCGGCCACTCAAGCAACAGGTGTTCTCCTCCTTCCCCTGCAACTCCACATGCAGCCCCAAATCCTAGGGGACGCTTTGGAGCAAATGGGGGGCATGCAGAGGGCTGGAGGGTGGAGAAAAGAAACTGGAAATCCCGTTGCACAACTGCCCTGAGACCTCCAGGTACTGCATAGGGCGGTATATAAATTCAATAAATAAACAACAACAACAACAGGGCAAACACCTCTGGATGCCCTACAGTGCGTTCAAGCCCTAGTGTGAGGCAACAGAAGAAATGTGCTCTCTTCTTGAATTCTGATTTGTTATCTTATACTCCAACATTTCGGTTTAGGATTGACTAAAGACACTGCTTAAGGTTTCTCTGCAGTTCGAAATGCAGCTGCTCCTCTGCCTCCCCTCACAGCCACTACAAATCCCATGCGCACTTACCTGGGAGCAAGTCCCACTGAACTTAATAGCATTACCCTCTGTAAAGACATGCATTGGAGTGCCCTGACAGAGACCCCTCTTCATTACAATACACCCTAAACAAGGCGTTTACAGTGGCACCTTGGTTTACGGACTTAATCCGTTCCGGAAGTCCGTTCTTAAACCAAAGCGTTCTTAAACCAAAGGCGTGCTTTCCCATAGCGGCAGGGGACTCAATTTACAAATGGAACACACTCAAGAGAAAGCGAAACATGTTCTTATTCCGAGGCAAAGTTCACAAACCAAAACAACTACTTCCGGGTTTGCAGCGTTCTTAATCCAAGTTGTTCATAAACTAAGCTGTTCTTAAACCAAGGTACCACTGTACTGGGGACCTGTCCCATTGTCACTCTTACATCTCCCAGTACTAAATACAACTCTGAATGGCACAATGCAAAGCTAGAAACCACTAGCAGATCCCCAAGCAGCTTCCTGACTAAAGAGGTAAGATTTAACAGAACTACAGTGGTACCTCTGGTTACAAACTTAATTCATTCCGGAGGTCCATTCTTAAGCTGAAACTGTTCTTATCCCAAGGTGCGCTTTCGCTGATGGGGCCTGCCTCTGGCATGCGATTTCCGTTCGCATCCTGGGGCAAAGTTCGCAACCAGGAGCAGCTACTTCCGGGTTAGCGGAGCTCGTAACCAGAAGCATTCGTAACCAGAGGTACCACTGTAGTAAAGCCATAAAAATGGCACCTCCATTTCCCATCCCCCTCCCGCAAAAGGTTTGGGGGGAATTAAAATACAGTATATGCATAGCTTGTTTTATCATCATCTACCATAAAACATTTCTGCTGCAAGGACACGAAGAATTCTTGTGGCACCTTAAAGTTTCATTGTGGAACAAGCTTTCCTGGGTTATAACGTGCCAGAGCCTACGTCTGGGCTCCAGTGGACGGCAGCTTATGCCTGAATAAAATTTGTTAGTCTGTAAGGTGCTGTACGCCTCTTTGTTGCTTTTGCTAATATTCTTAGCTTTCGCCAGTTAGGAAAATATGGGATGGGATGCAGGGTGGGGATAAAACAAGAAGATGAAAATGGAAACCATCAACACTGTAGTAAAATTTTATCATCTGGTCTTAGAATCATTATGTAGACCTCAGCATTTTCATGTACAAAGGGAGGAAACTTGTTTTTTTATACAGGGGGGAAACTAAAAACAAGCACTCTTGTAATTAATGAAAGGTGATAAATCTGGATATTAGTATATCTTCATTAGACACAGGCTGCAGCCTGGTGCATTGCAACTCTCGTCTGAAACTAGCCATGTGCCTTTTTTTAAGAAAGGAGAGCCTGCCATCTAGCGACCGCTTGGCTTAGTCCTAATACACAACTCTCTTCATCGCAAGCCTGCACTGGGGTGAGATGGGCTAAGGGAGAGGAAGCCAATGGACCGAGGGCCTATCCCTCACATTTGTGAAAAGCTGCCACATAGCTCAGCCACAGCACAGGCCCAAAAGAATTCTTAAAGCTGGTCCCACGCACTCTCTCTGCAGATGCCTTAGGATCTGAACCCTGGAAATAAAGTGACTCCACATTGCATTGTCTTATTGCATATACAGTGGTACCTCTGGTTGAGAACGGGATCCATTCTGGAGGCCCGTTCGCAAACTGAAAATAATGCAACCCGCGTCTGCGCAAGCCTGGGATGTGATTCGCCACTTCTGCGCATGCGTGTAACGTCATTTAGCGCATGTGCCATGTCTGCGCATGCGAGAGCGGCAAAATCTGGAAGTAACCCTTTCCAGTACTTCTGGGTCGCTGCGGGATGCAACCTGAAGCAAACGTAACCTGAGGTATGACTGTACATGGCCACAAACCAGGAGGCAAAGGCAGCTCTGACATGTGTCCCCGTCCCCCCCCCCCCGAGCATCCTGCTCATGACATGCTGGGGTCCCAACTGCAGGTCAGAGGCCAGGGCTGCACAAAGCTTCTGATCCCTTTGGACCAGCATGACTAACAGATTAAACTCAGCACTGCTGACCTGTGAGCTGACAAGTCAGGCAATGCAGCAGCCCTGTTTAGGGAAGTTTTTAATGTTTGATGCTGTATTGTCTTTGGGGAAACCCAGCCAGATGGGTGGGGTATAAATAAATTATTATTATTATTATTATTATTATTATTATTATTATTATTACTACTACTACTACTACAGGGAATCACTTGCATGCAACCCACTGCAGGTCCCTTTCAGTAGTAGCCCAAGAAGCGAGCCAGGCCATGGCAGCATGAGCCACAAACACAGGAGCCCTGTGCAGGATCAGACCAACTCCCCCTGCCCCCGGTTGGTTGTATGGAATGGGGCCTCCCGCTGCCGCCGCGCGATTTCTGTTCTCATCCTGAAGCAAAGTTCTTAACTTGAGGTACTATTTATGGGTTAGCGGAGTCTGTAACCTGAAGCGTCTGTAACCTGAAGCATCTGTAACCCAAGGTACCACTGTAATTCTCTTCTATAGTCTACTTAAAGCCCCTTGGAAGACATGTAGAATGCCAATGGACTTTTTGGTCACCAGAACGTGTGATGAGCATGCGCTGCAGCCACTCTGCCTAAGCCGGAGGGCCCGCTGACAGGTGCAGGTCCAAATGTGACCCCTTTGCTTGTTAGCCGCTTTGCTGGCCCTAAATGAGGAGCTCCCGACTGAAATCCATTTCGGCAGGAGGAGCCGGCAGCAGGGAAAACAGAGGACCCCAGGAATTCACATGCCGGGACAGCCTGATCACTTTCTGGGGCACGGAAACGTCTCGCTTTTTGGTTTCAATTAATAAATGGAACAAAAGCCTGGACTTCAATTTAAAAAGGCAAAATATGCCACGATGGTTTTTAACCTTCAGACATTTTCTTCTCATTAAGCGACATAAAAGCATTAGCATTTTGTTTATTAGAAGAAGTTAAAAATAAAGTGGAACAAAAAGCGAGTTGCTTGCTTAATGCACAAATATGCAAACAGTCACAGTGTGGGCTGGGAGAGGTCAGCAAGAGTTTGGATGCCCCAAACCTGCCCCCCCCCCCCAGCACCAAGAGCCGGAAGGAAAACGCTCCGATCTTCATAGAGCAGAGAGCATGGGCAACCACAGCTGAAACAGGCCACCCTATTGATCTACAGAGCTCCATCCATGAGCACACAGGAGATGCGGGAAGCAGTTCCCAGCCAGAGGGCAACAAATGCAGAATCTAAAGGGAGCTGGAAACCTTCAGACGGCTGCAGATGGTGGAGCTGGAGGATCACTGAAGGAGACATGTCAGAAAGAAAGAGCAGAGTAGCCATGGAAGAGGTGTTTCTGCTGGGTCCTGAGGTGTACAGGAAATCAACACAGCAATTTAAAGAAGGGCATGGCAAGCCACCCCCAGGAAAGTTGAGGGGGCTGTTACCAGGACCACTGCTAAGCCAGTTGGCCGCACTGAAATGTTCTAAGGCGCAAGAATAGAAAAGACCCTTCTACGCAGCACAGCTCAGTGATAAGAGTGAAGGGTTCAGAGACCCCGGCCTCAGGAAACAGGATGAGGAGGTTGTGGCCTTGTTGGGGCTTCATGGGGCAAAGCCAGGGAGCAGGCGGTTGATGGAGGATAGCAAGGAATGGACAAGACTGCCTGCCAAAAGCATCATCTTCTGGTTTTAACTGACCCCGGTGACCCCAGGCCCCTGCTTTTGCTAACCTCAAAGGGGAAAAGAATATATACACTCTTCGCACTCATTTTCTGGGGTCAGTCGGCTGCGTGCAACTTAAACCAGTTCTTTACCTGCAGCCAGAACCGTACTGTTCTCAACTAGTGACAGACAATCCGAATTGCATATGCTTTGGGACTTTGCTGCCAGTCTTCCTTATGGGATTTTCTTAGTGTATTGTTAAAGAATTGAAGTAGAAAAAAGGGCTCCCATCACTCGCTTGACATCTCTCACCTTCACCTTACTACTGGCCATTATCAAAACCAATAGCCCAACTGGTTATTACGGGAACCCACAATCCACCAGGGGCTCAGGAGGGCCAAGAAGGCCAGATCTCAACATTCATGCGTGGGATACAAACCAGTTTCGGCTGCAGCAAACAAATCTGCCTGCAGAAATGGACAAGCCAGCAAGCAGACACAAGCAAAGAGCAATTGGGGTGAGCCCGTGTTAGAAACTCAGGTGTATAAGCTAGGTGCCAAACGGCTCTTTAAACCAGTCACCAAAACGGAATGTCTACTTGCCATTTGTGGGCCAGACAGTTCAAAGGATGTATTTTCCAATATGGCTTTTTGGTTCCTAGCAGATAGCAGTCTACAGGATGTGTTGCTAGCATGTGAAAACAGGCAAGATCCCATTATCCCCAGGCATGCATGATGGTGGAGATGTCAGGCACCATTCTGGCACCCAAGAATCTTCACCTGGTTGCAAGTGGCCAATAGCCAGGTGCAAAATGCGCCTGGCAAATTTCGAACACCGCCAATGAGCCGCTTTCAGAGCATGCGCATGAATAATAGCATTGTTTAGGTCAATGTAAGATGCAAACTTCATCTAAACAGTCAGGGGAAATCCACAGGATGTGTGGGCTTCAGCCAGTGGACCCCAAGATGACCATCTCCACCGCTAACATTTTCCATTCCATATATGCCCAGAGGCTTTGAGCCTGGACCTCTAGCTGACCAGGGAAAAGAAACTGTGAAGCCTCTGCTAAAGGCCAAGCCAATTAGAAGGAATAAACTCAGCCACCCTGGAGCTGCCGAGTGCCAGCAGATCCAGACCCAGCTCCACCAGAAAGGAAATAAAGAACAATGCCTCCAATTTAAGCTACAGGAGAGCATTTTTGGTTTCAGCGTTCTTATTAGGGAACATGCCTTTTGTCATCTGGGGCTACGAGAGAAAGATGGGTTTTTGGGGGGTGGGGGAGCTCACATATGGCCTCAGCGAGTGCCAGGAAATGCAAGGAGCAACCCAGAAGGCAGGCGAGCCAGCCCTGCTCCAGCCAGCACAGATCCCCCCAACTGAGAAATATGGAGAGGGAACTGGCCACAAGCGACACTTTTCGCTTCCCTCCTTGTGGAGGACACAATGGAAACAATTCCCCCCAGAACAAAAGCGGTGCGTCAGCAAGCGAGCCCGCCTCTCCCAGGCCCTTTCAAGTTGGAAGGACAGTTGATTCGCACCATGTGTAAGGTTGATGGGAACAAGCCCTACACCCAGGCGAGATAGATTTTAGCCCCTCCAAGCTGGTTGATATTAAGGGAAGGAGTGAATCATCTTTATGATGCGCTGTAAACAAAACACACTGGCCGTCACAACGGGAGGCATCCAGCAGTGCGCCGCAGCGGGGCTCGGAGCCGCTTGAAAGTGTTCGTGCCGTGTGGGCCATCGCTGGGAAAAGTGTTGCGCTCTAATGAGAGGCAGGCTCAGATGGAGGCGGCTGGGGTGTCCTTCACTCATTTCCGCTTTCCCTCGCATGGTGTTCCAGCACGGCCAGGCCTTCAGGAGGAACAGCGCAGGTGGCCAAAGAACCACTGCCCACAACACAGGCTCCCCAGACCCGTGGGGCAGCCGGCATGGAAAAAGCTGGCCTGCGTGAGCTGGAAGCAGCCAGAACCGTGTGGGATCTGGCCCACCCACCTACCCATTTAGGTGAAAGGATCCGCATTTAATCCCCTTGCTGTCTCTCTCTCATATATACACACCAACCTATGTAATCCAAACCAGGAGGCATCGCAAACTGAGTAGAAGCAATTCAAGTTCCACTACCCTAAGGTGCTTGCGGAACAAATCTTTCCATATGACTCAAGGAAGCCATGCAAAGAACGTTTTACCAGTAGCCCCCAAGTTCTGTGGCCGTTGAATTATTATGTATGTATGTATGTATGTATGTATGTATGTATTTATACCCTGCCCATCTGGCTGGGCTTCCCCAGCCACTCTGGTCAGCTTCCAACAAAATATTAAAATACAGCAATCCATCAAACATTAAAAGCTTCCCTAAACAGGGCTCTCAGAGAGGGAACCACCAGAAGGCCCTTGGAGCTGGACCTCAGTGTCCGGGCTGAGCGATGGGGGTGGAGACGCTCCTTCAGGTATACTGGACCGAGGCCATTTAGGGCTTTAAAGGTCAGCACCAACACTTTGAATTGTGCTCAGAAACGTACTGGGAGCCAGTGTAGGTCTTTCAAGACCGTGTTATGTGGTCTTGGCGGCTGCTCACAGTCACCAGTCTAGCTGCCGCATTCTGGATTAGTTGTAGTTTCCTGGTCACCTTCAAAGGTAGCCCCACAGAGAGCACATTGCAGTAGTCTAGGCAAGAGATAACTAGAGCATGCACCATTCTGGCGAGACAGTCTGCGCCTCCATGGACAGCTGCGAGTCCAAAATGACTCCCAGGCTGCGCACCTGGTCATTCAGGGGCAAAGTTACCCCATTCAGGACCAGGGAATCCTCCACACCCGCCTGCCTCCTGTCCCCCAAAAACAGTCCTTCTGTCTTGTCAGGATTCAACCTCAATCTGTTAGCCGCCATCCATCCTCCAACCGCCTCCAGACACACTCACACAGGATCTTCACCGCCTTCGCTGGTTCTGGTTGAACCCAGAGCCTAAAACAGGACCCATCAGCAAAGCCTTCCCAAAAGCAATTTTGGGCGGGTACAATTTCCACATGTCAATCTAATACCTGGGGGGGGGGGGGGCAGGGGACCAAATCATCAGGTGAAGAAAATTTCCTTCTGATCCATCCTCATGTGTTTGAACTGGAGCACCGGAGGAAGAGACGGAAGGTCAGAGTGGGAGGCAGTGGGGAAGAGCGGTGAGCGAGGTTGCCGTGTCCTGCTACTAAGAAGGGTGGAGCCCTTCATACATCAGCCCTCCAGGTGTCAACTCACACAAAACAAAGCAGTTTTTATGCTACTGTCACTGACAACTGAACGTCTGCCTTGCACTCAGTTCTACAGCACCCATTGCATTTTCCAGGAATCACCACCCACATCTCATCAGCCCAAGTTTTCTAAGAGCTAAAGGGCTGAAACTTTCAGAGTTTGGTTCTTTTGAAACGTGGCCATTTCTCCCCGGGTACCCGTGAAAGCTGCAGCCTAAGTGGCCTTGTTGCACGCTGCCCATGCTGCTACAGGGTGATGCCGCCTGGTCCATTTGCTTGTGCCAAGGGAGTGACGTCTTAGCACAAGGGAGGGAGGAGAGGGAAATTAAGGGAGAATGAGAGACAAGAACAGTACCATGGGCATAATCCACGGGGAACACCTCCTAATCAAGCCCAGCAGCACGACCTCAATGCGTCCCGTGCAGAGGATGCGAGCTTCTGAACTATTCATAAGGTTACCCTGAGCTTGGCCTACATAAGCCACAAATGACAGAACCGTCTATAATAGCCATTGTTAAAACATCTAAGGCTTCATTAATTACTCAAATTAACTTTAGCCGCAAAATCCACAACTAGAAAAATCTACAACAAGGAAAAGTTGCTAATGAGCCCTAATTATCCTCTTGCCCTTCAATTTACAGCCCCAGCAAGACACGCAGCGGACTGAAGTAGCCCAGAAGCAAACTGGCAGGCCTCCATGTTTAAAACAATCGCTCAGCTCTTCCCTTCAGAAGCCGAGTTAAGGGACATTTGACTGTACAGATCACCCTCTCCCTCTGGCAAGCAGGCACAGCTGGCTTAACCCCAGAGACTGCAAACAAGAATATCTTAAATGGTCCAATGCCCAGATACCGAGATAGCACTGTGGGCAAGACATGACTTCCCAGAACCGCAACGCTGCCTGGAGGCTACCCTGTGTGGGCCTGCTCAAGGAGGGCAGCTCAACGACAGCCCTGGCATAATCCCTCTCCTTCCCGAGATCACTTCTCTGCAGCTCTCACTGTGCCCAGATCGGAAGGGAAACAGTTTCTGCAGACCAGAGTGCTCTGTTCTTCTACTCAATAGGGACTGCATCCTTCCTCCCGGCTAAGGAGCCGGCCGCCAATTTGCAGAAACACTACTATTGATTAATGATACAACATCACCAGTATGGAGGGCGGGAGGGAAGAGTATATAAATCTTCCAAATTAATTTAAGCAAGTTAGCAGAACGCTGGAACTGCCAGCAACGAGGAATGCAAGAAAGAGGGCCACCAAATCCCAAGCGATGGAATGTGAAGCAAGTACAGAACCTTTGCCAAGAATGTTCACCTTCCTGCCAGAGAACATATGGAGGATGTAAGAAAAGCCCTATGAGATACAAGGCATTAAAGGCAGTGCTTTTTTGCATGGTTGGTCTTTAGTGTTTCTAGCAAGGCACTCTTTGATTCTTTTTTTTTGCATCCTTTATTGCCTGCTTGTCTGTACAAAGAACACACACAAGGGGGAATTGAGCGCAGATCCCCCAAGAGGAGAGATCTAAGCAAGCCTGTCCAAGACGATGAATGCAGCACTGCAGGTGAGCTTAGGTCAAGGCAACATGCAGAAGCAAAGTACAGCACTGTTGCTCAAGTAATGTGGAAAGGCACCAAGACACCGCTGCCAGGAATAACCGTTCTCTAGGCAAGGTACAAGGAGCTACAGAAGGGACATTCTGAAATTACATTGCCATCTAGTGCTGCAAAGAATAAATTACTTCCATTTCAAGCCCCTCCACACCCAACATTGCGGCCAACATTTTGCTAGTTTTTCCAAAGGGACCTGGAAGGCCTCACCCTGACCTGAGCACAAGAGAAACGGAAGCCAAGCCCGTTCGTCAGGGGCAGATCCAGGTCATAACTGCGCACACATTTCGGAGCGGGCACAGACCCACAAGGAGGGCAGCTTGAATGATAGCACATTTCCTCATAAATTGGAGGGAGGCTTCTGAGCTGCAGAAGCACCATTAAAGCACCAAGAAGTGGGACAAGAGGCAGCAGCTGGACGTTTTAACTGTAATAAAAGCATTTGATGTATCCAAAGGCGAGCTGTGTCCTAAAGACTGCAAAGTGTGTGGATCCAAGCAGCCTTTTTCACAGAAGCAGAGCACTGAACATGTGCCTGGCCTGCTCTGCCATCACAGCAGACCCTCAAGACAACACTTCTGCCACCAGACACAGCTTCAGCTACGTGCCCCAGGGTGGGGAGATCTGCAGTTTAAGGCATCCCTCAGCTGCTTGAAACTTTCCAGTTTTAAATTCCCAGATTTTAAACTCACTGCTTCCAACCTTATCCATGGCATGTAGTCTAAGCAGGCTGCTCTCTTTGCAAGGCCTTTTCAATACATATTTGCAGTTGATTCACATGTTTATACTCTGCTTTTTAAAGCCTAAATCTAAACCATCTACAGAGTAGCAAACAGCATTAAAATTAAAAAATCAGTTTAGGAAAGGCTGCAGCTGCTCTACCACCCTGAAATGGTAAAAGCACTTTTGGGCACTGCTGGGACAACCCAGGAGGAGCAACAGATCAAAGAGCACATCCATGCAGCGCTCCTTGGTCTCCAGGGAAATGCAATGCCATCCAAAACTAGTACTCCTGTCTTGCCTGAATTAAGCTTCAGAACAGCCACTGCCTGTCTAGGATCAGATGTGGAAAGAGTGTGTGCTCAGCGTACGCTAATGATACCACAGTCAACCTCACCTAACCATTTCGCACGGATATTAAGAAGAGACAATGGGCCCTTGGGGCAACCCACAAGCCAACAGCCACAAGTTGCTGCAGCAGTCTCCCCACACAACACTCTGGCCTGCAAACACACATACACACACACACACACACACACACACACACACACACACACACCCTTTGCAGAACAGTGTCTTCCTCACCACCACCCAGGCACGTCCCAGGAAGGCAAGGCAGAAGAGTATCACAGTTGCTTATATCAAGAGATGCAGAGAGAGTGAGGAGAACCAAACAGGGACGCCAGGGATGCTCTGGGGAGCTTTTCAGCACCCATTCCTTCCAGGCCTTGCCTAAATCCAGCTAGGATAACACATGAACAAAGTGACAAAGGAGGCTTTACAGAACATCACTCTTCAGTCATGCATCTGGGGCAAGCAGTAGGAGGCAGAAAACCCTAAGCTGGAGACCCTAATAGATCAGCCGTCCACAGCCTGGTGCCCACATCGTCCCCAGCTATGGATCATGCTGGGCTGAGCCTGAGGAAAAAATGGAGTTTAAGACAACAGGGGAACACCAGGGTCAGGGAAAGCTAGAAGTGACTGCTAAGGACCAGCCAATGCTCCAATTTGTGCCTCTTAAGCCTAGCACACAGTTACTGGAACACCCCCTTCATATTCAGTTTATTCCAGTTCACGCTCTTCCTCAGCCACTGATTAAATTCAAAGGAACTGGCAAACAAAAAGCTTCACAGCAAATGCATCCATTGGCCTTTAGATGGCAGCAAAGCCACACTTTTCTTCTGAAATCCAGCATTCCTATACCAAGATGCTCCAAGCTTTTCCTCTCTGCTTTCTCTTTCAAACTACTCTTCACAGTAGGCTGAAAAACTCCGATCAACAAGTCTAGCTAGTGGCCTGGATTTATGTAGTCGCTAAAAGGCCAAGTAGTTAAGTTTTGGGCCTCTGGGAAGTCCTCACACATTTCTACTTAAAACTCAGTGTGCACAATTAAGCAGAGGGCAGCAGTGACCATGTTTATTGCTGCCGCATTGCATTAGAGAGAACAGCACAGATTTGGCCTGGCTAATTTTAAGAGGCTGCTTACGGAGATTTAATGGGAGACTGATGTCTAGTACAGACATCAACAAAAAGCCCTGCAAAGACAGTGGCTTGGGGCCGGCTGTGCACCAGGACTGCTGCTGTCCATTGAGACTGTGAGCAAGACACAGGAGGTGGCAGCTGCTGTCTCCAAGAGACCCAGAGGCCAAACTGCTTAGACCCCCCAGAGTTCAAGCTGCCACTTGGAATTCTGCTCAAGAGCCAGAAAGCAGAGTCCGAAGACCAGACATGCACACGGCAGTCCTGCTGGCCTGCTCAGTGTTTGGAACAGGATATCCAAGGGGAAATCATGGGGCAACTGTAGACAGAGCCAGGGCACCAAGCAGCACCAGCTCTTAATTAAGATGCCCTGAGCCAACTGTGGGAATGCAAGGAAGACATCCCTGGCCAGACAAGGTCTTACAGTTATGATGCTCCTGAGATAGGAGGGGCTGTCCCTCTCTCTCCAGGGTGCAAGGGGTGCCAAATTCTGGGAGGCACCAGACGCCCACCGCTGAAGCCACCTAAGCTCTTAACTATCTACCTGTTATAAAATAATAAATAATTTTGATCAAGCTAGAAAAACAAAATACATATATACCTAGGTATTACCAAAATGTATACCTACTGTTTCACTAAAGGACTTTCGACTTTGTGCACTCGTTTAGCAAAGACGCACCGCACCAGCGTCAGCGCTTGTCATTCACAACGGCGGTGCTTGTCAGACTCAAAAACGGGCTTGTCATTCACAACGGCGCCATGCATGCAAAATTAACTCTTACATCAAAATATTATGTTACATATTGTATTGAGCTGCTATGCGGCAGAAGGGTCAGTGGCACCTTTGACACGACTGATGGTTCCCCTAAGTAGGTGCCTAAACAATACTTATAAGTATTATAAGTCCCTGTGGGACTTGACATCTTTCCACAGGACCTGCAAGACAGAGCTGTTCTGCCTGGCCTTTGGTTTGGACTCAGTCTGACCCTTATGTTTCCCTCCCCTTATGGTTTTGATGAGGCTGCATTTTAAATTGCATTTTAACCTGTATTTTAAATTGGTTTTTTTCCCCCTATTATGTTTTTACTGTAATTTTACTGTTGTTAGCCGCCCTGAGCCTAGAGGGCAGGGTATAAATAAAAATTATTATTATTATTATTATTATTATTAAGTTTGGTGGTGTTGTATACTTAAGTATAAGTGCATTGTAAATAAATGAGCAAATCAAGGTGTTTCTTTTTCCTCCCTTCTTTTGTAAACAAGACATAAGGCGTAAGCGTGGTGTCTGACATAAGCATAATAGAAGTTAAATTGGGGGCTAAACTAAATTTGGGGATGCTGGGCAGATCTTTGCACCCCGTCAGCGCATATGCTAAAGACAGCCCTGTCTCTCTCCCCACCCTAACCCACACTTCACATCCCACTTGTGAGGCCTGGGGGAGTCTTGGCACTCCAGGCACCCCTGTGACTCTCTGCCTGTCTCTGAATGCCATATATTGGCATTCAACTACATGGCTCCTGCCATATGACTGTATGCATACTGTTGATCTTCTTCTCTGGGGGGGGGGTTGTCATCTTTTGAACACTGACGGTTACTCCTGGCTATGTTAGGTTGCAACATATATGTTCGGAAGGGAAAAAGCTTAAACCTGCCTTTCATTCCTTTCTAAGGTTCTGCAAATAAGTGGAAAACTAATTAAAAAGTGTTAAGAGCTTGCTATTGCACATTCAGTGGTTGTGAATATTAATCTGTTCAAAGGATGGTGGGCCCATGAGGAAAAAGAAGTTTGGGAGCTCTGGGCTGAGCAGAAATTGGTGAATTGCTCACAGCAGCCCAGGGTTCCCATGTACATTTTAAGCCTGCTGTACTCAAAAGAACAAATGGACACACTGGTAGATTGTCAGGGGATGGAAACCCAATTCCTCAGCCTCTTTCCCGATGCATTCATCTTGGAAGACCCAAAAATATAACCTGCTGCAAAATGAAGAGTGTCCAGGTGGGCAGCAGTAAGATAACCCCCAAGCTATGGAGATCAAGGTGTCATTATGAGGATCCTTTGAACAAAAATAAAAAATGGAAAGGATAGAGGCTTCTTCCTGTATAGGTAGCATAGGAGACACACCGCAGCCCATTCGGCCAATTAAAACACAGGCTGTATAACAATTTCTGATCAGACCAGAAATGTAAATAGGAGCGAGCCCCACCTTCTCTCTGACGGCAGCCCTGTCTCCATTCTTGCCTGCACACTTCCTGCAAATCTCCTTTTCTGGGAGCAGAATCTTTCTACAGACACTTTGCATCACGTAATAAAACCTCAGTGATTCACCACAAAGCGCCGTCTTTTATTCAGGAAACCCCTTCCAAATCAATGTCCATGTAGTTTCATCATCCACCACCTGAGGCGGCTGATGGGCTCCATGGCAGCTTCCGTCCTTTGTTCCCTGTTCCCCTCCTCCCTCAAGGAAAGAGATGGGGGGGGGGGGAGAGACACTTATACCCTGGAGGGAATCCAGCAGTTGACTCGCTGCTTCATAGGAAAAGACCACATGCACCCTGACCATTCCAGGAATACATGCAAGAACATCGTCTTGATGGAAGACAAGGCCTGGCGTGGTTGGATCGTAAGCCCCAGGGCAGATCCGCTTTCTTAACATTTAATTCTGATCCTGAGCAGCAATCTCAAAGAGCCTGTTAAGAGTATCACCTGTCCTGAATCACCTTTCTTCGTTCCACCTCTCATCTAGCAGCCAGCAATGCTACGGACATAACATTATGACAGGCCAGTAAATTTTAGGGCAATTCACTTAAAGATCTTCAATTGCTTTTACCTGCCAGCTCTCTTCTTGATTAAATTTTTATTATTATTGCAACTTCTGGTTTTCATATTGGCCACCTTGGACTACAAAAGGGGTCCACCTAGTCCAGCATCCTGTTTCCTACAGTGGACAACAAGATGCGTTAAAGGGAAGCCCACAACACCAAGGAACACCTTTTTAATATCTTCACAGACTTTCCAGGATATATTTTCACATTATTCCAGCAATTGTTTTTAGTGGTGTCAACTGCCTTGTTGATTACTGCCGTAATCCTGGAAATTTCCATCCTGGAAATCTTCTATTATCATCATCATCATCCCACCTTTTTTCCTAATAGGGACCCAAGGCAGCTCACAATTGAAGGTGGTATTAAAATATTTAAGAAATATGCAAACCCGCTAGCTTGCCTTGGTCCTGGTAGTGGTAGGATCAGAAGCACGCCTCCCGCGACTTAAGAGGAGGGGCAAGGAGCTTTTGGATCTCACCACCCAGAGGGGCACTGGGCTTCCCATCAACTCCTGGCTGCCCACCTTGGCACAAACAGGACATGCCTTGGCCGCTCTTTGCCCTTCACGGATGGGCCATGCCTGACAGCCCCAGCAAAGGGTGTGGCAACCCTCTTCCGCTTCTACAGCTGGCGGCTAGGAATGCAATGGTGCAAAATCAGAGAAAGACACCTGACTGCCAGACAAAGCAATTTCCAGGAGGAAATAGGAGATTTAAATAGATTTAAATGACCCCTGAGGCAGGAGAGAGAGTGCGCCTCATAGAAAATCAGTTCATGCCCTTAACAAAGATGCAATTGAGCACCAATGTGTTAACCTCCAGAAACCAAAGGTACCAGCAAGAAGGGCAAGTCTTGCTGCATCCTTATGCTGTTACTCCACGTGAAACATTTTTTTTAAAAAAAATTGAATTTCTATACATTTTTTTAAAAAACCAGCACTGCCTCTGCAAATTCAAATGCCAACATTTGTTTATCATTTAATGCATTTATGGTTCAACTTCTTTCTGCCAAGGGAGTTTACAATTTTAAAACATTAGAGCGAACAATACTGCAAAATACAGAACGGGAGGCTTCTCTCAGGCTGACAGACAGTCCCTTCCGGAGCAAGTGGAAGAAGCTCTCTAGCCGGAGTTTTCACCCCTTCTTGTTTCCTTCCACGTTAATGCCTGAAACATGCCTCCTGGAAAAAAACCTAATTGTTCTGCAAGGCTGTTTTGTTTTGTTTTGTTTTGTTTTGTTTTTGTTTTGCTGGGGGCCAGACAAGCTCTGAAATCACGCCTGTGACTCCGCACCCTAAGGGATCCTTGTGCAAAGAGTCGGTGCAAAAGAGCGATGCGCACGCCCTCAGGGTTTCTTAGATATTTCAAAGAAAAATATAGGAAGCAACCTAGTCAAAGGCAGCATCCTGCAATGGAGCGAGTGTTTCCATAATTACGCATTTCAGAACCTATTTATAGGAAAGAGAAACCTAGCCCAGTTTTTACAAAGTTGTTAAGCAACCCCACAACCAACCAGCGCTCATTCTCTGCCATAGCTCAACCCAGAACCAGGTTTCAACAGGAGGGTTTAAGCCCCGAACATACAGAGTATTTTTTTTTTTTATAAAAGAGCACATACTTTTGAGCCTTTACCTCCCACATGAAACCGCCCCGACCAGGTCTTGAAGATCTAGAATTCTCCTCCCGAGATAGAAGTCATCGTGTCATGACAAGCTTGACACTTCTTCTTTGGAAATTAACCACTGCAAGCCACAAAAGTGAAGGGTACCTAGTCTAGTCCTGTCTGCACACAGAGCAGGAGGCTGTCAAGATCAGGAAAAAAAAAGCCAAAAGTCCACCGCCAGTTAACTCTGCAGCTTCACAGCCAAGTAAAAAAGGAGTCAGTCTCCTGAATGCCATTAGGCTACAGCCACCGAAAGCAGCACATGGGTATAAGCAGTAGAGTTTTCCTGAACACGTATGGCAACTAGGGCGATTTTTAAAGAAAAATGTTGTAAAAATCCCCAAAAAGCTCAGCAACTTTTTCACCGCCCCAAAGGAGATGGTTTAACTTGCAGAGGGGGCCAGATGCGCAGACACATGCACTACTTTTAAATAAAACAGCATTTATTTTTTGTTGTTGTTAAGGCAGGCCTCTTTGCCGCTTACAAGTAAACATAGAATCAAGGCCTGCAAGGGGCATGTCCAGTAGGGCGGGGGCGGAAGACAAATAATAATAATAATAATTATATTTATATGCCACCCATTGACTGGGTTGCTCCAGTCATTCTGGGTGGCTTCCAGGAAAATATAAAAAGGCAATAAAACATCAAACATTGAAAACTTTCCCACAGAGGGCTGCCTTCAGATGTCTTCTAAAAGTCAGATAGTTGTTCATTTCCTTGACATCGGAAGGGAGGGCTTTCCACAGGGCGGGTGCCACCACCGAGAAGGCCCTCTGCCTGGTTCCCTGTGACCTCACTTCTCGCAGGTAGGGAACCGCCAGAAGGCCCTCAGAGCTGGACCTCAGTGTCCTGGTTAGACGATGGAGGTGGAGACACTCCCAATCAACCCTAATAAAAATGCTAAGCCATTAAGGGAGAGTGAAGCCTTCAGACATGACATTCCACTACCAGATGAGAGAACTCCGTATCACCAAGTGAAGAAGCCAACCTGGCTGTCCTACCACAAGGGTGGTCCGACTCCAGTCGCACAGGGTCCCATGATGTGCTTGAAATCTACAGAGCAAGACTGCATTCTCAGGACCAATGACCCCGTTAGGAATAACCCCCCTCTGTAAGGATCCCTGAAGGATCAAGGTGTGGGATGTGCTAAAAAGACCCACAGCCAAGGCCTGCATGTTCCTGCCCTTCCACAGGGAATGTTTTGCCCTCCATTCAAGCAGCGCCTGCGTGATTTCATCAAGGAGACTCATTTCTCTGAGATTCCCTGTAGGAATAACTAACCTAATTAGAGCTTGCTCATTTCCACTTCTAAGTTGCCTCTTGTTTTTGCTCCCAACTCCTCTGCTAAAGCTTAACGCATCAACCAAGGGAAACAGAAGGAGAGACCTTTACGGAGGAGAGCCATGGCTGCCATTTATTTATATACTGTACCACTTAATACCAAGACTATGGTATTGCCAGTAAGCAGTTTACAAAAACAAGAAAGAGCAAGAGCCACTGCTCTTTTGATAATTCAACACATGTACAAAATATCCAGAAAACTGGATGACATGGGGTTAAAAAGTTGGGTTACTTGATAGGGAATGACCCAGGTGCAGAAACCCTCCAGCAGCTGAACCCAGCCCTTTGCACTCAACTGTTAAAAAATGCTAACGCACAATGCAACCTGAATTGCACCTAGAGGTTATGGCAGCCGGCCACACCTAAGGCGGCAAGGGACATGCAACATGCAGAACCTGCCCCCCAGCCACACAAGGAAGGCGAAAAGTCAAATGCTTAACCTTTTCCCAGACTGTGAAGTTATATATATATATACTATTTGCTTATTTTTTTAAAAAAAATAATCATACATAAACCCATTTTTAATCATTTTAAAATCAGAGATCAACTAACTATTGCAGAAGGGTGTTTTCTTAATTGCCATCATGAACTTGGCAGCCTAGGAAGGTTTTCAGCCGGCGCTTGAAGGTTAGCAGAAGGCGCCTGCTGAATCTCTCTTGGCAGAGCATCCCGCAGAACTGGGCTGATGACACTCGGGCTTGGTTTCTTGTTGCTGCCAAATGATCCTTGCCTATTCAGGGGGTGGCCAGCGGCGCTGCTGTGGATGATCCCAGGGAGGGAGCCGTTGGGGTGTAAGGGTCCAGCTGGTCTCTGAGGTGCCCTGGACACAAGTTGTTCAGGACCTCTTAAATTAACACAAGGCCCTTTTTAGTGCTTAGCTTCCAGGTCAGTTTATGAGGACAGAATGCTGTGCTAACTCCATTCCCCCATCTCCTGAGTAATGTAGTCATATCCAAAGCAGAAAGAGCCCCTTTGCCCCACACTGATGAACAAACCAGGCCCCCAAGAACTTCTGCAGACACTCTGAGGCCTCGAATGAGCCTTACAGGGGGAAAGCCAAGGAAGGAGTAAGCCAGCCGGCTAGAACATCTGCATTTTGCTTCCCCCTGGCAGGAGGGCTAATTCCCTGCCAATTCCATTGGGTCAGCGGCCGGCAACTCCCCTGGCTGAAGAAGCCCTTGTCCGAAAACATTTGCACAAACATTTGCTCTCCTCCGGAGCGCACACAGAATCGCACTGTCTGGAGGCCAAGGTAATCTGAGCTCCTTCAAGGACCAGCTCCTCCTGCCTTCCGTTTAGTCATTGTCTGCAGACCTCCAGTCGCTCGGCAGCCTGGGCAGGGCCTGTGTGTCGGAGGCCTCCTATTCCTCAAGCAAAGCCTGATGTGCTGCCAGAGGATTCACCCTTCCCACACCAAGTGAGTCACCGCGAGTGAGCCTATGGGTTCGTCTGATGTCATCCTCCCGTCGGCTGCATTTCCCAACACGGCCCATTTTCTGCAGCTTCAGCTCCAAGTCTCTCAAAAGCACCGCCATCGGCCACAGCAAGAAAAAAGCACACCCAGAACTCTGGCCAATATAAGTTTCAAAAGTGGGAGTGGTCCCTACTCGCAAATCAATAGTCAATTGTAACAAAAACTATTCCATTCAGAATTACGTATTCTGACAAGGATTACAAACTCAAATAGAGATTATAGTGTTCAATCCAAAACTTGAAACCAGCCTGTTCATTCACAAATTCTTTTACTTGAAGTGCATATTTACAGATCTTGCAATTTCCGCATCTCTGAAACTAAGATCTTCATGTCAAATCAAATCTTACTATGGACTCATGAATTTATCTCTGCTCGTAAACTCTTATCTTTAATACTGTAACGAATTATTGTGTAATACATATCTTTATGAGTTTGAGTTTGTAATCTCTGTTTGAGTTTGTAATCCTTGTCAGAATACATGCTTTTGAATGGAATAGTTTTTGTTACGATTGACTATTGATTTGCGAGTAGGGACCACTCCCACTTTTGAAACTTATATTGGCCAGAGTTCTGGGTGTGCTTTTTTCTTGGCATATTTATTAACAAGATTGGCCATAGCAAGCCACAGTTTTGGGTATCCCTGCTGCACACTTCATCTGCACGAAACAACATCCACACACAATGTCTTTGGGGATTTAAGCCCTCCACCTTTGGGGCTTCCAGTGCTGCTCCCTGTGCCAAACAGACTAGTTTAGGAGGCTTCAGAAATGACTTATTTAACTTATGAAAGATCTGCTTCATCAGTTTGCTTGATAGGTAGTTCTTAAGAATGTCTCAGCTTGACCTCCTGAAAGGTTAATCGCTGCCTTTCATCTGCAAAGAGTACATCTGAAAGCTTTCAACAAAATGTCAAGCAGCTGTGTTGCTGCTACCCACTATGGCACCTAAACACAGGTGACAAAGGTTTCCTTTACCCACAAAGTAGTATCTTCTAATAGCACTTGGTGTTTCACAGAGCTTGGCTCATTCATCCTCACAAGAGTTTCCAGTCACTGGTACTCCCACTTTACAGACGCAGGCCAAGTAGTGACAGACGCACAAGTTTAATAATAATAATAATAATAAATTTGATTATTTATACTCCGCCCATCTGACTGGGTCTCCCCAGCCACTCTGGGAGGCCTCCTGTACATATAAAAACATAATAAAATGTCAGACATTAAAAACTACCCAATACAGGGCTGCTTTCAGGTGTCTGATGGGAGGGCGTTCCACAGGGTGGGCGGCACCACCGAGAAGGCCCTCTGCCTGGTTCCCTGTAACCTCACTTCTCGCAGTGAGGGAACCACCTCGGAGGATGAACACATTTAAGGCCATGAACAACTATTCCCTATACCGACTCACTCTCAGCCACAGAGCCTGGACAAACATAGTCATTTGCCCTCCAGATATTTTGGACTACAACTCCCATCAGCCCCAGCCAGCATGGCCAATAGTCAAGGATGATGGGAGTTGTAGTCCAAAATGCATGGAGACCACCCGGATTCAGATGGCTGAACTCACGTTTATAAGACCTGAAGTAATTTTTTATAGCTTTTGACAAATCAGAACGATGATTAACTCCATATAGCATAATATGCGAACTATCTGTAGCTTTCCAGCTCATCCTCACAAGTCATTACAGCCCTGTATGGTAGACCAATCAGTAACTTCTCTCTGTCTTTCTAAATGCAAAACTAAGACACTACTATTCTCTAAGCCATACAGATAAATAGGAAAATGACACCAGGTACAAGCCCAACAGAACCACATACGTACAACTGTAACTGAAATCCCATCCATGCTGACCCAGAGGTGAGAGCCACTTTGCTTAACCAGACTTACTCCTCGATAAGTGTGCACAGGATTTCCGTCTTCATTCATATTAAGTCTGCAATTTACTCTTGAAGGGAATAGACAGATGTGAAATCCAACAGGGCAAGTTTTTATCAAGTCCTTCTGATTCTTCAAAGAGCCCAGCCGAAACAGGAGGCCTTCCCTCCTATCCCACCAAAGAGGTAAACAGTCACAATCCAGAATCAAACCGCCCCTGCAGCCTTGAGGCTCAAATTGTAATCGCCAAAAAAGAAGCCACGTCTGAAGACAGGAAGATGCCTCCTACCCAGTCAGACCCATCTAGCAGGGGCAGCTGTTCTTGAGAGGCCTTTGCCACTCCTTTCCCTGGATGCCAGCATCATCTCAGCCGTCGAGTGAAGGGCCCTTCCCAAACGAACTTGCAAAGGTGAGAAAACCTTTTTCACAGATTTCCACCCTTGGGACACTCAGCAGGTTCCACTGTGATAATCTGAGAAACCCCAAGGGAACACCCTGAAAAAGGACCATCTCCCCACCCCCTGGAAGAAGCTGCCTCTTTGCTGAGAACAGCTGGTGAGCCCGTCTGCTAGAGTCACCCTGCCCAAACCCGTCTGCAGGCAGATCCCCGTAGGGAAGAGCCAGATGGTGGTGCATCTGACCTCCTGGTCTCCTCCACTACCCTAGAATTCTCCAGTTCCATTCAGAAAGGGAAGGGGGAGCCCCAGCATTGTCTCTCAGGAGCAGTGCTTTGAGAGCAGGAGGAGGTAACTGGGAGACAGAAGCCAATGAACACCACTGTGTTTTTGCTCCACACCATGGCTCGGTGGGGCCCAGTTTGAGTTATGTAAAGGTAAAGGGACCCCTGACCATTAGGTCCAGTAGTGGCTGACTGGGGTTGCGGCGCTCATCTCGCTCTATAGGCCGAGGAGGCTGGCGTTTGACCGCAGACAGCTTCCGGGTCATGTGGCCAGCATGGCTAAGCCACTTCTGGAGAACCAGAGCAGCGCACAGAAATGCTGTTTACCTTCCCACCGGAGTGGTACCTATTTATCTACTTCCACTGTGACGTGCTTTCGAACTGCTAGGTTGGCAGGAGCAGGGACCGAACAACGGCAGCTCACCCCGTCGCGGGGATTCGAACCGCTGACCTTCTGATCGGCAAGCCCTACACTCTGTGGTTTAACCCACAGCACCACCTGCATCCATTGAGTTATGCAAAGGATGTAAATACAGGAACAATTATGCAAAAAATATATGGTACAGGCAAAAAGTTTCAAATGCCCAAGCTTTAAGTGGGCAGGTGAGTCAATTTTGTCCCAACCCTACTGAATTCCCACCCACAATAACTGGCAGAGACGGGTCTAACTGAGTTTTGCTGAAAGGGAACCCAGAAAGCTCCCCAAATCGGGTCATGCTCCTTGGGCATGACTGAAGGTCCCAAGCAGTACAGCAGAAGCAATAGCATCGGCTGCCTCCCCAGCTGTGGTTTTGTTTGCATCTTGGAAGAGGAGAGCTGAGCTGGCAGCTGCACTCCCTGGGCAGAGAAGGGAAGCATCACAAGAACCACGGGAAAATATCTGAGAGAACAAAGAACAGAAGCATTGACTGATACCACCACACAGCAGCGTAACTGGACCCGTGAACTCTGGCCTCGAAATTAGCTCTGAGAGTGCTTGAAATTCTGCATCACACACAAAAACCCGGCTCCAAGAGCAACTTCTAGATTCTAGAATCCACTCTAGAAAGATTTGCAAGGAGTGCCTGGCACTTGATCTCCCAGCGCTGTGTTCGCCCGTTATCAAAGAACAGCAGCACATTATATAAATACTTTGGAAGGAGTTGCAACAAGCAGACTTAAGTAGTGGGCACTTAAAAATAAAACAGTCCGACACAAGATAACGTCTCAGAAATGAGATGGGAATGCGCATGCCAGGGCCTGAAATATGACAGCCAAACTATACTGGTACGAACGGCTCAAGCACATGGGAGGTGGGAGGAGGTAACCAACCCCAGCTCAGTGTTGCAGCACTCTTGGCAGAACCCTGGATCACTCCTCTGTCTCCCTTCTCCAGTCCAGTGACAACAACCGGGATGGCTGCATCTTGAAATCATTATTTACTTTTATTTACTTAGTGTACTTTTATACCATTCTTCATCTTATGATCTCAGTGCAGATTACAAATCAATAAAAACAGAGCAGGTAAAAATATACTGAACATCAACCGAAGATCAATCCTAAAACACTTTATAGAGCCACCACAACTTCTTACAGCTAGAGAAACTAATGCTAGAAAACTTGAAAGAGCCAAGACAAACAGCCAGGTCCCAAAATGTCCATGCCAGGTGCACTTCCCAGGGGAAGGCATTCCCTAACTGGGGTGCCACCACAGAGAAGTCCCTCTCCTCCCACATCACCTTCAGATGTTCCTCAAAAAGGACCTCCCAGTTCTAAGGGACCGGGCAGGATGATCCAGGGTTCCTTCAGATGCTTGGGAAGGGACTCCGATACTAGCAGAGGGGAAAGCGCAATTACTGCCCAAAGCCACGAACAGTCCAAAACCTGTATTTCAGCAGCACAAAGGAAAAGCTGAAAAGGGGGTGAACAAGCTTATACTCCAGGTCTGTGGGGTGGGGGTGAATGCTTTGAGGGTGGTACCTCAGCCATCTCCCTCTAGAAAGGAATATCCAGATGAAGACCAAGGCATTTAAGACCCGCTTGCATTTTTCTGCGACAGTTTCTGCCTGCCCTCTACTGCCTCATGCCTTCATCCTCTCTCCTCCTCCTCCTCCTCCCTTGAAGCCCTGAAGGAAACCTCAGGCACCCACCCCGCCTTGTTACGCTACAAAGTCAGGAATCCAGCCCTGTATCGTTTAATGAGACTCCCCTCTGGGAATACTGCTCACAATGTCCACGAAATGCTAATGTCTGTTGTCCAGTGTTTTCACAAAAACCATCTCCAGGAGGCATCAGCTGAATCTCCTGGCCTCCTCTCTGGGGGCCACATGCTGCTGGAGTGTGGGGCCGATTTTGACACATGGGCACACCAGGATGCGTACACTAGGGCAGCCTCTCTCTCCTCAGCTGGTCTGTGTAGGTCAGCTGAGAAGGGAGACATTATTGCCCCCTCCACACTCATCAAATGAATTATTATTATTATTATTGTTGTTGTTACGGTCCATCTGATGATCAGCAGTGGGGGGCAATTTGCATCCCCATCTGACACTAGGCAGGGTAGAAGCATTTAAACCTCCCTGCCTATTCCAGCACCATGTCAATTTTAAAGAAACCTTGGTGGGGGCTGCCTGGTGCAAGAGCAGAACAATTTGCTGGCAAGAGGAGTGCTCATCAGACCCCTGGGCATTCACTACCTCTGCATTACACAGATATACACTGTGATGTAAAATGTCACTTTCCCATCTGGGGGTCTCACATTGCCTATGCCGCTCGAGGGGGGGACCCTTTCTCTTTCTTGGGCAAGAGGAACCAGGAAGGAGACATTCTTGTGTGGAAAAAGAGCTCAGGGGCAGAAGAACGACTCGGCTGTACAGAAGCCCCTACTGTCCTCAGTTCGTGCTCGGTGAGGCATCTTACATAAAGCAGAAAGGCAGCCAAACAGCCAGAAACCAATAGGTTTAGACAGAAAGGATAATCAAGTTATGATTTCATATTTACATGCTTAAATGAGAATAATAAAATGTTTCACAGTCACTGTCTCAATAACCCTTTAAGATGCTGGGAGGGGAGGTAACCGGCAAATTAATGGCTGCACAGAGCTTTGAGGAGGCGACTTACAAATTCAGATTGCGTTCTTCATCATACCATGCCAGCTGTCTGTCACTACACAGAAAAAGACACCGTTCCAAATGAAAGGATCATTAAATTAAGAGAAAATTTGGAAACACAACACCAATCAATATACCATTATCAGATGCTATGACCAAGTAAAATGTGAAGTAATTACTTCCGTGACTGAGCATGACGGAAGATTAAAGTGCGGTTCTTGTCTGAGTCTTCCAAGGACAACAGAGATCCCTTGTTCCGGATAAGAGCATCTCCTTGGAACTGATTCACTAGGCAACTAGCAGGGTCCTCAAAGGAACGGAGGCAGCCTGGGACTTGCTCCCGAGTTCATCCATTGCTGCGACTACAGGATTAAGACAACCTCTCCAGGAGTGGGATCCTCTTGACTAAAGTGAGGAAAGCATTGATGGAGTGACCAGGGAGGACAGAGAATCACACCGGACATCTACCTTTGGTTGTGGAGCTGCAGAAAGTGAAGGAAGGCGGGTGAAAAGATGAAAGGGCACTGGAAAAGTGAGAGCATTCGGAACACACCCAGATTTTAACACCTGCCTCTTCCATACAGTCATCTCCAGGACTCTGCTGACATTTGAATCTATTGGCATTTACTTCCTCTCATAAATCGAGCCAGCCAGGAACAAAAACGCAGGCAGGCAGGCAGGCAGGCAGGCAGGCAGGCACACCCTCCAACACAGCGGAAGGGAAGCCAACGGAAAGCCAACTTCAAAGCTAAACCTTTGCTACATGATAAGCTCCTTCGTGCAGCACAATTTACATACGGGTTTCCGCACTTTTACCTATGCCAAAGGGCCCTCTGGAAAGAAAACAGGACCTCTGAGGCAGCCCAAAGACTTTCCGCACAGGTAAGATCCACAGGACAAAGCACCAAGCACAGTGTCCCTCTTCCTGCTAGAGATCAAAATACAGAGGGTATTTCAGAGCGAAACCCATCTAAAACATGTCACTGACTAAGTCCAGCCGTCTGAAGTTTTCTTTAAAAACACAGGCGCTTGAAAAGTTTTGAAAAATTAACACGCAGTGCATGGGCTCTCAAAACCCTCAGCAAGCAACAAAAAGCACAAACGACGGAAACCATTTTAGAGCCTTAATTAGAGTGCGACTGGACCAGACGAAAGGCCAACAACCTGTTAGGCCACAGTGGCCGGCCAAGAGGACGTCTTTGGGAAGTCCACCAGTTAAGACACTAAATGCCCTCTCCTGGTGTCCTGGAGGCAGAAGGTGACCATCCTGACCAGCAGCCACTCCTCTATGAATTTCTCCAGACCCTTTTAAGAACCATCCAAGTCAGCACCCATCACTGCCTCCTGTGGGAGCAAATTCCAGTTTTAAAATTCTCCCCACTCCAGAGGTTGCTGCAAGCAAAGGCACAAGCGCAACGGCAGGGGGAAAGAAGCAGGTGCACAGCTCTTTTGCCCCATAGCTGTGGGGTAAAAGGGAAGGGCAGTGTCTAGATAGCCCATCTCAGATCATCGGTCCCAGGGTATGGGATGGAGCTAAGCAGGTCCGGCTCCGATCAGCGCCTGGATGGAAAACTGCCTGGGAGCCCCACGTAAGCATCAGAACTGGGGTGTAAACGGAATAAACTCTGCAATGTGGGAAAGGAAGGTTAATGTGGAGAAGTCGGGGCGGCACCAAGCAGAAAGGAAGAGCACTGCCTGGACACCCATCATGGTCAGGGGGCAAAGTGGCACCTCCTCCCACTGGCCCTGAAGCAGACTGCAGGATTCCCTGGTTAGGGTCTTGGCTACTCCGTGGGGGCCCTGTGGATGCTGATGGGCTCCAACTCCCATCAACCCTGACAACAAGCCATGCAGACTGGGGCTGAAGGCAGTTGGGAGTCCAAAAACACGCCTGATGAGGAACGGTTGAGAGAGTTGGGGGTGCTTAGCCTGGGAAAGAAGAGACTGAGCAGTGACACAAGAGGCATCTTCAAGTATCTGCCAGCGATGTTTCCATGCGGCTTGCTACAAAGTTACGGACGGGGCATAGAAAGGCAACAGAATGACAGAACCATATGGCTGGAAGGGATCCCAAGGGTCATCCAGCCCAACCCGCTGCAACGAGGGGTCAGGGCAGGAGTGGTTGGAAGGATGCCTCCGAAACTTAGCAGCCGGGAACCCCAAAGCGAGGGTCTTCCTGTCCCGGGCGCCCAGACTGGCACCCGCCGTGAGAAGAGGGTGGGGGGCGAAAGGGGGGCTTTGGGCCTGATCCAGCAGGCAGGTTCTTTTCTGGAGAACTGCCTCTGATATCAGAGGGGACCCAGGGAGCAGGAAATCGGAGGGGGGGGAGAGAGAGAGAAGCAGCCGGGGGGGGCTGCACCTACACGGCGACCCCAAAAGAGACCCCAAAAGCCCCCTCCTCCCCGACCCCTCCTGCTCCAAGCCCCGCCAGGGGGGAAGGGGTTGATGATGGGGGGCAGGGGGGGGGGCCCTCGGAATCCCACCCCCCACCCCCTCGGGGGGAGGGGTCCTGGGGGCGAGGAGGGGGAGGGGGCTGGAGAGGTTGCCATGGCACCTGAGGGTGGGCCCCAGGCAGGCCGTGTCGGTGCTGTCCACCTCGCGCAGGATCCGCTCGTGCTCGGCCGCCGTCTCGGGGCTCTCCGGCTCCGCCATTCCTCCGCCCAGCCCGGCCGGACACAGGCAGGCAGCCTAGGCCGCGCCCCCCTCCCGGCCGTAGCAATGGCAACGCCGCCGCACCGCCCGCCCGCCGGACCGCCCCGCCGCCCGCGCAAGGCCTGCCGGGAAGTGTAGTCCTCAAGGGAGGCGGAGTCGGCGGAGCGACGCGCTGCGCTTCCGCGGGACTCGCCGGCCGCTCTAGGCCGAGGGGTGAAGCATTAGCGCCACCTGCCGGCCAGGAGGCGCCTCTCGGCTTTGGCTCAGCTGGAGGCGCAGTGCGGACGCCGCGGGGCAGAAGCGGGTTTTGCTCCGGATAGAGAGGCTAGGAGCTGGATGAGTGGCAGGCAGCCCAGGGCAGGAATGCCCTTCATTCCTTTATTCATTACTTATAGACCGCCCTTCAGCCTGTTACGGAAGTTACTGGGGGGGAAACATCTTTAAAGTTAAATATTACAAATATTATGCCTGGATGTATCCTTCCAACTTGACAGCTCAGGGAAGTCACCTAGCTTTAAAAATAATATAAAATCATCTCCTTTCCCAGTTCCCCCCATCCCAAAGCTATTTTCCCCTTGCAAAAGGACTCCAGGAAGTGCCCAGAGGTGACAATTGATGGGCTCATTGTTAGCCAAAGAAAGCCCAATCTCATCACCTGACTCGCCTCAGGCTCCAGACATGCAAAGGAAGTTCTATTGTACTTTTGGGTGATGGGTACTTAAGACATATTTGTCTATGCTCATCTTGTACCTGAGTCTTGCCCTTATGCTAATCTTGTACCAAGGACTTGTCAGGGCATGTTTGCCAAGGTTGACCCCTCTCCTTTTGTGACATGGCAGTGATGTAGCAATGATGCTGTACGAACTGTATTCTGGGATATGGTGGGAAACTTTTAAAAGTCCTTGTCACCCCATCCTCAGGGTTCAAATTTCCTCTTTGAACCTGTTGCGCAATAAACTTTGGTCTACAGCTATTTGCTCCAGTTGGTGGCTGGACTCCTTCCTTTATTCCGCAGGGACCCGCAGGCTCTGCCCGACCAGCTGGGGGACTGAGCAGCCTCACACCTAGTGGGGTTTTTTGGGGGGGGACCTCTGCAGCCCCATAGGAGAGCTGCACCCTAGCAGAGTCTCTGAACAGGGCGAGATTCCAGGGGTTCCAGGCATTCTCCCAGGGTTCACGTTCCCTTTGGAAATGAGCCACAGCAGAGGCTGTGGGGTCTTTAGGATAAATAGTTTATGTACACATCTATCACCAACCTGAGCATAGATCAAACACTGTGTGATGGCATCAGGACAATGTTGGATGGTCCGCAAAAGCCAGATGGCTTCCAGAACTATTGGGGGGGAGAGACACCTGCCGGTCTTCTTGGCCCCCCTGCTGCTGGCCGAGTTGCAGCTGCAGGTGGGGAGAACGTTGCTGCTGTTGCATCGAGGGCCTGCTTGGGGTCTTCCTTTTGGGGCACCTAGCTGGCCGCTGACAGAAGACGATGCTGGACTTGCCAAGCCATTGGCAAGGCAGGTTTTATGTTCTTATGATCTGAAGGTAGGAATAAGCAAGCTTGCTGGTGGTACTAAACTACTGAGGGTCAATAATAATAATAATAATAATAATAACAATTTATTAAAACAAAAAGAGAACGGGAAGATCTCAAAAAGGACTTCTCTTGGCTGCTGTGGACGAGATGGGCCCCCTCTGGCCTCATCCAACTGCAGGGTCTTCCCAAACCTGGGTCTCCAGCTGATTTGGACTTCCAATCATCCCTAGCTAGCAGGGCCAGTGGTCAGGGATTATGGGAACTGGATTCCAAAAACAGCTGGAGACCCAAGTTTGGGAAACCCTGACTAAAGTTATTGCTTTAACATGACAGAGTCGAGAGGCAGACAACCCACCACAATTCCACACACACCAGTTTAGAGTAAGCCAAGTGATGATTTTATTCAGGAAGATGGGATGAGAAGAGGGAAGGAATGACTGGGTAACATGTCCGGGAAAACAGAAAGACATTTAGAAAATGGAGCCTCTCTCTTGACGGCTAGTAGTATCTTGAGCTCAGTATAGTCTCACCCGTGACAATGAACCTTAACGTCCAGCACCGCTCTGGACATGTGGCTTCTGTCCTGACCGCCTCTCTCTGAGGCAAGGGAGGCTCTTTTCGGTTACTCGTGACTACAGGGCAGAGAGAGAAAGGCAGTGACGACTCCTTATCTCCTTGACATACTGTAATCAACCATCTGACTATGTTTGCTAGAAAGAGAGCTCTTTGACCAGCAAAAACAATCAGGCATCCCTCGTAAAGCATTAAACAGCCAATCTGCACGGCTAACGTGGTCAGGCAGAAATGAAACCTCTTCCTCTGTAAAAGGCCAAATGAGCGTTGCAGCTGGCTGAAGCATGCGTGAAATCGGTAGCAACACTGAACCGATGAATGCTGAAAGCAAAACAACATTGAGTGGGGCCAAGCGCCATCATTGCCCATGCCTCACAGGTCGGTCTGTCTGTAAGGTGGGCAAGCTGCCTCTGGGATCTACAGGAGTCAATGCTGTTCTCCACATGCGCCCTCCCATCACAGAGAGAGCCAGTGTGGTGTAGTGGTTAAGAGCGGTGGACTCATAATCTGGTGAACCGGGTTCGCTTCCCCGCTCCTCCACCTGCAGCTGCTGGGTGACCTTGGGCCAGTCCCACTTCTCTGAAGTCTCTCAGCCCCACTCACCTCACAGAGTGTTTGTTGTGGGGGAGGAGGGGAAAGGAGATTGGGACAAGGTGGGCAAGCTGCCTCTGGGAGGATGTCAATGCTCTTCTATACATGCGCCCTCCCTTCAGATGTCAAGGAAATAAACAACTATCTGACTTCTAGAAGACACCTGAAGGCCGCCCTGTATCGGGAAGATATGACTGTTTGATGTTTCCGTATGTTCTGACATATGCCGTGAGTCACCCAGTGTAGCTGGGGAAACCCAGCCAGATGAGCAGGGCATAAATAATAAAATTAATATGTAAAAAGGCCCAGAGAAGCACAAAGGCTATGCCAGCAGACGGCCTCCCCACTGAGCTGGCCACGCCTTTACCCTTGTAGCTGAGACCCCCTTCCTTGTTGGGCCCAGGAGAGCCACCACTAGGCAGCACCACCACTCCAACGGTTTTTTTCTACCAAAGCCCCACAGGCTCCATTCCCCTACGAGTGGCCCTGCTCCGTCCGCACTGTCAGAGGCAGCCATGCTTCCGAGTACCCACTCCTGGGGAGAGAGCAGGGTGGGTCCCCTTTGGCCTCATCCAGCAGGGCTTGGCTTCGTTCATCTCACAAGGCTCTCAGCCTTCCATCAGAAAGGCCTCAGGAGGACCACAAATGGGCTTCCGCTTCCAAGGAGGAATCCTACACAACCACACGCTCCTGCTTCTCTGCAAAGGTGGCAGAAGCCCAGCAGATGGACTCACTGGGCGGTGGGAAGCTCATGGAATAGCTCAAGTGACTGACCAGAGACATCCCTAAAGAGGAGGAAATAGAAAGAGCAGCCCTGCACAGAAGGAGCACCTTTCATTGCCACCCTCTGCGCTCCTCCAAGCGGCAGAACCATTCCTCCAGCTAGACTTTCTTTCCTTTCAGATCACACCCTCCCTCCCCTTGTGAGTGGAGCGCAAACTCTTCCCAGGTGTTCCTCCCATCCTCCCCTCTTCCTGAGCTTGGATCCCTCCTCCCCTTCCACACAACCCCTGAGAGAAGACCAGAGAAGCCATTGGCAAGGCAGGTCTTATGTTCTTGTGATCTGAAGGTAGGAATAAGCAAGCTTGCTGGTGGTACTAAATTACTGAGGGTCATCAAAACAAAAAGAGAACGGGAAGATCTCAAAAAGGACTTCTGTCGGCTGCTGTGGAGGAGATGGGCCCCCTTTGGCCTCATCCAACCACAGGGCTTTTCTGAAGACAGGGCTTCCCAAACGTGGGTCTCCAGCTGATTTGGACTTCCAATCATCCCTAGCTAGCAGGGCCAGCGGTCAGGGATGATGGGAACTGTAGTCCAAAAACAGCTGGAGACCCAAGTTTGAGAAACCCTGATGAAAGTTATTGCCTTGAACATGACAGTTGAGAGGTAATTAATAATAATAATAATAAAATTTTATTTATACCCCACCCTCCCCAGCCAAGACCGGGCTCAGGTAAACAACCCACCACAATTCCACACACAGCAGTTTAGACCAAGCCAAGTGATGATTTTATTAAGGAAGATGGGATAAGAAGAGAGAAGGAATGACTGGGTTACATGGCTGCGAAAACAGAAAGACATTTAGAAAATGGAGCCTCTATCTTGACGGCTAGTAGTATCTTGCCAGCCGACTGAGCTCAGTATAGTCTCACCCGTGACAATGAACCTGAACGCCCAGCACCGCTCTGGACATGTGGCTTCTGTCCTGACCGCCTCTCTCTGAGGAAAGGGAAGCTCTTTTCGGTTACTCATGACTACAGGGCAGAGAGAGAAAGGCATTTACGACTCCTTATTTCCTTGACATAAAAAACCATCTGACTATGTTTGCTAGAAAGAGAGCTCTTTCACCAGCAAACAGTCAGGCATCCCTCTTAAATCAATAAATTGTCAATCTGCACGGCTAACGGTCAGGCAGAAATGAAACCTCTTCCTCTGTAAAAGGCCAAATAAGCGTTGCAGCTGGCTGAAGCATGCGTGAAATCGGTAGCAACACTGAACCGATGAATGCTGAAAGCAAAGCAACATTGAGTGGGGCCAAGCGCCATCATTGCCCATGCCTCGCAGGTCGGTCTCTCTGTAAGGTGGGCAAGCTGCCTTCGGAATGTACAGAAGTCCATGCTCTTCTACCCATGCGCCCTCCCATCTGAGAGAGAGCCAGTGTGGTGTAGTGGTTAAGCTCATGAAATGGCTCAAGGAGACTTACCAGAGACATCTCTAAAGAGCAGGAAATAGAAAGAGCAGCCCTGCACACAATGAGGGCCTTTCATTGCCACCCTCTGTGCTCCTCCAAGCGGCAGAACCATTTCTCCAGCTAGATTTTCTTTCCTTCCAGATCCCAGCCCAACTGGTCACCTTGTGGAAGGACTATGTTGGGTTCCTTGATGCTTGGGACACCAAGGGTACAGGGAAACCTTCCACATCCCTACCTCCCCTCGTGTGTGGAGCGCAAACTCTTCCCAGGTGTTCCTCCCATCTTCCCCTCTTCCTGAGCTTGGAGCCTCCTCTCCTTCCACACAGCCCAGGCTCAGAATTTGGCAGATGCTTCCACAATATGCAAGGCTCTGAGTGGCAGGCCATGGCCGCTGCGTCCAGGGAGAAAGCTGAACACAAGTCCTACAGAGGTACAGCACAGAGCAGCAAAAGCCTAGGAGGTGCCGGGAGAAGAAGAAGGGCTGGCGCTTTTTATTCAGATATCGTAGAAGTCAACATGAGCCCCCGATTCAAAGGTGTTTGCGAGAAGAAGATCCAACAGCTTCTGGGCGGAGATGTCGCAATCCAGCAGTTCCCCGTGTTCCTTCATGTGCAGGAACATCTTCCGCAGCTCCAGGTTTCCTGATCTGGTGCGAGCCTCTTCCTGCATATCCGTGTCCAGGGGACCTGAAAGCGAAGGCAAGAGGTGACTCCTGCATTGCAGGGCACTGGGCAGAACGGGTTCCTTTCAACTCTTCAGTTCTATGGTTTTATGATTCATAGGGAGGGGAGCGAAGGGCCCATCAGCGGACGGCCAGCGAGAGACGATGGAACGGCTGGTGACGCCGGAAGCCAGACCAGCTGGCAGACCCCAGACTCACCTGGCGCATAGCTGAGCACCCTGATGTCCGGCTCTTCTGCCGCTAGGACCCGGAACATCATGTCCCGGGCAGCTTTCCCAGTGCAGTAGAGGGCCCAAGTCTGGAAGGGTTTCAGAGCGCAGAGCGAGGAGACATTGACCACCGTTCGGCACAAGCCAGGCTCAGCTGGGAAGGCCTTCAGGAGGGAGGAGGTGAGGCACAGCGCAGAGGTGACGTTGAAGGCCAGGTAGGTGTTGACTTCGCCAGGGCTGGTGAAGTCCAAGAAGGATTTGGAAACATCGCCAAGAGAAGCTAGAAGACAAAGAAGACCCCTGTTTGTTTATCCATAAGTGCTTCTTCAGACTAGACCAGCGGTTCCCGAAGTGGGGCTTGGGATTCTGTAGGGGGGCACAAAAAGACAAGGCGTGACAGGGTGGGGGCGTTGGAGGTGTAAATGTATATCAGACTCTGAAAAGTTGTCACCACAGGATCACGTTCATCCGGTTTGTTGAATTAATTAAACAAAATAGTTTTAAATATGCAATTGTCACTGTTTGAAATTGAATTGAGTTATCTGTCCCAGTGGGCCATGCAAAACACTATTCTGACTGATGCTTTGTATAGGATGGGGTAAGGAGGAACTGGGGGTGAGTTTGTGGAACCAGGGGGGCAGTGGCCCAAAAGAGTTTATAAACCACAGAGCTGGAGGGTGGGAACAGCAAAGCTTTTCAGATCATGCTGTGAGTGAGGGAAAGGCATAAATTGGGGACCAGAACAGAAAGACAGGGAGGGAGGGAGGGAGAGCACATTAGGGGCACCATCCCAAACTGGATCACACAGAAACCTCACCCCTTTAATACAGTACAGGCTATGGAGCTGGGAGACCTGTGGCTGGGAGATTAGGGTTCTCCAAGGTGAGGTGGGGGCCAACTGCTCAGGCCAAGGCAAGGTCTGAAAGTATTCTGAACATGGAGGAAGACCTGGCTGAGAAGGACTAACCTTTGCAGGAAGGGGGGCACCACCATTAAGAGACAGTGCAAAAGCAGAAGGATGCTTAGCACACTCATACAAACACCCTGCTTATGGGTGAAAGGGGGGGTGTTTTTGTTTCCAAGGGGGCTTTCCTTGCATGTCGGAGCCTACACAGCCAGGTGTGGTATCTCCCAGCACAAAGGGGCCGAGATGATCCGCGGAAGAGGGCACAGTCTGGCACAAGCAACTAGGTGAACTAGGTGCCCAACGATCCCCCTGGCTTGGAAGTTCCCAAGCACCACACTTCCTAGTTTTCCTTCCCAGGAGCTGCAAGTGGATCCGAAGTGGGGGCGCTTGAATCCGCGCGCTTGTCATCTCCGCTACATTCCCACAGCAACAACCCCAAAGTTATGTTTGCTGTGGACCCCAAAACTACAGTGGTACCTCGGGTTACATACGCTTCAAGTTACAGACGCTTCAGGTTACAGACTCCTCTAACCCAGAAATAGTACCTCGGGTTAAGAACTTTGCTTCAGGATGAGAACAGAAATTGTGCGGCGGCAGCAGGAGGCCCCGTTAGCTAAAGTGGTGCTTCAGGTTAAGAACAGTTTCAGGTTAAGAACGGACCTCCGGAACGAATTAAGTACTTAACCCGAGGTACCACCGTAATTCACAAGGCTCACATATCCCGCTTCAGCAACGGAATATGCGTTCAGCGCCTTCTCTTCCGCCCTCGGTGTCCCTCCTGGCGCTTTAGGAAGCAGAAAAGTCCGCTACCACCGGGAACTTACAATCTCCCTTCCACGCGGAGGAAGAAAAAGATGGGTGCAGAAATAAACCAGGGAGGGGGGAAGCAAGGACACCCGTCCAGTGTGCGTAAGGGCAGCGCGCGTGGATTTGGGGTCTTTGCCAAGACTGCCCCCGCTTAGCCTTGCCCCGGGTGCTGACAACCCACGCTACGCCACTGGCCAAGACGGCCCCCGCTTAGCCCTTTCCCCGGGAACGGGCCTTTCAAAGGATGCAGAGCAGCCCCTGCAGGAAGCCGCCGCCAAGCCGGTCCCGCCGCTGCCTCCGGACCCGGAGGAGGAAGGCACTCTGCGCCCGCTCACCGGCGTTGTTGACCAGCAGCAGCCGCTCCAGCGGCGCGTCCCCGCGGAGCTGCCGGGCGGCGCGCACGACGCGCTGCACCCCCTCGCCCGAGGCCAGGTCGGCGGGCAGGCCGCGCACGCGGAGCGCCGGGCAGGCGGCGCGCAGCTCGCCCTCCAGCTGCTCCAGCGCGGCCGCCGAGCGCGCCACCAGCAGCAGCGCCGAGCCGGGCGCCAGGCGCGGGGCCAGCAGGCGCGCCAGGCTCCGGCCGAAGCCGCGCGAGGCGCCCGTCACGATGCCCACCGCGCGGCCCAGACCCGCCGCCGCGCCGTCCATGGCCGCTGGGGAGCCCGGCGCGCCACTCGTCGTGCGCTTTTACGCACGGCGCTCCGAGGCGGGACCGGGCGCTGCAGAGACCCCGCCCGGCGAAAGGAGGAGACGCGCGCCGGGTGCCTTGATGCCCACCGCCGAGAAATGCGAATAAGTCAGCTGTGTCGCAAATACATCAATGCCCCATTGAGCTCTGGCCAGGCCAGGCAAGAATGTTTTTAATCTCCTTGGCATCCTGAAGTGAAACGAAGGCGGCTGGCGGGCGACGGGTCCTCCCTGCCCTGGTGCAAATCCCCGCCCCGGCTTCTCCTTTTTCTTCCTGGCATCGGCCTCGGATCAGAGCAATCAGGAATGGGATGTGGAAAGTGCGGGACAAGCAAATGATTAATGGGAAGACATAGAATGGCACTGCAGACAAATAGGATGAGGGTTTAGGGAGAGGTTGTTGCTGTTATTTATATTATTATTATTTGTATCTTTTAGATACAAATGTCTTTTCGTTCACAAACCCTGTCTTAAGGGTATGTCTGTGTATGAATAGGGTGAGCCTGTGACCTGGCTCAGGAACTAAGTATTATCATTACAAAAGACTGGCCTGGCTCCCCAGGTAATCCAACCAAGTGAGCACTAATAGGTAACCTGCCAGACAGGAGGTAAACAACACACTCAGATTTCTGTTGCAGACCGCCTTTTCTGTGATATAGGTATGATGTACCTGGGGGGTGGTCTTGGGCTACACCCCTTCCATGGTGTATGTATGATGTTTCTGGGGGCGGTCTTGGACTCCAGGGCAGGCAATTTAAAGGGCAGGCACACCTTTGTTCTGGGTCCTCCTGCGTGTGAGGGGAGCACCCTGTTGCAACAGTTTAATAAAGATCGGGCTTACTAGCTGCTTTGCTTCTCAATATTCTCTGCTTGGCCTCTGTTATTTTCTCCTACCGATAGAGAACCCACTTAAGGACTCTATAGGGGCTCTTGGGTACTCCATAAGGGAAGAAGGGCAGGTTTTCTTTACAACACTGTAGATACCAATGCGGGAGAGACATGTGTTGTTGCAGCCAGGGCAGGTGAAGGCACCCAGTTGTGCTGCTGCAGATGCGCCTGGGCGTCTCTGCTCTCCTCCCGGCGGCCATTCCTCCTCTGGGCACTGCTGTGGACGCCCAACTTGACTGTCTGTTTGCAGGCACTGTGAGGGATTCCTCCAAGGCGGGCTTGATGTTGCCAGCCGCCATGTCTCGTTTGCAGACATTTTTGTGACGCTGAATGGGCCTGCCAGTGGGCCAGGTGCCTGAAGCCAGCAGGAACTTCTACCCGACTTTTCTGATTCAAAGAGTGACCTGAGCTCAGGTTGACAAACAGAGCAGATAAGGCCAAAGCAAACAAAGCTGATGCATAGAAAGTCAAGGACACATGGGAGGCCTTGGGAGCCAGCCGTGCAGTGGTGCTGCCTCCTTGTGGTGACAGTGGGCGCTTCAAGACAGTCGATGTTTTCTGTCGCATCCCATCAAATTCAGTTTGTGCAATTATAGTTTATTGGGAGGTCTTGCACAACAAACCCACTTCCTCAAAACATCCAGAAATACCCACATTGGCTCCTAGTACGTTTCCAAGCACAATTCAAAGTGTTGGTGCTGACCTTGAAAGCCCTAAACGGCCTCAAAGGCCCAGTATACCTGAAGGAGCGTCTCCACCCCCATCGTTCAGCCCAGACACTGAGGTCCAGCTCCAAGGGCCTTCTGGTGGTTCCCTCCCTGCAAGAAGTGAAATTACAGGGAACTAGGCAGAGGGCCTTCTCGGTGGTGGTGCCCGCCCTGTGGAAGACCCTCCCAGCAGATGTCAAGGAAATAAACAACTATCTAACTTTTAGAAGACATCTGATGACAGCTGTTTGAGGTTCTATTGTGCTTTTCATTCTGTTGGGAGCCACCCAGAGAGGCTGGGAAAACCCAGCCAGATGGGTGGGGTATAAATAATAAATTTATTGTTGTTATTATTATTATTATTATTATTAGGCTTTTAAAATAAGGGATGTGACAAGAAAATGTACTGGAAAGTGTGGGACAATAACCCTTCGAATGTTGCCACAAGCAAATCAGGATGAATACTCATTAAACAGATTGCATGGAAGTGATGAATGAAGCCCAACATCTCCTGAAAGGCAGAGAGGAAGCTGTGTGAATGGATCCACAACTGGAGATAGCAATGCTTCTGGAATCCTGATGGGGGTTCCGGTTGCTGGAATCCTGATGGGGGTTTCCGCTTGGGGCATCTGGTGGACCATTGTGAGAACAGGATGGTGGACAAGATGGGCCACTGGCCTCATCCAGCAGGACTCTTCTCAGGATCCAGGACTGAGCTGGGTGGACCAGTCGTCTGATTCAGTAAAATCTTCCTATGAATGGCAGAGAGAAGCACATGTTGAAATGTCAAGGAGACCGGAATGTGCTTAATTTTAGTGACACATACCACATGTCATTGTAACATACTAAAAGAACGAGGCGTGGTGTGGCATGGTATATAAAATGAATTAAGCTGCTGTATTCCAAATGCCCCAACTATTTCCAGATGATGGAAATCATTTTTATCTCCCTCATGTAGCCAACAGAGGGCGCCGAGAGACCAGCCAAGTTCCTCTTGAAGCCCATGCTCCTGTTTCTGGCTCCAGCTGGTTTCCCAGCTAAGGCCTGTCTGGGACAGAGAGGAAGTGGCCACTTGCCAAAGAATGGATGCTTTTGAATTATGGTGCTGGAGGAGACTCTTGAGAGTCCCATGGACTGCAAGAAGATCAAACCTCCCATTCTGAAGGAAATCAGCCCCGAGTGCTCACTGGAAGGACAGATCCTGAAGCTGAGGCTCCAAGACTTTGGCCACGTCATGAGAAGAGAAGACTCCCTGGAAAAGACCCTGATGTTGGGAAAGATGGAGGGCACAAGGAGAAGGGGACGGCAGAGGACGAGATGGTGGGACAGTGTTCTCGAAGCTACGAACATGAGTCTGACCAAATTGCGGGAGGCAGTGGAAGACAGGAGAGCCTGGTGTGCTATGGTCCAGGGGGTCACGAAGAGGCGGACACAACTAAACAACTAAACAACAACAGTAACCTCCAGATCGGACTATTTCAGCATGCTCTTTGTGGGGCTGTGCTTGACCCAGAAACTTTGTTGCCTGATTAATATTCTAGCCTTCCTCCCATTGGAGCCCAGGGTGGCACCAAAGGTATGAGATTAAATATTTGATTAAAGGTACAGTGGTACCTCGGGTTAATAACATAATTCAATGAAGATCCTTTGTGTGCTTCTCTGCAGCTACTTTTGACTTACTTGTGCAAGTGGAGTGCGCTTTCAGCTGGGCTAGTCTACTTGCTGACCAAGGGGCAGGGAGAGGGAGTGTTCCAGGCCTCACTCAGCCATGAAGGTCCAAGCTCTCTTAGCCGGATTTCCCTCACAGGGTTGTTGTGAGGATAACATGGAGGGAGAGGGGGGTGGGAGAGACCGTGTGCACCACTCAGATGTGGGGATATAAATAAATATACTGAGCTGCTGGTGAGTGTCAGAAAACTCTTTCTCTTCTTCTTTGGCAATCACTTGTAGCCGAGTAAGATTGTCTTCCATAAACACAGTTTCAAAAATGAGTCCGTAAGTGACTGTGGAGGCCAATTCTGGATCCACACGTCCTTCCACAATGGTGACGTTGGTTTCTGGGCGGGAGTTGATAACGGTGTGGATTTGCCAAACGTGACTTCCTCTTGGCACGTTTCTCCCTTGCGTCCTGAGTTTGAGTGTCTTCAAAGCCCAGGGCACCTTTGGTCAAGGCTGTTCTCCAACCGGAGCACTTGCAGGCCAGTGTTTCCCAGTTGTCAATGTTTATGCCTCATTTTTTAAAAAAAAAATGCCTTGAGAGAGTCTTTAAACCTCTTTTGTTGACCACCAGCATTACGCTTTCCATTCTTAAGTTCAGCTTAGAGTAGTTGCTTTGGAAGACGATCATCAGGCATCCGCACAACATGACCTGTCCAGCAAAGTTGATGTTTGAAGAATCGTTGCTTCCACACTGGTGATCTTTGCTTCTTCCAGTACACTGATATTAGTTCACCCAGGTGATGTGTTAAATCTTTTGGAGACACCGCTGAGGGAATCTTTCGAGGAGTTGGAGATGGCGTTTATAAGTGCTGCTGTTCCCCCTCTCAGCACCAGAGGGAGATCTTGCCTCACGGCTGCCCTGTCTTCCGGCACCTGCAAAAGCAGCCAGGTGACCAGAAATTGGGGGGTGGGAGGCTGGAATGGCTTTCTCATGACCCATCTTCATGACTCCCATGCCCCATTGGTGAGGCCTGCCCTCTTCCCACCCTTTGGGGAGCCGTGAGCGCTTGAGAGAAGAGCAGCTGCAAGCTCTTCTCCAATAGAATGTGGGGGAGAGATTTATCTTCCTTGGGGGAGTGAAAAGAACAAGGTGTCTGGGGTGGCTGCCTCTGGTGGGAATGGCAATGTACGTCCCCTGCCCAGACCAGTCTTTGATCTCCCCACCCTGCCTCATCTCTGTTTCATCAATCATTTGTTTCTCAGCATCAGCCGAGCTGGGTTAGCTTGGAGAACAGGAGAAGAAGAAGACCCTGCTAGATCAGGCCAGTGGCCCACCTAGTCCAGTGTCTGGACTGGTTGGAGGCAGAGGAATGGAGGCACCAGCTGGGGAACTGCCAAGGGAAGAAGGCTCAGAGCCTGGGGATTTGTGGTGGGACAACGATGGGCGGTCAGAGGGAGAAGAGAGAGAAGACTGGGAAGAGGCGGTGTTGGAAGAGGAAGAGATAACAGGGCTTAGCGAGCTGGGAGAGTCTGGGGCAGAGAGCAGTCCAGAAGTAGAGGCAGAAGCAGAAACAATGAAGGAGATTTTGACTAAACACTAGGAGAAACTTTCTGTTTGACAGTGGAACAGTCTCCCTTGGGAGGTTGTGGACTCTCTCCTTCCTTGCAGGCATTTAAGCAGAGGTTGGGTGGCCGTCCATCACGGATGCTCTAGCTGAGATTCCTGCATGGCAGGGGGTTGGACTAGACAACCTGTGAAGGTCCCTTCCAACTCTATAATTCTATGATTCCATGTAAAAGCAAAGTTTGTGATCTTCGGGGATCAGGTCAGATCACTAGGCACCAGGTTGAAACTATTTCCAGAATGGCAGCTGTGTTAGTTGGGCACAAGAAAAAACAATGCAGAGTCTTACAGTCCCTTAAAGACTGAAAACTTACTATGCCACAAGTTTTTCATGGCCTTATCCTTTTTTTCAGATTCACGAAGTGTTTTACTGGGTTGCAGGTACATTCCTACATTGTTGTGCGGAAGGAATTGTAAAAAGTGATCTCTGTAAAGGGACATGAGTTGCAGAAAAGTACAGGTGGTGGCCCTTAACAGCCCCCCTCCCAGTTGAAAACTGCCATTTTCTTGCATGGTCTCATGGGTGCAGTGAGCCCGCGTTCTTGCTGTGCACCAGGGGTGGTCCTGCTATGGAGCCACCTTATCCAAGGCGCTGAGGACACCTGTTGCCTCACTGCCCCTTTTGTGAGATCCCAGAGTCATTTGGGCGGCCACTGTGGAGGTTTTGCACCCTGGGCTGAACAAGCCATGGCTCTGATCCATCTGGAGGTCTACAAACCCTTCATGCCCTCTGCTGGTGAAGGAAGGCGCTGCAGTAGCCAAATACTGGGGCGCTGTGGCTGCCCCCCCCCCCCGAGACACACACCGCCCCGTGATGGACAGAGCGTGCCCTCTATGATTTTTTTTGGGGGGTGCATGTGGCTAGCCTACAATGGTCTCCTTTTTTAGCCCCTTTCCTTAAGACCCTTTTAATTTGCTGCAAGGGAGAGCTCCATGACCTGAGGTCGGGCTGGGTCAGGTCCTGGATTTGGGAAGTCGCTTCAGAGCTCTCTTTTTAATTTGGGAGGCTTTGCGTGGCTGCGCTGGGGATTTTGAGCCTTGTCAGCAAATTGGCGAAGGGCACCCAGGCTCCCCAGAGCAGGAAGGAGCTCAGGCTCCGCTCGGAAACAGACGCACCTGGCTGATACCCTGCGGGGATGTCAGGGCGCTGTGGGCGGAGGTGGCAGAAAGGGTTGCGCCAACCCAAAGATGCACGGATAGGGGTCTGAGCCAGTGGCTGATGCCATGGTCCCCTAAATCCAGGTCTGAAACAAGCCCCGGCGGCCGTAGAAAGTGCCATAAATAATCATTAATTAGAATAGCATCCTCAGCAGTGACCACGCAGATCTCCCTTGCGTGGGCCGCCGTGCCTTTACCCCTGTCCACAAGAGTCCCTCGTGGCAGGCACCCCACTCTTGGAAATGGCTGCGTGGAAAGGGGCCCTCCTCCCCCCCCCCCCCAGCGAAGGAAGGAGAAGAAAGAGACCCAGGAGGAAATGTGTGGCCGTCCTGGGAGTTGGGGGGCATGTCAAATATTTACCCTGTGGCTGGTCAGCAAAGCGGGGAGAGGGAACTGATTAACCAGCTCCGCTGCCAAGGGGCACCGAGATGGCTGGTAAACTGTCCTGTCCCCCGGGGCTCCAAGTGCCTTTTAATGAGTGATTATTTAGGCGGCTCAATGGAGGTTAATGGAGGCTCCGATCAAATATGTTCTGTTATTAATTAAGCTGTCGCAAGGCCAATTGCTCTGGAGCTGCTCTCCTATGAGACAGTATTCCTGTGGGGGACGTGGCGGGGGGGGGGGGAGAGAACAAATGCCGCCGAATCAAAGGCTTGCCCTCCCCCTCCCTTCCCCTTATGGGGCAGCGCGGGGCTGGGGTGATGGGAAAGGTGGGTCTCGTTTCTCATTAATGCAGCCCCCTCGGTGGGCCTGAGAGAGGGCGAGGGGAGAGAATCCCAGTCTCCGGGGGGCGGGAGGCGCCAGCCCACCTCTGCCACCTACCTGGACTTTGTCTCAGTTCTCCCAAAGGACATTTGTGCATGAACATTATATCCACCCTGCTTTCTGTTCCATACTTGAATTGCCCCCCATTACGGTGCACAATTTGAAAAACAGCCATGTTAATATTCTAAAAGGAAACACCATAGCACAATAGACAGATCAGCCTTTGCCAACCTGGTGCCCTCCCTATGTTTCTGGAGCACAATTTCCATCAGCACCATCCATCACTGCCCTCAGGGGTCCCTCCAGGCAACCTGTTTATTGAGCGTTCATCCTGAGCTGCTTGCAGAAAGCTTATGCGGAGGTTAGATTATATCTGGTCTTTCTTGAGGGTGGTTTCTGATTGCTTTATGGGACGGTTATAAGACAATGAGCCTTAGTCCTGCATTCATCTTTATCTGCTTGCGGGCTGTGCACAAACCTTTCCGTTTCTCATTCTTCCACACCCAACTTTCCAAACTGCCTGGTTCCTTTTTAAAGTGGGTTTGTTGCGCTGGAACGACCAAGCCTTCTGAACCGCTTGGACTTCACAAACACAGAGTTCCAGCGGCTGCTTGAATCCCTTCTGACATTCTGGAGGCACCCTGAGAAATGCTGTAGGCAGAACAGCCGGCCCTGTGGAGGATTAAAGTGCTGCGGTGGGGGGGGGGGCCAGGGAGCTTTCCAGTTGCCCAGACAAGCTCTTGGAAGGGCTTGGCTGGTCTTCTGGATGCTGACCAAAGCCAAGAGTTCAAAGAAGGACCCAACTCTCTGGTGCTTCCCGCACCTCCTGCTGACCTCCACCTGCTTGACGTGAGCTCATCACTGTGTAACCAGCAGGACAATAAGCAAATGAGAGAAATAATTACAGATCTGGGGCCCCACAGGGAACAGGACAGAGAAGGGTCAGCGACTTGGCCAACCTGCGACGGGCATCAATATGTAAGCAGCCCTCCCTTGGACTTTCCACTCTCCCTGCGACCTGTTAATGAGAACCCCACATTACAAACTCTGGAGTTAATTGCTGGAGGCCTCCCTCCCTCCCGGATCAAGCAGCCAGATCCTTGCTTGGTGCCTGGATGTGTGTGCATTTTCAAAGGCTTCTTGGAAACAAGCTCAGGAAGATTTCTTCTGTCGCCCCTTGACACCTGAGGTGCACCATAGACAGCAGCCTTGTGTTGCTGCTCCCTTAAAGCCCAAAGCCCAGATGCATTGTGTCCAGATCCCCGGCTGGGCAGGATCAGGAAACCAGGGGCTCACCTACTCGGAGATAAACATTTGGAAGATAAACTGGGGAGAGCCTGACTGCTGCTGCTGCTGCTGCATCAGACTGAAAAGAGCTAATCTAGACCAATGTTTGGTTCTTCCAGTGACTACCCAGATGCTCAAACAGCTGAGCATGGACACACCATCACACTTCCAAGACAGGAGGAGGCAGGTGTGCTTATTGTGGGAGGGCTGTGTAATAAACAAAATCTGCCCTCATTCCCTTATGGGGAACACAAGAGCCCTTATAGAGTCCTTTGTAGGTTCTCCATCGGTAGGAGAAAATAACAGAGGCCAACCAGAGAATATTGAGAAGCAAAGCAGCTCGTAAGCCTGATTTTTATTGAACTGTTGCAACAGGGTGCTCCCCTCACACAAGGAGGAGGACCCAGAACAAAGGTGTGTCTGCCCTTATATAGACATTTTTAATTGCCCACCCTGGAGCTCAAGACCACCCCTCCATACATCATACATACATCACAGAAGGGGTGTAACCCAAGACCACCACCCCACAAACATCATACCTACATCACAGAAAAGGTGGTCTACAACAGAAATTTGAATGTTGTTTTTCCTGCCTGCCAGGTTATCTGATAATGCCTTATCTGATGGCTTTTCCTGGTAGTCTGTCCATTCCTTTGAGATGGTGATTTCCCAGTTCCTGAGACAATGGGAAGGCTCCCTGACCCCCTCCCTCCTTGCAGAGAAAAGATTTGGTTAGTTTGGGAGTCAAAATGGTTTCAGGGTGGTATTCCTGTGCTGCTCCAGACATGTGGTCCACATATCCATATATGCACCTGGCCAGCACATTTATGAACATTTATTATATATACATAACACCTTAAATTTTTTATTTCAGCTGTAAGTGCTTCCACGGTGCCCAGAAACCTCTGCTGGAACGCTTTTGGTTTTCTTGTGGTTTGATATAGGGCCCACCCATACCCCATGACTGCTCAGAACACATTGCCTGGGTGTCAAAATTGCTGTGGTCCTCAAGAACAAGTGGAGGCCTGTTTGAGTCAGTATGGGGGGGGGGGTCAGTTGGTGGAGCTCCCCTAGACCTGGGTGCCAAAGGCAGGATCAAGTACGCAATGCACTTGCCAGCCTGGACAGCTGCAGCCTTGTCACTCCAGGTGAGGCGCTTGCTGAAGGAGCGCTCATTTGCTTCCACTCTCGGCCTGCCTGTATATTTTGTAAATTAATAGATATTACAGAGACGCCACAATTCTCCAGTGCTCCCAGAACATGGAAACTGTGTGTGTGTTTTCACCCCACTTCACAGCCTGATGAGTCATTCCAGGGCTGCAGCTGTTTCCTGGGCTTGAAGGCAGTCGCTGGAGGCTTGTGATGATATTTAAAGGACCCCTGACCTTTAGGTCCAATCGTGGCCGACTCTGGGGTTGCGGCGCTCATCTCGCTTTATTGGCCGAGGGAGCCGGCATACAGCTTCTGGGTCATGTGGCCAGCAGGACTAAGCCACTTCTGGCGAACCAGAGCAGCGCACGGAAACGCCGTTTACCTTCCTGCCAGAGTGGTACCTATTTATCTACTTGCACTTTGATGTGCTTTCGAACTGCTAGGTGGTCAGGAGCAGGGACCGAGCAACGGGAGCTCACCCCGTCGCGGGGATTCGAACCGCTGACCTTCTGATCAGCAAGCCCTAGGCTCTGTGGTTTAACCCACAGCGCCACCCGTGTCCCTGTGATGATATTTGGCTGTGCACAAATGTGAAGGTTGGTTGTAGGCAGAGGAGCAGCTTAAACATTCCAGCAAAGAGCCAGCTCCACTGCCCCACATCAGACCCATAGCTGTCAACGTTTCCCCCTTTTTAAGGGAAATTCCCTTATTCCGAATAGTATTTTTCGCAAGAAAAGGGAAAAGTTGACAGCTATGATCAGGCCCCAAGTGGCCTGCCTCCCTCTCCCTCTGTGCCCACTCAACAACTGCAGTCTATCCTCTTTATTTCCTCTCAGGGAGACCTATTTAGCTTAGTTAGTTTAATTTATAAACCTGGCCCTCTTCATCATCCTAATCGCAGGGCGAGCTACAACGATATACTAACACCAATACAAACAACAACAGGTCAGTACCTAAAACATGTTTCCTCCTCGCTTTCCCCCTCTTCCTTTCTCCTCTCCTGTAGACCATTGTCTTTTCCTCACTGCTTATGGTTTTCTGTTTATTAGTGTATAAATATGCTCTCCATCAACACCCACAGGGTTTCTCTTTATTTTTAATAACTTCTAGGGTTCATCTTTTTAGAATTTCTATTCTGTCTATTCTTTTCTAAGAATGCTGTTTCCAATGCAGGCAAATCAAGATGTTTCGTTACTGTCTTTGCCCTTCGAAAATTAATAAAAAGGGTATTTACCAAAAAACACACACACCCAAAAACAGTTCAGTACCAGGCATGTTAACCAATTCCCATAAATAACAGTTAAAAACCTATGTCACCTAGATTCATCCCAATTGCGGGGACGCAATCCGCTTTTCCCCCATTCAGAAAACTTAAGAAGATGTCTAAGAATTAGTTCCCATGGAAACACAACCCTGGAATATCCCAAGTTATTAGCACTTTCTTTGTCAAGTCCAAGGCTCTCGCCAGGTATTGCCTGGAGGAAAACCACAATTGTAGTCCCATCCACAGAAATCTGATAGGAAACCCAGAGTTCCTTCCTGTTGGGGAAAACCTCAGCCGAGGACTTCCTGCTGCCTCCTGGCTGACCGTCTGCCTCACAGGCCTCTCCCCCTTCTCTTCCAGCGAACCAGAGCAGCTTCTCTGTGTGGCAATCGTCACCTGTGGCCAGTCCTGTGGGGGAGCCCTGCCAGTGGTGGGGTGTGTGGTCATTCTCTGGCCATACATATCGCTTCTCGGCCTTTTGGCTAAGATCAAGTGTAGTATCTGTTCTTATCAATTCTCTGGCCATACAGAGGACACACAGCTAATATGTGCAGGTCACCCACCCACTTAGCTGTGATTCCAGCATTGCAGGGGGTTGGACTAGATGACCCTTTGGGTCCCTTCCAACTCTACAATTCCATGATTCTCCCCTCTTCAAATGACCTTTCTGGTGATGCCCGTCAGGGTGAAATTGGGGGCTCTGCCCACCCCAACACTCAGACTGTTGGATTCTTTTTTTTATCACTACTACTACTATTTGGGGGTGTAGGGGGTGTTAGGGGAGGGCTATGGATGAATACATTGTGGGAATGTTCAGGGATGCAGGAGAGGATATATCGTTTGATTATAGCCCTTCCAACTTGTGTTAAGAAGTTCACAATTTAGCAGAGTAACATTCCTCCTTTTAAACACACGGCGGATGCATTTGCTCAGGCTCGCTAAAGTCTCTATAATAACTGTTCTAGTATTTTCCCCTTATCCCTCATAAAAGATAAGACATGACACAGTCTTCTATAAAAGTATAAAAAGAGTTTACTCACATTCTGTTCACAATTGGATCCCAGAAGGCAGACTTAGTTTCCAGGTGTATGTTACTTTTCTAAGCTATCTCATAAGGAGACAGTCCTTTTGTCCTCTCTTGGCTGGAACCATCTTTGGCTAAGCAGATGTTGCTTCTTCAATGCATGTAGTCAAAGAGAGAGAGAGGGCTGCCCTGCCCTGTGCTTTTGTCATTACCTGCACAGGTGAGGCCACACCCACCTCTAGTCACATGCAGAGGAAGTCTGTCCCAGACCAGAAGGAAACAGGAAGTTGACCTGCTGGCTGGACAAACATTACTTCCCATGTGTAAACATGTTCACTCTAGGAAGGTTGTACTTGACTGATCTTGTGTTTCACGTCCCACATACATGTTGTGCTCCTTCTAGGGTAGCTTCTCCACCAGTGGTCTGTGCCCCCCCCAATCAGCTCTCACCTGTGGCTCAACAATCTGTCAGTATGCAACAGATGCTACATCCCAGGAATGGCTTCACCAGATCGGCTGAACCAGGCATGTCCAAAGTCCGTTTCAGGGGCCTAATTTGGCTCGCCAGTTGGTTTAATCTGGCCCCTGTGGCAGTTTATTTCCTGGGGTAAAATCCTAAAAAAAAAAAACCTCAACAACTTCAATCCTAAAAGAAGCTCAATAACTTTAATCCTAAAAAATGGTCAACAACTTTGGTCGGCCCCCATGGCCCTTCACTTCATCAAATCTGGCCCTCTTTGAAAAAAGTTTGGACACTACTGGGCTAAACACTGTGAGGGGAGCCAAGGGGTCTCCAACCCTTGATGAGTCAGGGGCTTCACCTGCAGGTGAAGATAGGCTCCAGCGGATTGAGTAAATGAAGCCATGACTGAATCCAGCGGTCCAGAAGGCAGTTTCTGCATGTGCTGTAAAGGGAAGTGAGGGGCAGGTGGGGCTCATCCACCTGGGAAGGTAGTCAGGAGAAAGAAACCTCTGCTGCCTTGAGTGACATATTTGGGAGAAGAAAAATCTCAGGTGTAAACCCTACACAAACCCAGAGTGGAGTCTCTAAGATGTTTGGATGGAGCCTTCCAGCTGCTCCTGCCGCCAAGCTGGTGCCAAAGGTCTTGCTCTGTGAGGTCCAGAGGGGGGTCTTGTCATCTGGGCAGCCCAGGACCTCCAGACACGCTGCCCAGGCTTGTGCCATGGGGTTTCGCTTTTGTGGTTTAACTTCACCCCCTGGAGACGCACTCTGTTTTCTCTTAAGACGGATGGGTGCCAGTAAAAGGATTACTATTTGCCACCCTCACCAAAATTGGGAGGGTCTTTGGTGCAGTGGTGGTTGTGGGTGTTTGATGAGACCCCCGTTGCCTAGTCCCTGGGATGCCAACAGCACACACACACACAATGAATCTGAGAGAGAAGTGTGTGGAGGATGAGGAAGTTGTAGCCAGGATGCAACCTGAGAATTTAAGTCTCACATCAACGAGGCAGAAGAGAGCTGAGCTCAAGAGGGATAGTCTGGGAATCATTCTGGAGGTCTCTCTCAAGTCTTTCTGAACCCCGAGCAAACCCCTTTCCTACAAACTGAGCTGCCGGAGTTCCTGCAGGGTCCTTCTCTCAGCCAGGGCTGGGTATTTATTTAATTTATTTATTTCGTAAAATGTACACACCACTGGATTGTAGGAAAAAACCTCAAAGCGATTTACAAAAAAAAAAAAATTAAAAAATAGAACGATAAAATTATCACTTTAAAAAATTGACAGGGGTAATTTAAAACATACAAAAAGTTGAGACAACAGACCGAAGCAAATTAAAACTCACATCAACTTTGTAAACCTGGGTGCGGGCTACGATCCTGCAGAAATGCCGAAAAGGCAGTCTCGGTGGTCCTGGGCGCAGAATTCCACTTCCTCGACTTCCTTCCCCTGTCAGTAGCAACATTTTTTTTGCGCTTCTAGTTCGAAAGCGAACCGCTGAAATTAGGCTTGATTTGTAACAGGGCACTGAATTCTGCAATTTCCTGGCTTGGAATTTGAGCACGGAATTGCATTTGCTTTTAGCTCAGAATGGCGGCGGCCCTGCTCTTTGCCACCCCCACAAAGGCAGGCGCGCAAGCCCTTCGGCAAACAGGGGTGGGGGCTTTTTGGACACGTCCTCCCCTCTCCAGAAAGACGTCGGCCAGGCTGCAGATAAGGCCACTGGATCGTAAGGAGACGCGCGCAAGAAGGGCGCACGCACCGGCAGGAATGTCCTGGGCGCGGAAGAAGAAATTGCGCGGCGTCGGTGGAGGGGGGGGGCAGTGACCCAGGCACCCCTTTCCCTCGCCCTTTTTGGAGCAAGGCTGATTTAAAGGCCTGCCGCTGAGCTCCAGAGGACGGTTTGCTTTTTCTGCGGTCGTCTGCCCGCTTCCCCGTCTTGCTAGGAATCTCTGGAAACGTTTCCTTGACCCCAAACGGCGCGTTGCAAATCGCAACGCATCGAAAGTGATTTTCTAAGTCCTGAGGACTAGCCGCTTGTTTCTCTGTGCAAAAGACAAGCTTACTACCCGCGAGACAACGTTGTCGCCACCTGCTGGCTGTAAGGGGCATCTTCCCCCGCCTGGTTACCTGTCAGGTGAGCTCGGGGAAGGCAGCGAGGCTGCGCCTGGACCGGGTCAAGCCTGCATCCCTCTCCAAGTGATTGGTGTTATCCCTGCGGACCGCACTGGTCACCTGGCAGGCAGCGTGCGCTCCCGCCTCTTAAAAAAAAAAAAAGCCATTTTGCTTTGCTGCATTTGATAGCTCAAAAAATCTTTTTTAAAAAAAAATAGGTCCAGACATAATAGAAACCTTTTTAGGTACCAGTGGTTGTATAGTGGATAGAGTGTCGGACCAGGACCTAGGAGAGACCAGGGTTCAAATTCCGCACTCAGCCATGAAGCTCACTGGCTGACTGGGGGGGGGGGGGCAGTCCCTTCTTCTCTCAGCCTAACCTCCCTCACTGGGTTCCTGTGGGGATTAAAAGGAGAGGGAGAGATCCACGCCAGCTACATTCAGCTCCTTGGGGGGAAAGGTGGGGTCCAAATGCAATCAATAAGCGCAGAAGTTAAGCCGGCACTCGTTGCATTTTTATTCCTACTAGGAAATGCAGTTCCTTTGCGCGTCATCCGAAACAAAATCCAGAAGCAGCGCTTGCATATCTGGGGGTTCGCAGGGATTTTTCTGGGGTGGGGAGGGAAATAAAAAACAGAGAAAGAGATAAACAGGGTGGTTTATGCACAAAGAGGGCAGGGGGCGAAATCGTGCCTGGACATTTATCGAAATACTGTATCTCAGGCTCTGCAAATGCTACAAACTTCCTGTTTTTGTTTTTCTAAAATCGAACACTGGGTATCTAGGGGTGGGGTGGGGGCTGCCCTCTTGCCCCCCCCCCCCCGCCTTGCGGACGCCCGTGTCTGCGGAGTTTCCTATCCAAATCCTCTCAAGCCCCGAATTCGTGATTTTTTCACCCTGCTGCAAGTGGCCCGACTAATACCTGCACCCGGCCCCTGAAACGCTCGCGATCCATTGTGTGGGGGGATAGGGAGAGACTTTGGCGCCCAGTGGTGCATCTGTGGGTCGTCAGAAATTCAAGCTGTTGTTTTCTGCATACACCCCACGAACTGCGTGAACAAGAAGCGGCGCGATCCCGGGCTTCTTTACGCGGGAGGGAGACCCGCTGTGTACATTTGGACTTATTTGGAGGATCGCAGCCTTATTTCCTGCTAAATGGGGCAACTCAACAAGTCATGGGGTTAATCTTCGATGGATAATCTCAAAAACTTTTCGCTGCTAATTCTCCCTACTGTTGAATCGCCTGTTTTAAATGCTTTTTATTTTGTGTTTAAAGTATTTTTATATGTGTATTAATGAAAGGGGGGGTTAACCGAAAGCATAATCGCAACGGCAACAGCAGCAGCAGCAGCTGAAGAAGCGGCGGGCATCCCCGGGAGCAGAAAAGTCTGGGGAGAAGCGCCTGGGAGGAAAATCCCTAAGGAAGAGATGCAGGGCAGCGTGGCGGTCAGAGTGCCTGACTCGGAGCTGCGAGAGACAAGGGTTCAAGTCCCCACAGGGCCAGGAAGCTCACTGAGTGTCCTCGGGGGCCTGTCGAGACAACTCGCAGCCTGACCTACCTCGCAGGGTTCTTGTGAGGATAAAAATGAGGAGGGAGAGAGCCATGTACTCCGCCTTGGGCTCCTTAGCCATGGGTAGCCAAACTAAGGCCCGGGGCCCGGATCTCGCCCAATCGCCTTCTCACTCCGGCCCGCGGAGGGTCAGGGAATCAGCGTGTTTTTACATGTAGAATGTGTCCTTTTATTTAAAATAATAATAATAATAATAATTTATTTATACCCCGCCTGTCTGGCTGGGTTTCCCCAGCCACTCTTGGCGCTTCCAACAAAACACTAAAATACAATAACCTGTTAAACATTAAAAGCTTCACTAAACAGGGCTGCCTTCAGATGTCTTCTAAAAGTCTGGTAGTTGTTTTTCTCTTTGACATCTGGTGGGAGGGGGTTCCACAGGGCGGGAGCCACCACCGAGAAGGCCCTCTGCCTGGTTCCCAGTAGCTTGGCTTCTCTCAGGGAGGGAATCGCCAGAAGGCCCTCGGAGCTGGATCTCAGTGTCCGGGCAGAACGATGGATCTCTGGGTTATTTGTGGGGGCTGCCTGGTGTTTTTACATGAGTAGAATGTGTCCTTTTATTTAAAATGCACCTCTGGATTATTTGTGTGCCCCCCCCCCAAAAAAATATAGTCCAGCCCCCCACAAGGTCTGAGGGACACTGGACCGGCCCCCTGCTGAAAAAGGTTGCTGACCCCTTAGACAAAAGGCGGGAGTGATCAGGGTTTGGGTTAAACTGGGTTTGGTGGTGCAGCCAATGCGATGGTGAAGCCCCGAGGGGGGCGGCATTTCCCCCTGGAGGGTCTCGGGTGGGGGGGATTCCCCCAGCCACTCACTCCACCTTCTTTCCAAGCTACTGAGCCGCAGGAGATGCTCGGCTGCGGACTGAGAGGGGCGGACCAGGACCTGCTGGACAGCTCCGCTGCCAGGGCGCGGCCGCAAAAGCAATGCAGAAACAAATCAACACACACACCTCTTTTCGTTTATCAAAGACATAAGAAGAGCCTGCTGGATCGGGACCACGGCCCACCTAGTCCAGCATCCTCTTCTCACGAGGAGTGGCCAGCCAGATGCTTGTGGGAAGAAACCCTTTACGTCAGCGGTGGTTGAGAAGCGCTGCTGCCTTTGACTGTGGGGTGCAGGGCAGAGCCATGGTGGCTAATAGACAGCCCTCGCTTCCACGAATTTGCCTAATTCTCTATTAAAGCCTTCTAGGTTCTTAAAAAGCAGAGACATCACCTTGCCAACAAAGGTCCGTATAGTTAAAGTTATGGTTTTCCCAACAGTGATGTATGGAAGTGAGAGCTGGACCATCAAGAAGGCTGATCGCCAAAGAATGGATGCTTTTGAATTCTGGTGCTGGAGGAGACTCTTGAGAGTCCCATGGACTGCAAGAAGATCCAACCTCTCCATTCTGAAGGAAATCAGTCCTGAGTGCTCACTGGAAGGACAGATCCTGAAGCTGAGGCTCCAGGATTTTGGCCACCTCAGGAGAAGAGAAGACTCCCTGGAAAAGACCCTGATGTTGGGAAAGATGGAGGGCACAAGGAGAAGAGGACGAGATGGTGGGACAGTGTTCTCGAAGCTACCAGCATGAGTTTGACCAAACTGCGGGAAGCAGTGGAAGACAGGAATGCCTGGCGTGCTCTGGCCCAGGGGGTCACGAAGAGGCAGACATGACTAAACGACTCAATAACAACAAAGATTCCTGCGGGAGGGAGTTCCGCAGTTTGCGCTGCTTGAAGAAGGACTACTTTGGATGCGTCCTGCATCTTCCAGCCTTCAGCGTCCCCGGATGTCCGTGAGTTCTAGCCTAGTGTTGAGAGAGAGAGAGAGAGAGAGAGAGAGAGAGATGGAGAAACTTTTCTCTTTCCACTTTTCCAAGGCCACGCCTAATCTCACAAAAGTCTACCACTGCCTCCTCCTCCTCCTCCTCTCACTCGCCTTTAAGCCAAGCCACCCTGAAGCCTCTGCTGTGGAAACTTCTGCAACTGAGCCAGACTGTTCTTGCAAGGATTTCGGCTGAAATAACTTCTCTCTCTCTCTCTCTCTCTCTCTCTCTCTCTCTCTCTCTCTCTCTTTCTTTCTCCCCCCTTTCAACAATCCCAGCCGCCGAGGCGTCTCGCTCCGCTCCCGGAGTTGCAGCTCATCTCACACCTCAGCGCGACTGTGTGTTGCCGACGAGCCTTTCAGCTGTTTTTTCTCAGTCCTCCTCCTCCTCCCCCCCCCCGCTCTCATTCTCAATTCAGTCACTTGCTATAGGTATGTTTTAATCCCCAGCATGGTAGATTTTAATTAGTCTTTGTACAGATGGCCAATTAACATTCATTACTTTTGCCTTGAGCGATTAATTATGAGTTTGGATAGAAAAAGGAGAAGAAGATGGGGGAGGCGAGATGGGCAGGTGAAATTTTCTTTTTTAAAAAAGAGAGAGGATTTAAATCCGAGATGGTGATTGGCTTAGCTCGGGATTTCTGTGGGATAGAGAGGGGGGGTCTCCCCGCTCTCAACCCCAAGGACTCTTATTTGGGGATGTGGGGCGGGGGCTCTTCAAGGGAAGGCCAGCCAAACTTCCTCCGCTGCTGGGAAGGGGCTCCGGGATGTGCTCGCTGCTCTCCACCACTCCATGTTTTACAAAATAATCCCATTTAAATGCTAATTGTTTCCCTGAGTCTAGAGCAGGAGGATCACTCAGACCTGTGAGTGTGTGTGACAGACAGACAAGGTAGCCTGTCCTCTTGCCTGGAGTGAAATGCTCCTTTCCGTTGTGCTTTAGAGGACCACAGCCCTTTCACAATGCCCTCAGCCCTCTCCGTCCTAGGAACATCCTAGGAAGACACCTTATTGTAAATCCAACCCTCTGGTCCAGAGCTTCAGGCCAGGGAGTCTCTCCCAGAAGATGCTGGTGGGGACTGAACCCGGGACCTTCTGCCTGCAAGGCAGCTGCTCTGCCACTGAGCCAAGGCCCTCCCGGGTCCAACTCGGCACCAGCTCAGCTCAGAATGGGGAGGCGGGAAATCCCAATCCAGAGAAACAATAAAATGAGCCCCCTATACATATGGGGGGATTTCCAGTCAAAATCACAAATGCATGATTGCCAGACAGACACATGAGGGACTGAGACGCACAGAGTTCCTGAATCAATATAGAAGGAACTGCATGAGGTCACTTTCTTAATGCTTTGGCGGGAATTTCTAACAAAAGAGACTTCCTGTCTGAGTCTCTCTCTCTCTCTCACTCTCCTTTCAAGCCAGTGGTGTGAGCAGACATACACGCCTGGGCTCTGCTCAGAGCCCAGACTCCATTTCAGAAACTAATTTTGTATAAGAAGTGTTTTTACCTGCATACTACTTTGATGTATCTGCTGCCTGCATTGAAATGTAAGTAAACTGTTTTTAAAATTCCTAAAACATGTGGTTCATTCTTAGCAATGAGGATAAAGGAGGTCAGCAGACCACAAATAAACTGGGGGGGGAGGTACAATTTCCTAATTCCTAGCTTCTAGCAAGCTGCAAAAGCACATAAGTGTTTTTATTTTGCTAAAAGGGATTCACAGCCTGTTTACTCTCAGGGGATTGCAACAGGAGGTTTAAATTTACAGTTACAGAGTTAATCCTCAATCCATCTTCATCATAAGGAGACACCGTGTGCATCCCCCGTGCATGAAAACGGCACATCTCTCATGCCACAGAGACCCAAGTTCGGAAAGCATGATGCGTTGTAGCTTCCAAACATGTGTGACTTTGGCAAAAGAGAGGTAATCCATGGGGCAGCTGACTGCCCCGGCCAGCTGCAAAACACCCCAAAGTCTACACAGTCCACTACCGTCTGATGCGCCCAGAGGAGCAAAGGCACTCAGGTTTGTTGCTATGTCCAGGACTCGGCTGCTCCCATTTCCTCTGACCCCCACAACCTTTTATCCATCTCTGTTGATGGTGCCTGCATTCTCCACTGACCAGTCTCAAAATTTCAAATTTAATTTTGTTTCTGTTGTTTTAAAGATGCTTTTATTCTTTTATCTCCTGTTGTTTGCAGCCCTGGGCTCCTTTGGGAGAAAGGGTGGGATATAAATTATAATAAGGACAATTCTCGTTCAGGGGCACTTCCAGTGCTTCTGCCATCTCATCCACTGCAGTCTGGAAGTAGAGACATTTGTCTTTTACTACTCCGTAAAACTGTGGTATATTTCACCCTTCTTATTACTAACACTGCAGCAGAAGTTTGAATTCATGGCTGCAGAATTTTGGAATTCCTCTGGAAAGGGCTTTTTGCTACAAGATAAGACGCGGTCTTCAGAAATAGCATTGATAAAGAGAGTAAAGTCTGCTTGGCAGGTTTCTCCAGTGCCCCCTCCTCACCGCTGCCTTTGCTTGGGCGCCATTAGCCAGGGCGGCTGGCCGCATTTGTGGCCCCCTGGACTAGAGGGAGGCCCTAGTCCCGCATCTCCTACGACTGCACTTCCTACCTATGAAGTATGATGGCAGGATATGGCCCTCGGTGAGTCTCTGCCTTTCAAATGTGCACATTTCCTGAAAGCAATATGGAGTGTCTAAATATATGGAGCAAAAATCTGTTTACCCTAATCAGGGGCTGGGAGGCTGCCATCCATATGACTGCTAGGAATTGTAAATTCAACATAAATTAACTTGTGCGTGAGAGAGGGAGGGAAGAAGAGAGAGAATTAACAGTGACATATTTTCTTGTATTTACCACTCTGAGATGAGGATGCATGCAGGGAGCCAGCGAGGGATGGCGCTGGAGGTTCTTGACATTCCCCTGGCAGCCACATGCACAGGCAGGGACACTTATGCGCACAGGCACACACACCTACGTCGGGGCAGGGAGGGACTTGATTGCTGCACAGATCTCTTCCGCTGCTCAATGGCTGGGCCGCTCCAAAGTCTCCATTCTTTGCCCATGGCCTGTGCATCCCGCCTTGGGCACTCCCAGTCTCAGAACAAGGGGGTTACAACTCATTCGGTCCTGCAGGATGCAGATGCAGAACAGAAGCAGCTTTTATTGCATCAACTGATTACCTTAAGATTTTCAATTACTGAAGACATGGATATGAAGACCTGCCTGATCTCTGTGGTCCATCAGCAGGGAACTTCAGGGCTAGATTACTGCAAGGTGCTGTATGTGGGGCAGTCCTTGAACCTGGTTGGGAAGGTGCAACTGGTGCAGAATGAGGTGGCCAGAATGTTTATAGGGGAACATAACTGGCAATGTTTTATTTAGCAATTATTCTTCCTCTTTCTCACTCGTGTGAGAATGCAAATATCTATTTCAGCAGAGTTAAAAATCACCATCCATGAGCAGCTTATCTCTAGAAGCTATATGAGGGCAAGGTTGCATAACCTTCTAGAGCAATTATGATACCCAAAGATGCTTTAGGCAGACTTGGATTATCTTCTCCCATTTATGTTTCCCTCTTAACAAAGAAATCACTCTCAGACTGTTAAGTAAATAGGAAAATCCAATGTTTACTCACATCACAATCTTGCCAGGATTCAACAGATACAGTGATGAAAAATCAGGCAGGCTATAATCCTTAAACATTACAAATATCCATAGTCCAGTTCAAAATGGAGATTACTCTCTGGAGGAGAGCAAAGGAACATCCCCCCCCCAAAAAAAAGTAGGAAAAAGAGTGTGTAGTGACAGGAAGAAGTAGAGATTAAATTTCTATTGTTCCCCTTCCTACCACAAAAGTTTAGAGGATATTGCATCATAGAGTCTCCTGTTTGTGACTATCTAGCCATCATGCAATCTGTGATTTGGTTGCAGATCCTCCCACAGTTAAAACATCTGCCCAACTACTAATGAGCCACATTCAAGGTCCTTGTATTCATTTACATTGCCCTCCGCTCCAGAGTACCTTAAAGGTAAAGAGACCCCTGACCGTTAGGTCCAGTCGCGGCCGACTCTGGGGTTGCGGCGCTCATCTTGCTTTATTGGCCGAGGGAGCCGGCATACAGCTTCCGGGTCATGTGGCCAGCATGACTAAGCCGCTTCTGGCGAACCAGTGCAGCGCACGGAAACGCCGTTTAGCTTCCCACCGGAGCGGTACCTATTTATCTACTTGCACTGGCATGCTTTTGAACTGCTAGGTTGACAGGAGCAGGGACCGAGCAACAGGAGCTCACCCCGTCGCGGGGATTCGAACCGCCGACCTTCTGATCAGCAAGCCCTAGGCTCTGTGGTTTAACCCACAGCGCCACCCACATCCATCCAGAGTACCTTAGGGGTCACCTAAACCCTTCTATTCCAGCTCAGCTGCTGAGGTCATCCGCAGGAGCATTGCTGGAGAGGTTCACCTGACAGCAACAAGAAACTGTGCCTTTAGTGCCACTGCCCCAGTCCTGTGCAATGCTCTGCCCATAGAGATTCAGCAGGCGCCTCCTGTTTCAACCTGCCACATCCATCTGAAACTCCAGCAGGTGAGGAGAGCTCTACTGATTGCATTAGACACGGGAGCAGAAGGAGGATTGCCCTGAGTTTTCCACTGTTGGGAGAGAGAGGGCAAAATAATATTTTGCATTGGTCCAAAGAGTTGTTTTGAATTCTGCCAACTTTCAACCCTTTGGATAGTTGTCTTCAGGAGCAGCTGAAGATAACTGTCCATATAGACAACTCCCTCATGTGGACCAGAAACATGCCAAGGCCGGCCCAGAGCACCCTGATGCCACATACTGTATGTTGCTGTGCGCAAGCTAATATTTTGATATCCCGCTTTATCACCACCCAAAGGAGTCTCAAAGCGGCTAACATTCTCCTTTCCCTTCCTGCCCCACAACAAACACTCTGTGAGGTGAGTGGGGCTGAGAGACTTCAGAGAAGTGTGACTGGCCCAAGGTCACCCATCAGCTGCATGTGGAGGAGTGGGGAAGCGAACCCGGTTCACCAGATTAGGAGTCTACCGCTCTTAACCACTACACCACACTGGGAGTTCCTTGACAGTTGGGCAGACCCTGAATCTTGCCACCACTGTGAATAACCAGCAGGATCAATAACCTATATAATTCAAGGTTTTCATTTTGGGGCGGGCTTGTTGTTGTTTTTAAATTCCACGCAATTTGGAGCATGCAGGATTTCTCCCTTGACGGAAAAAAGAGGTGACGTTGCTGTGCTCGCCCCCAGTCCTAAAATCAGCCTTCACCAACCTGGTGCCCTCCAAGCGAACTGCACCTCCCACCAGCTCCAGCCAGTATAAATAAGGCTATTTTATCCAACACCTTTTCCCAGCCTACCTTTCAGGCCTAGTGGTTAGAGTTGGGCCAGTCACAGTCTCTCAGTCTAACCTACCCCATAGGGTTGTTGTGAGGATACAGTAGGGAGGGAGGGAGCGAACCTCGCGTGCCACCTTGAGCTCCTTGTGGGAAATTAGCAACAGAGTTCTGTACTACTCAAAAGCTTGCTAAATTGGACTAGATGACTTTTGAGGTCCCTTCAAACTCAACCATCCTTTGGTTCTCCCTTTCTGACCAGGCAACCAGGAAAAAAGCCAATTCAGAATGAATTCCCCCAGCCTCAGAATCCAAACAGAAAAGCCACAGCTGGCCATTGCCCCGACTTCCCTTGGAAAGCTCACCATATATCTCCAAAGGCCTATTTTCTACAAAACCTCTCATTTATTTGCTATAACCAGTGAAGGAGACCTGCGAAAGGAAGCAGGTCCACGCTGGCTTGAGAGGAGGTGCCCCCAAAGTGGATAGGGGATGAGACCCCTTAAGGCGGCACAAGACGTGCCCGCCCGCCCACGTTGCCAGAAAGGGATAAATACGGGGGGGGGAGGGGGGTCAGTCACCATTTTGGCAAGGCAGACTGTTAACTTGCTCGCGCGAAGGGATGGAAAAAGTTTCCAGGAATTGGCAGCTCGCTCCACATTCATCAAATATGCTGCAAACTTGGCTCCTGCGCACCTCAGCAACATAATGTTAAATGGCATCAAGACAGTATATCAGCCATTTACATATGTTGCTTATAGACGCCAAACTTATTAACACAATAAAACTGCTGTGAAGATGCTTCCCTGCCTATTTCTCTCATTGTGAATGTCAGCGCTGTAAGCACCTAGCAGGCTCCAATGGAAACACGCCGGGTTTGCCTTTCTGACGGCGAGGCAGGAGCGTCAATAGATGAATCACGCTTCTCCCCCGGGCCCCTCGGGCCATTCCCAGGAGATGCTGGAGGGGACGCAGGAAGGGGGCCAGGCGGGGCTCCCCGGCAGAGGAAGAAGCCCCTCCCCGCCCCATGGCACTTGCAGCCTGAGGAGAACCAGCAGCCGGGGTGGGGGGGAGGGGGCGGCCCTCGGCACATGCAGGCCACACCCTCTGAACAGAAGCCCCGCCCCTAATTGCAAGGAGAAGGCACTTGGCATACGCTCAGAAACACTCTCTCCTGGGTCGTTGCTTTACATGTCCCAGGGCAGTCAGAACTGGGGGTTTTTTGGGGGGGAGGGGACTTTATTTTTTAGTAGAAGCTGCCTTGGATTGATCCCTGCAAATGTTCACGTGCACAGACCCGTCTCGTTCTTCCTTGGCAGGGCCCTGGACTCTGTGAGAGATGTTGTTTCTAGGAAGATGCCTTATCCCAAATTAGACCATCGGTCCATACAACCCAGTGCTGTCTACACTAACTGGCAGCTGCTCTCCGGGATTTCAGTCACGGATTGAACCCGGAGCCAATGCAGACGCCCTAACCTTGAGCTAGGGCGCCCTCTTCCCCAGCCCGTGTGTGCGGTTGTTTTCCTGCTGCTGCAGGGGGACTTGAGGGGCTGCCTTGGGCTGAGGTGAGACCAGCTGCCCATCTGGTCCAGGGTGGTCTACTCCGACTGGCAGCGGTTCTCCGGAGTCTCAGGTAGAGAAGGGTCGCGGCCATCACTTGGACCCAGATACTTTTCCATGGGAGTCGCCTAAGAGCTTCCATGGTGCCTTCACTTGGTTATTCGCCTGGAGTGGCTCCACGTGGACTCCGAAAGGCGAGGAGTCGAGGTCAGGCTCGGAAGGGAGCCGCGCCTCTCCCTGATCCAGTGGCCACGGAGACCTCGGGTCAGGTTCGGCCTGGCTTGGAAGCCCCAGACGCTTCGCCGCCAGGCAGCACCAGGGACAGCTCCCGGGGAGCCGCTTGCCCCGACACGACCCACAGGAACCAGAAGCGCGCCTGGGATGCTTTGACTTCCGGATCTCCTTCTCCAGCTCCACCGGCTGCTGGAGAGGAGGAAGGCCCTCAAGGGAGAGGTCTCCAACTTGGAGCCTCGGACGCCCCGTCGGCTCTCTAGGTGCGCTACATCTGCGTTGGGTTCCCGGGTCATGTTGTTGTTTAGTCATTTAGTCGTGTCCGCCTCTTCGTGACCCCCTGGACCAGAGCACGTCAGGCACTCCTGTCTTCCACTGCCTCCCGCAGTTTGGTCAGACTCATGCTGGTCTCTTCGAGAACACTGTCCCACCATCTCATCCTCTGTCGTCCCCTTCTCCTTGTGCCCTCCATCTTTCCCAGCATCAGGGTCTTTTCCAGGGAGTCTTCTCTTCTCATGAGGTGGCCAAAGTCTTGGAGCCTCGGCTTCAGGATCTGTCCTTCCAGTGAGCACTCAGGGCTGATTTCCTTCAGAATGGAGAGGTTGGATCTTCTTGCAGTCCATGGGACTCTCAAGAGTCTCCTCCAGCACCAGAATTCAAAAGCATCCATTCTTCGGCGATCAGCCTCTCACTTCGGAATCACAGCACTGTAGAGTTCCCAAGGGTCATCTAGTCCGACCCCATATAAGGCAGGAAGAGAAAGTGTCATCCGAGCCACTCCGCCGCTATTAGAAGTGAACCGCCAGAGGGGTAAGGAGCGCGGCTCTGGAGTCCAGGGGCTGAGAGGGGGCTTCCCACTGGCGCACCTGGCTGGCCCAGGTGAGGACAGGACGCCAAACGAGCAGCTCTGCCTGCCTTCCTCGGCTTATACTCCGCCTTTCCAAGAGGCGGCGCTTCCCCTTCTGCGCGGGGCTCTGGCAGCTCCAAGGCTGAGATTTCCATGGGACTTCAGTGGGGTGGGGGGAGTTTTCTGGGGCTGCGACGAGCAGGAGAGAAGGCGCGATGAGCAGCAGGAAGGACGGGCGGCTGTGCTGCCTGGAAAGCGCCGCCCTGCTGCGGAGAGATCCCCGACGGCCTCTGCTTTTCTTCCGAAGCGACGGAGCCGCGGCTCTCAGAGCGAGGAGGAGGCTCTTCTCGGGCTGGGGCTTCCGGAGGGTGCTGCGCCCCGCTTCTCCGCTCGGACGCGGTGCTCATGTCTGTGCTGGAACCGGCCTCTTGGGATCCCTTCCTGTCCGGGAGGCGCCAGTCCGTCGGGGTTCTTCTGCCCGGCTGTGCGGCCAAAACCAGTGGGTGCCTGGCCGGGCCTGGAACAGCTCTCGACCCCGGGGCTGCTGGGGCGGAGGAGTCCCGGGGGGCTGGGCCCTCCGAGGCCTCCTCCCTTGCCATGAAGATATCGCTCCCTGTTTTGCGTTTTTATCTCTCCCGCTTCTTATGGCCACCCTCCTCTTTTCCTTTGCGTTCCCAAAAGAGGTGATGAAGGCAGCTGCAGGCGTCATTAAAACCCCAAACTTGGAAACATCCTGAAAATCCTTTTGTCTGAAGTCCAGGCCCGGTCCAGAGCCAGTCGCAACGACAGCAACACACGCAACACGCACGCACACGCGGCAACACGTGTCTCCTGAAAGAACAAACGTGGGGGTGGGGGGGTTCAGGGGCGCAGAAAAAATAAGCTCTGAAGCGCAAACTTCTGCAACGCTACTTACAAAGAAGTCCTACTGAGTTCAATAACACTTACGCCCAGGTAAAGCGTTCCTAGGAGCCTTCGCTTCCGGATACTCGGAGGCTTGGGGGGCGGGGGAGGCAACCCTCCCAGTTTGCAATTCCCGCCGGGAAAGCCTGGGGCGAAGGGCGAGGCGCCCAGTGGAAGGCGCTGCCTCTGTTTCCCCCCGCGCGGGGTCGGGGCTCCTCAGGGAGACGCTGCTCCTCAGGGAGCAAACTGGGCTCCGGAGCCGGGACTGCTCGGTGGTCCTTCCCAGAGCGGAGAAGCCGGCAGAGGCGGAGGGCTCCGAGGGGTGCCTGCTGCAAGCGCGGGGGACAGAGAGAGACCCCCAGAGCAGCGCCCTGCACCAGGCCGGAGTGTCTGTCTGTCTGTCTCCTTCTCTCAGTCTAGCCTACTTCGCAGGTTGTTGCGAGGAGAAACGCAGCCACGCGCCAGCCCCTCATTTCATTTCCACACTTAAAAAAAAAAATGTTCGGGTGAAAATTGTTTCTACGGCTGCGGTTGCTTATTTTCCTTTTCACCCGGCAGCGGCTGGGTCTGTGCAGCTCCTTGTCGCGCAGTTCAGAGATGTTATTGCACCGTTCGCGCTGGATTCCTCTTCGCCGGACAGCCCCTCTTCCAGATCCGCTTTAAACTTGTTTGGGAGAATCCGGGGCTAGTCTTGGAGCCAGCTAAAAAAAAATCAAAACATTCTGCCACTGCGGCACCTTATTTTTCATAACTATTATAGTCGCTGATGCTGCTACTTTTAAAATCATTATCACATTATTTTGCAATTGCGCATTTACCACGGCGGTGCGTTTTTTTAAATAACTGTTGCTATTATTATTATTATTATTATTATTATTATTATTATTCCATCCACTTCCCAATTAAGCCTCCTGCGGGTTCCCTAGAAGCCTCCCCTCAGATCATGATCCAGGAACCCCCGCCGAGACTCCCGCCACAGCTCGGTACAAAAATATCCAAAACCGTTTGCTTAGAGTGACTGACAGTTTGACAGTTTTTAAAGGAAAAGGCAGCCCCTCCTCAGGAAGAACTCACTGAGTCGCGCGTGGGTCAGCTCGGTGGGGCCAAGCCAGGGCGCCTCCTGGGCGGGGAGGGGGACCGGAGACCAGCCCCGCGCGCGGCATTTCCACGCCACCCGCAATTGCATTTTGCTCTTCTTTATCCAGACAAGGAAAAATAGAACGTTGGTTTCCCTCGGACACTAAAAAGATCGCTTAAACTGGTTTGCACATTAGACAGCAACTATAAGACGGAAAAGCACGGTTTTAAAATTAATGAAAAGCATCGCTCCCGTTAATATATTTTTCGCAAAAAGCACCCTCCCAGATCATCAGCGTAATGGGGGCCGGTAAAAGAGGGGAGCCTCCTCAAAAGCCGGGTGTCGTCAGCACACCGAGAGCGGTACGTGTCAGGCCAGAGTGACGGGCAGTGCAATCTTTAAGCCCCATTGAATTCACAAGACCTGTTGAATTTAGGCATTATAATATAGGTATTTCCCGAGTGGTGTAATAGGAGATGAAAAGCACGCCTCTTATACTAAATAAAATAATGGTTTGGAGCATTCGGGATCTCCTTGTCCGCAGACACATCTCCGGGCGCAAAAGGGATCCTCTTCCGCGGGTTCAGCGCCACAAATTCCCAAGGTGGATCTTGGCCCCCGAAGCAGCAGCTGGTGACCGATTATGGCAAAAGCTGCAGAGAAGTCCAGGACTCCGTCCCATGGCATCGGCGTCCCCCCCCCCCACAGGCGCCGCAGAAGAAGGCCGAGCGTCCGCCTGGAGCGTGGAACCAGAAGCCTGGCGGAGCGGGGCCCGGAGACAACCCCCCCATCCCTCCCCAAAAACCTCTCCCACCAGCCGGGTCGCCTTTTCTTCGGGATGGAATAGGAAAAAATAGGGGCTAGTGGCCTTGATTTTGCAAACAGATAATTCAGATACTGTACCCCAAATGCGTCGATGGCAACAGGATTTTTAAAAAATGTGTTGCCGTATTTTTCTCGAAAAGAATAAATCCGGATTAAATAATGGCGCGGGGTGGGGTGGGGGGAGTAAGGCTGGTATTCTGACCACAACAACGTCCTGGGGAGGCTGACACAAGGATGCCCTGTGCGGAAAGGACACCGATCCCCGTCTGGAAGGGTCGCCCCTGCTGGACACTCGCCTCTTTCGCCCCCCGCTTCCATTCATTTGTCCTTGGTTAAAATAAAATTATTATTATTATTATTATTATTATTATTATTATTATTATTATTAT
>JAXCMG010000015.1:5095698-5120362 GCA_034642415.1 Podarcis siculus
TTCCGGCCGCTTCGCTCCCGCTGCCCCTAACTCCCCCCCCCCCCCAATATAGCCAAGCTCTTTACTATCCTTCTCGGGGGGGGGGGAGCAGATAGAGTGTCCCTTCCTATTCACCGTAATTGCCGCCGCTTCGGTTTCCTTTCTCTCCAGGGGCGAGTCGAGGAGCACCGGGCGGCGCCAGGAAGGCCCGGAGCCGGGAAAGAGATCCCCGTCGCGGAAAGAGCATTTCGGCTGTGGAGAAGTGCCAGCCTGGGACGCCGCAAAAACGTATTCCTCGGGGTGGAGGAGAGACCCACGCACACACGCAAAGTGTCCCTTCCCGGCCCCCTCCGCCTTTGTTCCCGCTGGGCCCTCGCCTTCCCGCCCGGCGCGGATCTTGCCTCGGTCTCCCGAGACCAGCTTTGGGCTAACGGCTTCGGCCGCGTCCTCCACGGCTGGCCTGGCGCGGCTCTCCCGGCTCCGCTCTCCGCCTCGGCACTCCTTCCGCGGGCGTCGGGCGCCTCTCAATTCTGTCTAATAGCCCCCCCCCCCACCCTCCGCGGCATCCCTTCGCAAAGGCTCCTTCTTTCTGAACCCAAAATGTGGGCTCGAGGGACGAAGCTGCCCCACAGCTTCGAGGGGGCGGGCCGGCCTCGCCAATCTCGCGGCAGCCTCGGGATTCCGAGCAAAATGGAGGGGGGGCGCCCACTCAGGAAGGGTCCCCACGCAGAGAACGGGATTCCATCGGGGATTCCATCCAGCTCGGGGCGCGTCTGCTCCAGGACCAAAGGAGAGGCGTCGGGGGCCGGGAAAGGAAGAAGGGCAGAGCCGCCCCGTGGGAGGGCCGCGGAAGGAACGCGTGCCTTCCGCGGGCCGCTGAGGCCCTTTGAGGGAAAGAAAGGGCCGTTCTCGGCGTCGGAAAGGCAGGCAGCAGGTTGGTTCGCCGAGAACCCTAAAAAAAAGCCACGACTGCCCGCGTAAGTCTGCGCAGGGACCCCCACGGCTTTCCCGGCGCCCCTTCCAGCTTGGAGAGGAAACAATCCGAGTCGCTCTCCGGGGAAGCTTCCGGGGCGCCCCGGCAGATCCCGGGGAACTTTCCCCGAGCCTCGCAGCGGGAGAGAGGGGCACCAGGGAGGCCCCGAAGGGGACTGAGCAGCCTGAGCAGGGAAGGGGCTCCACACCAGACTTAGGCCCACGCCACCCCCACCAAAAATTAAGCCCCAAGCCCACCTGCTTCCTGCCCAACGGGCTTAAGGAAGGGAGAATCCGCGGGTGCCAACGTCGTCGGGAGAAGGAGCAGGCCCGCGTTTTCAAGCCCCATTTTCGGCTCCCCCCTCCCCTCCTCTGGCGAGGGGGCACCGCCTACCTGCCGCCAGTTCCACGTCGAGAAAGGTTCCTTCCAGGTGCCGATCGGACGGAGGCGGGAAGACGGCGAAAGAGCTCCAGAGGCTTTCTTTCTGTGCCCCCCCTCTTCTTCTTCCGAGGGGGCTGAGGCAGCGGGGAGGGGGAGCTGAGGGCGGGTCCAGAGCGGCGGCGGCGCAGCCTCCCCGGCGCTCCATTCCGCCTTTTGGCGGCGACCCCGCTCCCTCCTCCCCTTCGCCCTCCCCTTCCCACGTGCCCTCCCCAACCCCGGGGCAGGTGAGGCTGGCCAATCAGAGGGGGCGGCCCGGCAGGTACTCGGCTTATCTGGACGGCTCGCCCAGGAGCGCGCCCACTGCGCACCGGGTGGATGGGGCGGGCGGAGGGAGCGGCGGGGGTGAGTGCGCGTCGTGGGGACGGGCGCGAGTGTCCGTGCCGCCGCTGCCGCCTCCTCCTTCTCCCCGGAGCCGCCCCGCCTGGCCCAGCCCGCCTGGCTCTCGCTGGCAGCCGGGCCGTCGGGAGGCTCCCCCGCCGGCTGCTGCTGCTGCCGCCGCCGCCGCTGGATCCGCCCGTCCGCCCGGCGCGACCGTCGTGGCGCCCTCCTGCCCCCGCGCCCGGGGCGCCCCCTGCACACGCGCGATCGCGCTCGCCCCGTCGGGCGCCATGTTCCAGCCGGGGGCGACGGCGGCCAAGCGCTGCTTCACCATCGAGTCCCTGGTGGGCAAGGACAGCCACCCGCTGGGCGAAGAGCCCCTCCGGCCGGCCGCCGCCGCCTCCCTGGGCTACCCGGCCAGCGCCGCCGTCGAGGCCTTCGCGCACGGCTTCCAGGGCTCGGCCGCCGCCGCCGCCGGGCGCTCTCTCTACAGCAGCCCGGAGCTGCTCTTCCCCGAGGCCGTGAGCCACCCGCCCGCCCTGGCCGTCCACCCGCCCCAGCTGGCCGCCTCGCACCTCCCGCCCTCGCCGCACCCCTTCTTCGGCGCCCAGCCCCGAGACCCGCTCAACTTCTACCCCTGGGTGCTCCGCAACCGCTTCTTCGGGCATCGCTTCCAAGGTAAGGGCCGGTGGGACTGGGAGGGAGGCGGAGGAGGAAGAATGGGGGGGGCGCTGAAAGAGAGGCCTAGGTCTGGGGCGGCTGGTTCGGGCGCCTTGGGCGCTGGGCAGGAGCCCTCCGACCCCCGCCCACCGACTCTGACCCAATGGCGTCTCCAGGTATGGCTGGGAGAGTCCCAAACCCGAGTGTGAAACGCTGGGGAGCCGCTGCTGCCAGCCCGTGTAGACGTCCCTGAGCCAAACTGGCCAATGGGTTTGACTCCGGATCGGTCAGCTAAGCAGGCGCTCCTGGTCCCATAGGTCTTCGGCCGTGCTGGCGAGGATTCTGCCACGGCTAAGCCCCCCTCCCCAAGTCACGGGCCGGTTTCCAGGGTCAGCAGTGTTCTCAAGTCCAGCTCTCCGGACAAGGATGGCCGTTGCTTAATGGGAAGGCAAGACTGACCGGCAGTGGGGGGGGGGGGGGCGAGAGAGCAGAAGGGCCCCACTGTGGGGCACAGCAGCACCCAAGGGGGCTGAGACCAGCCAGGGCCCTGGTGGTCCAGAGGCCAGCCAGAGCGCTTCCAGGCAAGGCCGGCGTTCCCGCGGACGCTGCTGCTGCTGCTGCTGCTGCTGCTGCTGCTGCCGGCGGCCCGGTTACCCAAAAAATCCCCAGACCTGCAGCTTTCTTCCCGTGGGCTCCCTGTTCTTCCGCAGCCGCCTCGGGCTTCCCTCGATGGGCCTCTGGCTGCCAGTCGAGCCCGGAAGGGTCCTCCGTCGGACGTGGCCCTGAACCTTCCGCCTCTGTCCGGCAAGGCGGCGTGGAAATTCCAGAGAAGGCTCGAAGCTCAGGGTCTTTCGCGTCTTGGTTTTAAGAAGGATTTTTCCTCTTATAAACGAAAGTAAATGGGATGGAAAGACCCCCGGTCATTCAGCCAGCCCCCCTTTTAGACATTTGCCGACGGGGCGCGGGGTCGGCGGCGCTTCCTCCGCGGCGGAGCCCCGTTCTCTGCCTCGGGCGCGGCTGGAATCTGCTCCGCGTCTCCCCGCTTCTTTCTAAGGGGGCAGAGCGGGGGGGGGGGAGAGAGTGGGAGCTGTCGCTCCTGCCCCCCACAACTGCCCCCTTTGCCTGGATCGGGCAGCTCTCAGTCCTCCAAATATTCCGTCGAACACAATTAAATGCAAGGAAACGGCGAAAGGTGTCTTGGCCTTCGGGAACGGGGTGCGCATGACTTGCGCGAGGTTGGGGTGGGGGGGGGTCCTATTCCACGTACTTTCGGAAATAAATTGCTCTGAAAATCGCACTTTCCCCTCCTATCTCTAGTGAGTTCTGGATCTGGTTGTTAATCAATTATAAAGACGCCGAAATAATTTCTTGACCCGCCCTGAGAATGGCAGAATTCTCAATTTTTTTGTTTCGCTATAATACCATTATATTTTCTTCTTTCCTGGGATGGGGGGACCCTTCTTCCAGGTAAGTGAGGGGAACGAGTCCCTTTAATCTTGCGGACTGTCTGGGGGACCCCCCCCACCTCCCCGGGCCACGACCCGGCCTGGATTTCCCGCCCCCAGGGCTGGAGGAACCTATTCGCGGCGACAGGAGCCCCTTTCTGCGGGCGAGAGACCCTCTCATGGATGGAGAGGTGGCTGGGCGCGGGAGGGGGAAATTATACCTGGTCAAGGGGGAAAGAATAACAAAGGGAAAACAATCCGTTTGCCCCAGAACTTTTTCTGAAACCCACAAGCCAGTTGGGAATTTTCTTGGCGGTCCCAGTTGAAACCTGGAGCCCCGCCGTCGCCAGTTCGAAATTTGACGAAGGCGAAATGTTCGGCACCGAAATCTCCGCCCTTAATTGCGATACGTTTTGTATTTCGGCCGACAACCGCGATCCTGAAATCAAGGGGCGCTGATTTCTGAGTCGCGGGGCGATAAATTAAGTCCTTTTAAGCTTATCTCGTTTTCAACAGGCGCTGAAATCTCCTAAAGAAATAGACGAGATTCGAAAGTGCAGAATTGTGACGGGATTGTGTCTCCCGTTTTTAATTTTTTTTTGGGGGGGAGGGAGGAGGTGGAAAGGGAAAGAAATATCGGAAACGAAGGATCCGCCTAAAGGCGAGCAGCGCGGGGCTTTTCTGCCAAGGAAATGCCCTTTCACGAAAGCCGCCGGTTCCGCCTCAGGTTCCCCGCAAAGAGGCGGGAGCGGGAGGTTTATTTTGTATCCTTTAAATATCGAGGCAGGAAAACGTGGGGCCTCCGCGTCGTGACTCCGGAGTCATCCCGTCCCAGCAGAAAAAAACGATTCTGCAAATCCTTGTTTCTAATAATGAAACAAACGAAGCTTCATTGCGGAGCCTCGCGGAAAGGGGCGCCCGACCCGAATCCTGCGCGGAACGAGGAAAGGCGAAGATGGTGCGCTGGCCTCTCTGGGACCGGAATGGGAGGGGGGTCGATCTGGCCCCAAATCTGGGCAGGTTTCGCAGGACGCAGACAAGCTCCGGCGCAGAAGGGCAGGGCTCAGCATTCTTAGGCAGCCAAGGAGGAGGAGGTGAGCTTCGAAAGGTTTCTCGTCCCTCCAAGGCCGGAGCAGCGATCCTGCCTCGCGCGGACCAGGCGCTGCGCAGCTTCTGCCCCGACGGCGCGTCCGCCTTCTCTTGGCCTCGCCTGGACGGCTCTTGGAGTCGCCCCTCCCCGCCCAAGGCCCTTCCTTCGACGGAGAGCCTGAGGCTTTGGCTCTGGCCCGTGCCCGCCCCCCCGACGGCTCCTTCCTCGGGCCGACTCTCATTACCAGGTTGGCAATGCAAATCCAGCCCGCGTCTCGCTCCCCCCCCCCGGCCGGCGCGTGAAAGGGGAGCGGCCCATCAAAGGGTCTTTGTTCCGCGCCCAGGAGGGGATTAAGCCCCCGCGGCGCCCCCTCGCACGCCAGCCAGGGAACGAGGCTGCAGCCGGGACAACGGCTTTCCCTGGACGCGCTCCTGTGCCTCGGAGGGCGCAAATCCATCAGGATCGCGACTGGAAAGAGCATTGCTCGGTTCGCGAAGCATTGCTCGGTTCGCGAAATTGCCGCCGGCCAGACACGCGTCTGGTCCCGGGCGAATTTGGCCGATGGGGATCTGCGCGGGGCCTCAGGTCCCTTGGAAGCCCGGAGCCCCTGGCCGGCCAGGCCTCCAACAGACATGGACGGGGCTCTGAGCTCCCCGCAAGCCGTAGCGGCTCCAGGATGCTGAGGGGTCCGTCCGGCTCCTATTCGGAGGGCCCCGAAACTGTTTCCATCAGCGGCCAGAAAGAGCTGCTTTCGCGAAGCAGCCCCGCGGCGCTGGACCAACATTTCAGTTTGTTTGTTTGTTTCATAAAATTTACACGCTGCTTGACGGGGAGAAAACCCTCGAAGCGCTTTACAAAGAGAATACAACAATTATCAGTAGAAACAACTCTTTAAAAGATAAAATCAGCAGTAAAGTAAAAGCAGATTAAACCACGCATCCACATTCATCTGCAGGGAACTGATTCGTGCTGTTTTTCTGTCCTCCCCCCCCCTCTCTTCCTGGGGTTTCCAAGCACCTGTTGAGCCCTATAAAACCCAGGAAGGTCTTACCAGTGATTTTTTCCCCTTGAGAAAGCCTTCTGGGAATCTTAAAACGGGGGGGGGGGGCAGGGGGCGTTGGCTTCCCCCCTCCATTCCTCTCAGCCTTCCTCCTCTACCCCCACCCCCTATTCCTGGTCCCAAAATCAAGACCCCACGTTGCAGGTCTGAGGACCCCAGTTGTTTCAGCACAAGGTGGCAAAGGGACTCTGACCCTGGGAGGAGGTCACCCCCCCTCACTGGGCAGCCCCTACTCCCCCCCCCACACACAACTGCCCGCCTTGCTTTGTGCCTTCATCCAAGTTGCCCTTGCAGCAAGTGTTGGGTTTTCCTTCAGGAGCAGCCAGTCGCCAGTGATTAAATTGATCGTTATGCTGTTGGCTTTTTTCCTGCTATCGAGTATGGCATTTGGGTTTCTCTCTTTAAAATTCCAGAAAGACCTGTGTACGACATATTGGCCTTCATCACCATAGTTGGTTTTTTTTAATGCTTTCTGGGCAGAGACACCGCCCCCCCCCCTCTGTCCTCCACTGTTGTTGTGTTGCAAATTATCATCATCCCTGTTAACTAACTATCCTGCAGAAATTAAGCCCGTTTAAGTCTCCTTGCTTTTATTAACTTGGGAGTTAAATGGACACTTTAACTGTCATCTGTAGCTTAGCTTTGGCAAGGGATCGATGCGCAAGGCAATGGATGTGAAATGATGATGGAGCTGGTGGTTTGTCTTTCACTTCATTGATCAGCACAAAACTTTCCTCCTGAAACAGGCCTGGAGTCTCTCCTCCCAGGGCTGGTGCAATCTACACTCTTATTCGCTCTAGCAATGAAAGCCAGTCTTCCCTGCAAGAGACAAGGCATCAGTGGCTGGCAAAGCAGTGGGCATTGCCAGGCTGACTTCGCCATCCTGCGACCGTTTCCTAAAAGTGGCCTTTCCCCAAGCGAATCCCACCTAGTGTCCTCAGGTCTTTGGGGGGGGGTGTCTTGGACTGACCACCACAACCACCTTCGCTGTCGGAAGTGCAGCAGGTGCCTGTAAGATCTCCAACTTTTTCTGTGGTATCACACCAGGGTTGTGGTTTCCTTGTCTACAAGACTTTGCCTGGTATTTAGGAAAGCCAGGCGAGACTCTTTTATTTCAGGGAGATTTTAAGCTGCATTTTTTATGTTGCAAACTGCCCAGTGGATCTTTGAATGAAGGGTGGCATAGAAATTTAATTATCGCTGCTATTGCTACTACTACTACTACTACTACTACTATTATTACTACTACCAATTATTAATACTATTAAACTGAATAAATCAAGCCTGAGTTCGTGCCATGTGAAATGTTGGGTTTTATAATTGATTTAATGGTGTGTTTTTTCCTGTTTTTATTTTCTTTTTCACTGCATGCTATTCAGAGACTTACAGTGAGAGGTTTTGAATTTTGTAAGTGAATAAGAATAAATGAATCCATAGAAGGGACTTTTGGGAGGTAGAAAATCCAGACTTGGAAATCTGAAAATGAAGTGCTTTAGCTAGTATGCCGCTCGTCAGGTTTAAGCTTAGGGGAAAAAATAGCAAGAATTACGATAACCTGGTTTTTTTTTTTTAATTTATGTTTTAAATCCATATTCCGCCTTTCATCCGTAGATCTCAGGGTGGTTCACAACATAAAATTACGATAGATTGTCATCATTACACTATGCTCTGTTGATGAGATGATCTCTTAATCTCTAGGGTGTATTGGGGGGCAGGACACCCATTTAAACAATACTTGGCAGGCTCTAGGGTGAATTCCCCCTCTGCCAGCCCCACCAAGCTGAACAGGGACCATTGCAAAGAGGAGAGGGGTCTTTATCTTCTCCCCCCATCCCCGGGGCCTGTAGAGGAAAGCTTCCCAGTGGACAAACCCTAATTGAACAGCACTTGAACTGCTTATTCAGCCAAGATGTTCTAGCACTAAGCCTATTTTAAGTTGCTCCCAAAACAAATGCACTTTCAGAAGAAAAACCTGAGTCCTTCCCCCTCCCAGCCCAGTGTATTCCCAGACACACAGCAACCATCATTTCTCAAAACATGTTTTCTCTCCCCTTTAAATTAACCACTTGGGATGGTGGTCCCTGTTTGCACAAAAGGAGCCTGGATCTCAGTGTCGGCAAAGTGTCCTTCAGAAAGGAAGGCTTCTAGGTTTGTTTGTCTGCTGTGAGGACATTTGAGGGTTCCCTGGGCGAAATCGGCAGAACCCTCCTTTTAGTTTCCTAAAGCAAAGCATTTTCTCCCCAATGAATTCACTCAAATTCCTGATGGGAAGTTTGGCTGGAAATCTAGTATATGGTGCTAGAGCATAATTTGTGTATTTGGAATTTATTGTTCTGGAGTGGACCAGGTCATTTCTCTATTATTCATTTAGTATTTCCACCCTCTTTATTAATAAAATTGATCAACCCATTTTCTAAAGAAAGCAAAGAGGTTTGTGAAGTGTAAAAATGGTCGGCAGCGTTCTGAAGAGCCCGTCCTGAGCAGCCACAGATTTCCCGTGCTTAATGGAATTTATGCGGCACCCAGACAATTTCAGGGAATGGGGAGCCACTCTGGGCAGAGGGAGCCCCCAGAGGAAGGCAGGGGCTGCTCTCTCCCTTTTATTTCTGGAGATTAATGGCATGAGATTTTATTTTGAACAGAGACGCAGGAAGGCCCCGGGTCACATAGAAACACGGTAGCTGTCTGTTTGTGGGTTATTATTATCGTTAATATTTATTAATCACACACACTTCACCCCAAGGTCCCAGGGCAGGTTACAACATTAAAACACAACAATAAAAATATGTTTAAAACAAAAGGGTGTGCTCCAGCCAAAGCTGAATATGTTCAGACCCTATTAATTTATGCTGGATAAATAGTAGTGATCATTTTACAAATAATGAAAGTACAAACAACTAAATGTGTGTATTTCATAGGGATTAACACAATTGAAATGAATAAAAATTGAAATCTAATTTTTTAAAAAATATATACAACAGCGGTAGGGAAATGCCACCTTTCTCCCAGGCCACTCAGTCTCTAGATCAGCCGGGCAAAAATTATCTGCATCTCTAAGCAAGAAGACAAAGTAGGCGCCTCATTCTTCCACATGCAACTTGCAGGGGGGGGGGGCATGAACCGCTATCCTAAACCTGAACCAACAAATAATAGTCTTTAGATCCAGGTTGTTCCTTTCAAGTGGAGCAGAATCAACCCTGTCGATATTTGCTCTCTCTTTTGTCCTCTCTCTTACCTTAGGTACGGGAGGGTATTTTCCAGCTTTTCCGTCAACCGCTTTAAAAAGTAATTTGTAAATGGGACTCTGCCTTACTTTTGCATGTGTGCATTTTTGGAGGGTGTGTGTGGAAAGGTTATATTTCATGCCTGCACACAAATGGGCCCCCAGTAGCCCTCCCAGTTGCTGGGCTGTGCCTCCGGGCTCCCTGGTTTCCCCACTGGCTGAAGACCTGGGCGTTTTAGATTACAGGTGATTTTTGGAACTGGGTCCTGTCCTGCCTTTTTTGTTTTCTCTTATATATATTTTTCTTGTATTTTTTTCTACTTATTTGATCATTAGTAGCATGAATTATTTTTGTTTCATGAATTAATTTTATTTACACTTTTGTACCTTGCTCTGGAATCTGTTGACCAAGAGCAATCAACAAACATTTGAAATGAATAATAAACATTTAACCGGATCTGGGCTTGGCGGTAGTTTTCTTTCCACTCCAGCTGCAAAGAAACCCATCTCTGAATGCTGATTTAGGGGAGATCACCTTCTCAGGTTCTGGTGAGCTATTTGCTTTGTCCAACAAGTAGGCCAAAGGCAGGTCTGTGTGTCCACCTCCATTGACCCTCAAAGTGAGGATGACCCAAGCCGTTTTGTCTCTCCTAAAAGGTTTCTGTTGCAGAACTTCCTGCAGAGGCTATGCAGGTGCAACTCTAAGACCACAGCCTGCCTCATTCAAGCCCCACACACAGAGCAATTGCTGCTGCAATTGAGTTAGAGCAGCTTCCTTTCTGGAAATAAAACAAGGAGGAAATTGGAGTTGATGAGGCCACAAAGGCAGCTCACTCAGGCCTGGTCCCTCCAAGCAGTGTTCTCTCCAATTTCTTCCGCTAGAGCAGTGTTTCCCAACCTTGTGCCTCCAGCTGTTTTTGAACTACAACTCCCATCATCCCTGACTAGCAAGATCAGTGGCAAGGGATGATGGGAATTGTGGTCCAAAAACAGCTGGAGGCACAAGGTTGGGAAACACTGCGCTAGAGGACTACAAATGCCATTGCTTATACTTGGGGCAGGAGTGGAAGTGTCTGGGATCGGGTGTCCTGGCCCATCCGGTGACCTCTCATCCACTTGGCCTTCCTCGTTCGTTCTTTGCATCTGTTGGTGGTTTGGCTCCTTGCACAGCTGAGCGCTTGCCTGGTGGAGGCAGGAGGTGGGAGATGGCTTTTGACACTGTGGAGTGGACCCTAATGCCCAGCCTTCTCTCCTCAGGCGGCGAAGTGTCCCAGGAGAGCCTGCTCTTACACGGCCCCTTTGCCAGGAAGCCCAAGAGGATCCGCACGGCCTTCTCGCCCTCACAGCTCCTGCGACTGGAGCGGGCCTTTGAGAAGAACCACTATGTGGTGGGGGCAGAACGCAAGCAGCTGGCCAGCAGCCTCAGCCTCTCAGAGACCCAGGTGAGTGCCAGGCATCCCACTCAGCCTCCTGGGGGAGAAGAGGCTTTCTGCAAGAATGGGGCCTGTGCCCCCCCTCTCTCCAGGTCTAGGAAGCAGGCAACCATCTCAAAAATTGTTTGGGATTTCATCAGTATTTTAAAAACTGCCCTGTGGCTTAAAGAATGATAATCTACAATATGGTTGACCTTTCTACTAGTATTTTTTGTTTAAAACACTTTCTTTCTTTGCAATAATATTTGGGGGTCCCATTTTCTACATTGCTACTCTCACATATTAGAGGACCAGTTCTGCCCTGAGGCTCCCTTGCAGAACTTGGCTCTCTTCAGACAATGAAGTCTCGGAGGCCAGGAGTTAAAATGCTGGTGGTTTTAGGACGCAAAGGGCTCCAGGTAATCACCTGCTTGCAACATTTTGCCTCCCTCGGACAGCTGTTCCCATCAGGATGGCAGTGGTGGGGATTCCCATTATTGTAGAAATGTCGGGTGCAGTGGGATATATATATATATATATATATATATGCTTTCGTAGATTTTCACGGGTACAGGAATGCAGGTTTTGGTGTCCTCGGGTGTCTTCCCGTGTAAAAGTTGGGGTGTCTAGGCGACGTTTCGACGAGGTCTCACTCGTCATCTTCAGGCTGGTGCTTTCGGCTTCTTGTTGAAAATCTACGAAAGCAAATATCTCACCTCTACGGGGAGGAAACCTTCCAGCTGACAAGAACCTACGAGAAACTAGAAATCCGAAGAGCCACCATCTTATGTGATCTCTTGTTCCTACGCAACTGCCGAGACAACAACTTAATTCCCACATGCTTCCAACTTAAATTCCACTCTAAAACCCCAGCTACCGAAAGGATCCTGAAACGAACTGAACTATCCCTAATCAGAAACGAACTACACAAGAAAAGATACCTACTAAACCAAACCAACAAAGATCTGCTCACTCTTCACCTCAAACTCTGTAACAAAATCCACCCTGCACTCTGGGACAAATGCAAACAACTAGCCGTCTGGAGAGCTGAAACGGAGACCTCACATAAGACAGACACACACACCAACAAACTCCACAAACTAGAGAAACGCCAGAAGCCCAGCCACCCTCCACAACAACCCATGAAACAAACAGTACATAACATATCAGACAGGATCCTCACCTCAACTGAAACCAAAGTACTCTCCAAAGGTTTCAACTTTGCAGTCGCCCCGAGACGCATCCCCACGGAAAACATCATATGCGGAGTCGAAGCTAGCCTAACCAAAATCAACCCAGATGAAGCCAATAAAATCAGACTTGAAGTCACCAACATCCTCTGCTCCAGCAAACCACCCAGAAGCAATTTACACAAAGAAGAACAGAAAGCACTCACCAACCTGAGGAAAGACAACAACATAATCATTCTCCCAGCAGACAAAGGTAATGCCACTGTTGTGATGAACACATCGGACTACCAAGCAAAACTATCAAATCTACTCCAAGACCCTACCTACCAACCTATAAAAACAGATCCCACCACCTATCTGGAAAAAACCACCAAATCCAAAATAAAAGCCTCTCCTATCAGTGAAGAAATCCAGCTAAGAATCATCCCCAGAGAAAAATCATCCAGATGCCCCAAACTCTACGGCCTCCCCAAGATACACAAAGAAGGAACACCACTCAGACCAATAGTCAGCTCCATAGGCTCACCTCTACAAAATCTCGCTAAATTTCTCGCCAAGCAACTTCAGCCCTATGCAGAATCCATCTCTTCACACGTTCCAAACTCCTTCCAGTTCATAGAAACAATAAAGAAGCAAAACCTACATCCCAATGACCTACTTGTGAGCTTCGATGTTGTATCTCTCTTCACACAAGTGCCCATTAATGAAGCCTTGACAGCCATTCAAAACAAATACAATCCCCCCGAATACATCTTGGACCTGACCAACCACTGCCTAACCAACACGTACTTCATCCACAATGGACAAAGATACAAACAGATAGAAGGAGCACCTATGGGATCACCCCTCTCACCGGTCATCGCAAACCTGTACATGGAACACTTTGAAACCAATGCTTTAGACAAGTCAGAACACAAACCCAAACTTTGGCTCAGATATGTTGACGACACCTTTGTAATTTGGCCACACGGGAAGGAAAAACTGGACAGCTTCCTCACACATCTCAACAGCCTACACCCCAAAATACAATTCACTATGGAAATAGAAGCCAACAACCAACTTCCCTTCCTTGACGTCCTAATCTACAAAAAACCTGATGGCTCCCTAGGACACACTATCTACCGGAAAAAAACACACACCAACCGCTACTTACATGCACAATCACACCACCACCCTGCACAAATAAACTCCGTAGCCAAGACTCTCATCTCCAGAACCAAACGCCTGGCTGACAAAGACCACTTGACAACTGAGTTACAGAATCTCTCAAATGTGTTAATTGCCAATGGATACCAGCAAAACAGGGTTACGAAGCTAATCCAAAAAGAAACACCCCCCAAAAACCAAGACACAGAAGAAAACAATGGCATGGCCCTCCTTCCTTATATCAAGGGCACTACAGATAAAATTAGCAAAATCCTCCATAAACACAATATCAAAACAGCCTTTTGCGCCAACCAAAAAATAGCCAATATCCTCAGAAACCCCAAGGATAAAATCCAGTTGGAAAACCAAGGGGTCTATGAAATACCCTGCAAAGTCTGCCCAGCCACGTACATTGGACAAACAAACAGACGAATAAATGCACGTATCGCAGAACACAAGAATGCCGTCAAAAAAGAAAATAAAACTTCCTCTCTTTTCCAACACATGAAAGAAACAGGACACGAAATTAATTTTGCAGATTCCAAATTGCTCTCTAACATGGAACATCACCACAAGAGAATAATCATGGAAGCCATCGAGATAGAGAAACACCCTCACAACATGAACAAGCGTGACGACACATCCCGCTTGCCAGACATCTGGAAATTAGCCCTCCCCACAAAAACTGACACCAGATCCAGAGGCACACAGAACGCCATCACCAATCAACCACACCAGACCCAAACCCAGACCCTCTCCACAGATAAATTACAGACACCATCCAGTAGCCAAACCACGATGGCACCTCCGGATGCTGCACCCCCCTGCAATCCCTACACAGATCTGGCTGGCACAGGCCACAAAACCACAGCTCGCCCCTATACACGAAGCCAAGCCAGAGCACAACAAAGCAGTACAGCCATCTTCTCAGAAAAACTCTTCACAAAGTTCAAGAGGTCAAGACACAAAGGCTTTAGCAACTAATCCACACCTAATGACCCACCTAAGTGGTACTCAGGATATCACTCAAGAAATCACTCAAGATATCCCTCAAGCAATTAAGGAACAAAAGAAGAAAAGGCACACTAGCCTGGGAACTTCCTCTCTGCCCAGAACATTGGAGGCTATACACCACACCTCCTCAACAGTATTTATAGGAACTCAAACACTGAGATCCTGCTCTGTTCCAGTAACAAGAAGCCGAAAGCACCAGCCTGAAGATGACGAGTGAGACCTCGTCGAAACGTCGCCTAGACACCCCAACTTTTACACGGGAAGACACCCGAGGACACCAAAACCTGCATTCCTGTACCCGTGAAAATCTACGAAAGCATATATATATATATACACACACACATACACACACACACACACACATACACAATTATGCACCGCTTGATTGTTTAAAAAAAACCTCAGAGTGGTTTACATAGAGAACAAAGCAATAAAATTATCAGTAAAAGCAGCTCAAAAGATAATATCAGCAACAAGCTAAAAGCAGATTAAAACCTGCATCAACATCTGGGTAGGCTTGCCTAACAAAAATGTTTTGAGCCGGTAACGAAAACAGTGCAGTGAGTTCCAGTGTGTCGGTGCTGCCTGTGTCACCCCTTAGTGAGTTGGGAAGAAGACGTTTGGCCTCTGCCCAAGGTGGTTGCCGCACGAACCCCATTGGACCCAGACTTCACTTTCTGGCTGCACCGGCTTTCCACTTGTGTGTGCACATGTGTCATCGAACCATAGACTTGTGGAGTTGGAAGGGACCCTCAGGTCCCCTCACCCAGTTCCCTGGCCCCGCTCCTCTGCATACCTTCCAGCTAGTAATTTGTGTCACCTGGAGCTGGGTGAGCGAAGGCTGTGCCTGCAGTGCAGCATCTCTGGGATTCTCTTTGGACGTGGGTCCTGCGCATGTGGCTGGTGGCGCATGTGCTTTGTACTGGCAGCCCCCTCCTTGTCCCCCCTTTCAAACAGTTCCCTTGTCGTGTCCCAGAGGGCAAATGCCTGGCCTCTTGTAATATACGCGGACACCCTGCTGGAGCCCCTTACTCCTGCTGCTGCTGCTGCGGCTGCTGCGGTTTTGTTTGACAGTGGAATCCAGCCCGGAGCATGTGGAATATGCACAGGGAGGGGTGCTTGAGCCCCCTCTGAGCCCTGGGCTCACCGACTCCCTTCCAGCCTTGGTTCCTTCCCTGCAAAACGGGAACAATATTTTTCAGCCTTGCAGGCCCATGAAGAGGAAATGCAAGAGAAAGTGTCTTTTTTCAAAAAAATCTTGCACAAAGACCGTACACTATTTCCTTTATTTCTAGGAACTGTGCAAACTGCCTGTTTGTGATGGAGCTGTGGGATTTATTTTCTCTTTTTTAAAAAAATCAATAATAGGAATCCATATTTTAATTCTAAGAACTTTGGCCTACTGCACACACAACCATTTGTGACCCAACAACCTTCTATGTCAGTGGTTCCCAAACTCGCCCCCCCCCCCGTCCACTTAAAGATCTGTGCAAGTCGGGATGGGCCACTGAATGATTTTTCTGCCCCTTTAACAATTGCAATATGCTGGGCTAGATGCTCTGTGATTTGTAATTTGCATTGCTTCTTCTGTTTACTATATTTTGCATTGCAGTTTGAATTCCACTGAATACAATATAATGAGCAAAAGAAGCCATAACAAGATACAATTCCAAACCAACAGGGTGCTAGTCATGGGCGAGTCGTCTCCCGGCTTCAGCCACAAATCCTCAGACATGCAGGGGCCGGCTGAAGGAACCCTGTAGACCCCCAGGGTCCACGGACCACAGTTTGGGAGCCCCTGTTCTAGTTGATGAAGGCTATCAGTGGCTCCTGGCCATGCTAGCTATGCGCTGACTGTGGGCTTCCTGCCTGGATTTGGTTGAGCACTGCTGGATTCCCAAAGCAAGGGAGCTCTTTTCTCTGGGGGTTCTGGAGAGTCAAGCTGTTTGTGCAAAGTGCCTTTCCTCCCTGTGTGGCCCTAGTTGTGGTCTTCTGGGGCAGTGGTGTGTTCTGGCGAGAAAGTGCTGTGTTATACCATGTCTTATATGCTCTCATGGAGACGAGGTCAGGGCGCTTGGAAATGCAATGGCAGCTATTTTCATTTATGCATTTATTTCATAAAATTGATATACAGTGGTACCTTGGGTTAAGTACTTAATTCGTTCCGGAGGTCCGTTCTTAACCTGAAACTGTTCTTAACCTGAAGCACCACTTTAGCTAATGGGGCCTCCCGCTGCTGCTGTGCCGCCGCCCCACGATTTCTGTTCTCACCCTGAAGCAAAGTTCTTAACCCGAGGCACTATTTCTGGGTTAGCGGAGTCTGTAACCTGAAGCCTATATAACCTGAAGTGTATGTAACCCGAGGTAGCACTGTACCTCTTGATTGTAGATAAACCTTCAAGCAGTTTAGCAAAAAGATAAAAAAATTAAAACCATCACTAACAATTTTACAACCGTAATTTGAAGCATGCAGGAAGTTAAAACATACAGAAAGCAATGGAATAGACTAAAACAAATTAAAGCTCATACTTTCTTTCTAAACGTCTGCATAGGCTTGTCTAAATAAGAATGTTTTTGGCAGATGCTGGAAAGACACAGAGAAGGTCCCTGATTGCTATCAATAGGCAGGAGAGTGAGAGATAAAGCTTTATTCGCCTTAGCCAATGGCCATAGCAACAGTAACACATTACAGTATACGCAGAAAAGGAAATTTGATATAAAAGCACAATTTAAAGTCCTGAATCAGCAGACAGTATCAATAGGCAGAGAGTTCCAAAGTGTCTGTGCTGCCACACTAAAATACCAAGTTCTTCCAGATGTGATGAGGGTATTTTGTGGCATCTGGAAAAGTGCCAAATTTGCAGATTGAAGTGGTCCACTTTTTAATTCCACTCCCTTCCATCAAAGTCAATGAGAGAAAAATTCCTTGCGCCAGAAATGGGGGCTGATGCAAATCTGTGCCAAACTTTTCACAAAGTGGCAAATGTGCTTACTCCTTACTCTGTCTTGAAAGATAGATAGACTTAAGAAGGAAGTTGGAAAAGGGACGCTCCTTCCCACTTCCTCTCTCCGCTCTCTCTGCTTTTGGATTGACACTTGAGCAGCTGGACAGAAAGCAGAGTGGACTGAGAGTCAAGCAGAGAAAGGAGAGCAATATGAGAAAGTGGAATGTGGGGTTGGAGGGAAGCAACAGGAGCAGGAGGGTTGCCCACAAGACGGTTCAAAATTCCAAATGGTGGTCATGTTGGTGGACCCAGCATGAGGTGAGATGAGGCTTGCAAGTTTTACTATTGTTTGGCACAAATGACCATGGGAATGAGGAAAATCATCTAGCAGTGGCTGGGTACTTCTTTCCTTTTATTTGGTAGGATTCCTGCTTCATGCTAGCAGTTTGAATGGCAACCTTTGCAAGATGGTTTACATTTCTAATTAACAGCTCCTAAATCCTGCATTTCAGCCAGACAGTCAGTGATCTTTGGCTAAAGCTCAGCGTGTTTTACAGGTTGAACCTGTGTGAGGAAAATATGGGAGGGCAGCAGTCGTGCTGAACCTACTCAGTTGGCTATTACGTTATGTACTGCCACTCCTTGGAGAAACGCTGCCTCCATTTTCGGACCCCCCTTGTGGGTGGGGCTGCAGGGGGCTCTCGGGATGAGTTCTGTCGCTTCAAAACTCACTTCAACATATGACACGTATTTCTCTAGATGCGGTTGGGTTTGCTGAAGGCTGATGAGCAGGCTGTTTTGACTTGAGGAATTGTAAAGGTAAAGGCAAAGGGACCCCTGACCATTAGGTCTAGTCGTGGCTGATTCTGGGGTTGCAGCGCTCTTCTCACTTTATTGGCCTAAGCCGCTTCTGGCGAACCAGAGCAGCGCATGGAAACGCCATTTACCTTCCCGCCGGAGCAGAACCTATTCATCTACTTGCACTGGCGTGCTTTCGAACTGCTAGGTTGGCAGGAACAGGGACGAGCAACGGGAGCTCACCCTGTCGCGGGGATTCGAACCGCTGACCTTCTGATCAGCAAGTCCTAGGCTCTGTGGTTTAACCCACAGTGCTTTGAGGAATTGTACTACTGCCCAAATAGGATGTAATCATGTGTGTAACTTTTAGGAGGCAGAATTTATCTGGCCTAAGAGGGCTTTTGTTGAAAACGGCACCACGATCCCTCAGGTCAGTGCAATGCCCAGTGGCATCTCCTTCCTTACAATGATGGATGGACCATCTGCACTCCCTGTCCGTGTCAGGATGCTGCCTGCTCAGGGTTGGCAAAGAAGAGAAAAAGAAGAACGTTTGGCCAGCTTCTCTTGTAGGGGGCTGGACTAGAGAGGACCCTTTGGGTCCCTTCCAAGCCTACAATTCTGTGCTCATAAGTTGGCAGTCCAGTATATGTGCCTTAACATTTCATGTTGTCAGAATACCTTAATATGTGTCCTTTCCTGTCTTGACGTCTCCTTTTTATTTAATTTAATGCTATTGTGCAAAACCTGTTGCTTTGAAAGCTGCATCGCAGTTTGCAAGCACACTCACTCTGGAAATTTGCTCAAAGGTGCGCCAGGCGCTCCAAAGGCTGATCTGCCAGGGAGGGTGAGATAAGAAAAGCCTTTTGAAATGGTTGGTATCTGTGCTCTGAGTTAATGTGCTCAGGATGCAGAGAAGCAGAATGGATTTCATGCGCCTGGTGGGTCACTAAGGGACTTACACTTTGAGCCTGGAAGGATAAATGCTCAGTCTATTCTGCAGTGGAATGAAGACCATTTAAACGCACTTTCTGTAAACATCGGCTTGGATACATATTGGCTCATTTGGGTGGCATGTACTGATCTGTTTGTGTCAACTGATATGGATGTGCTGATGCAAAAATGTATTGTTAATGTGAGGTTGGTTTTCTCCTTGCGCCCCCCCCCCCCCCCCTTTTTTTATTGGATTTGCAATTTTAAAACACCAGTAAAAAAGGAAATAGGAGTTAAATTTCAAAGTGAACTGGTGTCATTTGAAGGTTCTGCTCTGGGGGCTTTTCGGGTGGGGAAGAAACTCCTTTGGCTGCGCTGGAGAAGGAAAACGCATCTCTTCTCCATTGCTAGGCAGGTGGCTGGAACTTGGAATAGCAGAGGACAGACAGACTTTGTAGTATCTTGGAGGAAGGACACCACAGGAGTTTGAAGTGTTATGAATTTATATTTTAAAAAATATATATCTGCAATATAAGCTTTTTAAATATCAAAACAGCTTACAAAATCCAACTGATGTGCTATATGACTGACATTATTTTAGTGGTTCTGTGGGAGAGAGTGAGGGCAACGGTCCAGACCCCCTTCATGATCCCCAAGCTCAGTTCCCAAACACTGGAAGAAAACTTCTCTGAGTGCGTGCAGAGTACAGTTCCTGCACAACCGGGCCACCCACTCAGTATGTTCTGGGTGCAGGTAAAGGTAAAGGGACCCCTGACCATTAGGTCCAGTCGTGGCCGACTCTGGGGTTGCGGCGCTCATCTCACTTTACTGGCCGAGGGAGACGGCGTACAGCTTCCGGGTCATGTGGCCAGCATGAATAAGCCACTTCTGGCGAACCAGAGCAGCGCACGGAAACACCATTTACCTTCCCACCGGAGTGGTACCTATTTATCTACTTGCACTTTGACGTGCTTTTGAACTGCTAGGTTGGCAGGAGCAGGGACCGAGCAACGGGAGCTCACCCCATCGTGGGGATTCGAACCGCCGACCTTCTGATCGGAACCACTGACCTTCTGATCGGCAAGTCCTGGGCTCTGTGGTTTAACCCACAGTGCCACCCGTGTCCCATAGGACTTAGGGCTCATTCAGACCTCTGTATGTCCTGCTGTTTCCCCCCGGGGAAACCTGCTCTTTTGCACAATCAGGTTTTTCCGTGGACTGATGTTCACTCCAATTCAGCACTAAAGAGCAGGTTTTCCCAGGGGGAAAGCAGCAGGGAAAACAGAAAACCACTTGGACCTGTGCTTTATAGGACAGGCAGAAGTGTGGGAGATTCCTTGGTGAGAGGGACTGAGGCCAAAAAGTCCCCCATTTCCCCTTTGCCGTGAACTCAGTAGCCCTCAGTAGGGACGCGGGTGGCGCTGTGGGTAAAAGCCTCAGCGCCTAGGGCTTGCCGATCGTCAGGTCGGCGGTTCGAATCCCCGCGGCGGGGTGCGCTCCCATTGCTCGGTCCCAGCGCCTGCCAACCTAGCAGTTCGAAAGCACCCCCAGGTGCAAGTAGATAAATAGGGACCGCTTACTAGCGGGAAGGTAAACGGCGTTTCCGTGTGCGGCTCTGGCTCGCCAGAGCAGCGATGTCACGCTGGCCATGTGACCCGGAAGTGTCTCCGGACAGCGCTGGCCCCCGGCCTATAGAGTGAGATGGGCGCACCAACCCCAGAGTCTGTCAAGACTGGCCCGTACGGGCAGGGGTACCTTTACCTTTACCTTTACAGTAGCCCTTCTTAGGCAATTGACTCAGCTTCAGCTGCACGAATGACATGTGTGGCTGGTTGTGGCGGCAATAAGACTGGCTACTGGATGGGTCCCCTTTGGCCTGATCCAGCACACTTTCCTTATGTTCTTCAAAGTGATATTAGGTATCTCAATCTGCAGCAAAATTATGAGAATTTGATTAAGCAGTCATGCACAGAATGCCTTGTTAATTTCTTTATTTTTAAAGACCAATAGGGGAAGTCCAACGACACTCTCCAAAATAATCCTATGTGTAGATCTTGCAAACTGAGTCGGTTTCTGAAAGGTGGGTTCAGTGGGGAGCTTGCATCCTTTGGGCCGCTGGGACTCTGTGAATGCGCTCAGGTGAGGAGCAAAAGGAAGTGGGGGCACAAGACGGAACACCCACAGAAATGTCACCCCACACGTGACAAAGTGACCATACAAAAACTTGGGTCTTCTTCTGCTAATGAGCTTCTACACCAGCAGTGACGGAGGCTGTACAATGGGTCGTTTTTACAATTTTTTCCACAGCACGGGAAAACCTGGATTAAATGCAGCAAAAAGTACAGGCTGGCATTTCAGTGACGATGACACCATATTAAGCTTTCATACATGAGCTGCTGGGATGCACACAAAAAATCCCACCTGGAAGCGCCCGGGGTTCTGTCTTTCAAAGGGTGCTCAGATTGTTCTCAATAGCAAAAGCAGAGCTGCTGTTTTCATTTGTTCTAACATGGAACATAGAATCATAAAGTTGGAAGAGATTCCAAGGGTCATCTAGTCCAACCCCCTGCCATGCAGAAATCCCAACTCAAGCAGCCATCATCAGCATCAGCATCAAACATATGTTTGTGTGTCCCTAATTCTGTATTACATCATTTTGACTGGCTGCCTCTTTGCTCTGTGTTCTCTGACAACCTCCACAATGCAATGGACCCCTTTTGCCCCCTGAAGGGGGTTTCCTTCTGCTTTGCAGCTGCTTTCTCCAGGAAGTCAAGTTTTAGAAGTTGCTCTGCAGCCTTTCTGAGGACAGCTGCTCTTTGCCTGTCCATCTGGCCACCCACCCTCCATCCTTGTCCAAGCGGAAGCAGCCTCTTCGATAAGAGGTGCTCCCTGCCACAAAATCTGTGTGGGTAGAGTTTTAGTTTGCAATACACAATAGCTGTAAGAAATCCATATTTTAGCGTGGCAGCAGCTGCACTGTGGAACTCCCTGCCTCTGGATATCACACAGGCTCCTTCACTGTACTCTTTTCAGCGCCTACTAAAAACGTGTCTGTTTGGACCAGCCCAACCAGATGTTTAATCCATCTTTAGCCGATTGCTGGTTTTAGATTCTGAATGTTTTAAAGAGTTGCCCTTACTGTTTTTAATGATAACTTTATTGTTTTCTTTTCATTGTAAATGACTTTGAGGTGTTGGGTTCCCACCACCAACAACCAGACAGTGGATAATTTTAATGAAATGAATACATAAATTTTCTTACTTGCTTTGACTGTCTAGGGTAGGTTGGAGTAAATATTTTCTATGAATAAATAGGCAGGCAACCGTCCAGCCTCTTGGGCTCAAGTTCAGAGGCAGTGAGGACTTAAGTGTTTTAATTACTTAAATAAACTAGTAGAAACACTTCTAAAATGCATTGAGACCACCCGGCCTTAATTTCCAGCCTCCATTTCCACATCTCCTTCCTTCCTTCCTTCCTTCCTTCCTTCCTTCCTTCCTTCCTTCCTTCCTTCCTTCCTTCCTTGCAGTTTTATCAGTTTTAAGAAATACAAAGATTCAGAAAAATTGTACAATGCAGCTTACAAATCTTAAGAACACACTTACTAAATAATAATATGAATAGCAATATGAAAATATATACAGTGGTACCTCGGGTTAAGTACTTAATTCGTTCCGGAGGTCTGTTCTTAACCTGAAACTGTTCTTAACCTGAAGCACCACTTTAGCTAATTGGGCCTCCCGCTGCTGCCATGCTGCCAGAGCACGATTTCTGTTCTCATCCTGAAGCAAAGTTCTTAACCCGAGGTACTATTTCTGGGTTAGCAGAGTCTGTAACCTGAAGTGTATGTAACCTGAAGCATATGTAACCTGAGGTACCACTGTAATAAACACAAGAGTGGTCAGGATCGGTGGGCATGGGGTGGAGAGTACTGTTAGGAGCACATTTAAACATTTATTACCAACAAACAAAAATAGAGAACAATGTTTTGGGCTTATATATTGGTGTATTTAGAGAGCCGTATAAGCAGAGAGAGGATTGTCACCTGTATTTCATTATGTCAGTCAAAGACTTCTGAATGCTGGATGTAGGTTCAAATTGTGCGAGTCATCCTTTGCATGCTTAATAAAATCATACCATATTGCAAATAATAATAATAATAATGTTTATGTTTTGTCCTCTTGCTACTCTTCATGAACAGGCCATGTTTGTCCAAAAGGGTGACTACGCACACTTTGCTGTGCCATGCTCAGAGCATTGCCCCCAACTAAATCTTCCCAGTGATTGGCAATGACATCCCTGGTGGCCAGTAATGGACACCATCTCTCTGCAGTGCGTGGGGACAACTTCAGTTTCAAATAAGTGCATAACTGGAGTCACTGTACGGTGAACATTTCTGCCTCTTTCTCGGAAAACTGAGCTCCTCAGCCTCTTCCGCTTTCGTGTCTCCCGCAGGTGAAGGTCTGGTTCCAGAACAGGAGGACCAAATACAAGAGGCAGAAGTTGGAAGAGGAAGGGCCAGAGTCGGACCAGAAGAAGAAAGGCTCCCACCACATCAACCGATGGCGGATCGCCACCAAGCAATCCAACGGAGAAGACATTGACGTCACGTCCAACGACTAGGAGGGAGGTGGGAGGAGGCTGCTGGCAAGACAGTTCGCGGACAGGACCGCGTGGGAAGGGGGGGGGACCAACTCTGGAGACTGAGCCAGGACAGGGCAGCCTCCCACCGCCACGCATGGGCTGTCCTCCATGGGGGGACGCGCTTCGCCTCGGAGCCCCCTCCTCCCTGGGGCTCCCGCCAGCCCCCCAGCCCATGGGGCCGCCTGTGGAGATAGGGCATGCACTTGATGGCCGAGGATGGCCGAGGTGGGAGGCTGTATCGGCTCCAGGAAAAGGAAGGGCTTTGCCGCTTGCTCCAGCAAGGAGGTCCCCCGTCAGCCATATGAGCAAATAAACACGTCCACCAAGACCCATGCCCTGCACACTCCTCCTGTCTTTGTTGGGCTTCGGTTGGGTTTACTATTATTTTTCTAATGGCAGCAAACCCATTTTCTCTTTAATTTATTCTTCAGTGTCTCTGCGTTTGGTGTGTGCATATCCCCTGTGTCGTAGATAGCAACAGATGTAGTGTGTGTTACTGTGCGGTAATAAAAACAACATGGGTTTGAAACATGTCGCCTTATCGTAGCCAGCTCCCATGCAGGAGGGGAATCTGTTTGCAGGAACCGGTGGAATCGAGGCTTCGCAGACATCCCAGATGTGCTCCCAAGCCTTTAGCAAAGCGTGGGAAAGATAATTTCCTGAGATAAATTTCCAGGTGGGAATTAAACACTTCTGGTTCTGGGGTATACCTATAGAAGGGAAGAGTGCCAAGGGTCACTGATGCCAGAATCTGTGATGCCAGAACCACAACTCAAAAATCCCTGACAGGTGGCCATCTGACCTCTGTTTCTAAACCTCCAAGGAAGGAGAAGCCACCACCTTCTGAGGGAGCCAGTTCAGCTGACAAACAGCTCTTGCACTCAGAAAGTTCTTCCTGACGCTGACCTCGAATCTCCTTTCTTGGCATTTGACTTTTGGTTTGCCAATCCAGAGAGGCGTCTAAGCCTCTCTTATTCTGGAGTGCCCTCATTCTAGGTGCACAGAGGCTGAGATGGGCAGAACTGGGAGAGGCAGAGCTGCTGCACGCCAGCTAGAGGGCTCTGCGGCTTCATACTGGGCGTCTCAGCTGCCTGCTGGCTGAATGCCCCTTTGAACACCCTAAGCCCTTGCTCAACACAGCTCCTATCAGCCCAAGCACCTGCTACGGAGAAGGTGGCCTTGGCATGAGGGCCATTGCGTGGAAGGTGTATTGGCGCAGACCACCTCCCCCCAGTTCAGCCACTGGCCATTCATTCAGCCTAGTATTATCTACTCACTAGAACCGAGGTAGGCTGCCAGTTGACAGCTGCAGATTTTGGGGACCAAAGGTGGAGGTGGGACTTCTGCCGGCATATCTATCTATCTATCTATCTATCTATCTATCTATCTATCTATCTAT
>JAXCMG010000015.1:5120372-5186929 GCA_034642415.1 Podarcis siculus
ATCTATCTATCTATCTATCTATCTATCTATCTATCTATCTATCTATCATCTATCTATCATCTATCTATCTATCTATCTATATCTATCTAATCTAGCTATCTGTCATCTATCTATCTATATATCATCTCTCTATCTCTATCTCTCTCCACTTTTGGGTTTCCTTAGACATCTGGTTGGCCAGGATGCTGGACTAGATAGGACACAAATCTTGTCTCTTCTCCTGTTCTTATATCCGGCTCCCTGGCTATTAAGGGCCAGACGAGCACCACGAATTAGGCTTGGAAGCAATCCTCTAAATTGGCCTTTACCTTTAACCTGGTGTCCTCTAGATGTTCTGGACTACAAGTGGAATGGACAGTCCGGCAGTGGCGTGGGCTCCCTTCAGAGGCGGTGGACTCTCCTTCCTCAAAAGCTTTTAAGCAGAGGTTGGGTGGCCATCTGTCATGGATGCTTTAGCTGAGATTCCTGCATTGCGGGGGGTTGGATTAGAGCACCCTCAGGGTCCCTTCCAACTCTACCGTTCTATGATTCCTTCAGCCCCAGCCAGCACTGTTGTAACCCAGAACACCTGGAGGGCACCTAGACCCAGCTATCAGCATTTCTGAACCAGTGGCAATTCCCAGACTTCTTTCAGGACCAGTCCAAGAGAGCAGGTTGCAGTAGTCTATCCTGAATAATGGCAGCTGAACCATGTCCTTATATGGAAACATCAAAAGGGAACTTGTTGGTTGTGGTTTTATGTGCCAATAATGAACTTGGCACTGATGGTGCCTGGTGGCGTTAAGAGAGGCAGCAGTCAGAGGAGGAAAGGGGTCGTCCTCATTCCCCTGGAGGGGTGCAAAGTGCATTTCCTGATTGCTTCAGCTTGCTGTGTTTCCTCCCTGCCGCAAAGGCTGCCTCTGCTGATATTCATGCTTCTCCCAGATCACCCTTCCTCAGCCGGGTGCTCTGCAGATGTTTTGGAGAGCGCCACATTCCAGGATCCCCACCCATCATGGCTCTGCTGGCTTTGGCTGATGGAGCCGCAGCCCCAAACACCTGGAGGGCTCCAGACTGAGGAAGGCTGTTCCAGAATGCTCAGCGCATCCTCCACCAGCCTCCTTGTCTTCACTGGAAGCTGCGTTTTAATTGAGCAACACAGAACGTACTGCAATGCACTGTGTGATTAGTTCTCTGGTGGCCAGAAGGTGGCACTCTTGCTTTTCTTGGCTCTGCTGTCAGAAAATGAGGCCCAGAGTGGGAGGGGGGCAGTGGAGGTGAGGAAAGGGGAGGCTGTGGGCAGGCATTCCCATTATTATTATTATTATTATTATTATTATTTTATTAATTAACCTGCTCTTCACTCTAAGGTCCCAAGGTAGTTTACACTATTAAAACACAATATTCAAAACAGTTTCAATCCCAGGTAAAAGGGGAGTTCTAAAAATATGGCAAGTCTTCAAACGTGGGTGGCCACTTTAGCTTCAAACTGCATTTTGGAGACCCCCACCCTCCCTCCCTCCCTCCCTCCCTCCCTCCCTTCCTTCCTTCCAGTGTGCTGTTGAGAACCAGCAGGTGAAGACCCCCGTGTCAAGGGGAGGGAGCAGAGAGCGCCTCTTTTCCTGGGAGAAAGGGACGTGTTCCTCTGGCCAGCCTGAGTTTCATGGGGAGGGACCTGGGCTCATGTCCTCCTGGAGGAGCCGAGAATGAGATCCAGGATGGCCTCAGGCCAGGGCAAGGGCCAAGCTCTGGAGAGACCCCGCTGAAGAGCCTGAGGCAGCTTTGGCACTAAGCCCCCCTGCGGACCCCCAGGCCAGAAGCCTTGCTTTTTGTAAGGGGCGCATGAAGCGCAGCAGCTTGCAAAGGAACCCCTTTAAACCTGGGTGTTTTTCCTTTTTGCAGGAAATGCCTGGAGACAGTAAATCTCTGGGCGGCGATAGAAGGAGCCGGGCTCCGGTAGCAGAGCAAGGCAGCAGGTTTGTGTATCCAGGCCACCCCTGAGACAGCCTGGAGGTTTTGCCAAGGCCCTGGCAGTGGCGCTTGTGCATGAGGAGGCTTTAGGATCTGAGCTTAGGGAGAGGAATCAAAAGCCATCTTCTCTGCTCCCCTGCCAACCCCCCTCCCTCAGTGAATCACCCCGCCCCATTCAGGTGTGGGTGGGCAGAGGGAGCAGAGCCCCCTCCCTCGTGCCTCCTGCAAGGCAGCAGTGAGCTAGTTAAACCATGGAACTCCCTCCCACAGCATGCCAGGATGGCATGCCGCTCTCCGCGGAAAATGGGGGGGGGGGGGCCGGGGGGGGGGGTGAAGTTGGCAGGTCGCAGCACCTGCTGTGACTGCAGAGACCAATACAGGAGAGACATGTGTTGTTGCAGCCGGGGCAGAGAAAAGCATCCGGTTGTGCTGCTGCAGATGCAACATGGCGCCTCTTCTCTCTGCGCTCCTCCCAGCGGCCATTTCTCCTCTTCTCACTGCTGTGGATGCAAAACCTGCCTGCCTGTCTCCAGGGACTGCGGTCGTCTGCAAGGGATTTCCACACGGTGGGGTTGATGCTGGCAGCCGCCATGTCTCGTTTGCAGACATAGGATCCAACACCTAGGGACCAAGCTTCCTTTGGCCCCCCCCCCCAAAATGTTTGAGGGGCTAGGCCATTCAAATGGTGAGGGTGCACCCTGCCATGTGGTTATGTGGGGCAGGACTTACCAGCCCCCCGTATTTTATTCAAGTTGGCGCCCGTTTGCAGACACCTTTGTGACATGGAGTTGCCTGGCCAGTGGACCTGGCGGCTGAAGCCAGCTCCCTGTAGACCACACCCTTGGGGATCCTGCCATCTTCCATTCTGTGGACAAGGCCAAGCCAGTTTGGTTGGAACTGTGGAACTCCCTGCCACAAGAGGCAATGATGGCCGCCATCTTGGTTGGCTTTAGGAGAGGATTGGGCAGATTCATGGATGAGGACGAGAGGGCTATCGACGGCTACTGGCCATGGCGGCTCTGTTCTGCCTCCACGGCCAGAGGCAGCGATGCTTCTGAATATCTGTTGCTGGAAATTTCAGGAGGGGAGAATTGCTCTTGTGCTTGCGTCCTATTGGAGGGTTTCTCATTTGGGCAACAGCTTGGCCACTGTGGGAACAGGAGGCTGGGTTACGTTTCCAAGCACAATTCGAAGTGTTGATGCTGACCTTTAAAGCCCTAAACAGCCTCAGTCCTGTATACCTGAAGGAGCGTCTCCACCCCGGACACCGGGGTCCCTCTCCTGAGGGCCTTCTGGCAGTTCCCTCATTGCGAGAAGCTAAGTTACAGGGAACCAGACAGAGGGCCTTCTTGGTGGTGGTGCCCGCCCTGTGGAACGCCCTCCCACCAGATGTCAAAGAGATAAACTACCTGATGTTTAGAAGACATCTGAAAACAGCCCTATTTAGGGAAGTTTTTAATGACTGATGTTTTAATGTATTTTGAATCTCTGTTGGAAGCTGCCCAGAGTGGCTGGGGCAACCCAGCCAGATGGGCAGGGTACAAATAAATCATCATCATCATCATCATCATCATATGGGCCATGGGCCTGATCCAGCAGGCTCTCCTTATGTTCTTACAAGCTGCAGCAAGCAAGACACTTGGGGAAGGCGCTGAGCATGTGCACCGGACCCTGGCCCTCTCCTCCTGTTTGAGGCTGGACCTTCGAAGGCGAGGGATCCATTCCCAGAGGAGCGTCAGGGACCTGAGAGGACCCTCTGTCTCTTTCTCTAAAAGCAGTCCTCACTCCGCTGAGTGGCAGGGCTCAAGAGGCGGAGGTAGTGGGTGTCATGTGCCCCCACCTCTGACCTCAGGGAAGACGAGATCCTCCATGTCCCCTCCTCCATTGTGCCTGGTGACAACACAGCCAGCTTACGGACACAGATCCCCCATCGTGGAGCACGGATGACAGCTCTCCCTCCTCCACTGCTTCAAGGCCAGGGGTCTAATGCTCCTGCCACTCATCAGAGAGGCCTCCCCCCCCAAGTGCAGGAACAGCTGGCGCTCTGCAGGTATGGCAGGTATGCAGAGGGCTTTCTGGTTGAGGAGGGCTTCACACCTGCGCCAGGGATTGAATGTCCAGGCCGAGGCCGCCTCAAAACACATTTGCCTTCCGCCGTGCCTGGAAGTGCCCTTGGATGACTGATAAAAGGCAGGTGACACTCTGTGCGTGGGCTGGGAATCTGAGAAGAGCCGCTGAGGGGCAGGGACCGGCCTTCACTACAGCCTGAGAGGAGGGAGGGCCCTGCAGGTGAGGCTTGCAGAGGGGAATGCAGGCCACAGGTGGTCCTGCCGGCAGGTGTGGTAAGATGAATCTCAGAGCATAAAGATGAACCTGCTGGATCAGGCCAAGGGGCTCCCAAATCATCCAGCCTCCTCACAGTGGCCACCCAGATGCTTCCTACGAAAAGCCTGTAAGCAAATCTGAGCACCAGAGGCCTCTCCCTTCGGGTGGTTTCCAGCAACTGGCGCTAAGCATAGCCATCCTGGCAAGAGGGCATTGATAGCCATCTCCTCCGTGAATTTCTCTCATTTGCCTCTTTGAAAAACCATCCAGGTCAGTGGCCGAAGGCATGGGGTGGGGTAGCAGCCATAATAATAATAATAATAATTTATTATTTATACCCCGCCCATCTGGCTGGGTTTCCCCAGCCACTCTGGGCGGCTTCCAACAAAATATTAAAATACAATAGTCTGTCAAACATTAAAAGCTTCCCTAAACAGGGCTGCCTTCAGATGTCTTCTGAAAGTCAGACAGTGGTTTATTTCCTTGACATGTGATGAGAGGGTGTTCCGCAGGGTGGGTGCCACCACCAAGGAGGCCCTCTGCCTGGTTCCCTGTAACCTCACTTCTCACAGTGAGGGAACCACCAGAAGCCCCTCGGAGCTGGACCTCAGTGTCTGGGCAGAACGATGGGGGTGGAGACGCTCCTTCAGGTATACAGGGCTGAGGCCATTTAGGACTTTAAAGGTCAGCACCAACACTTTGAATTGTGCTCGGAAACGTCCTGGGAGCCAATGTAGGCTCCACACCCTCCCAGAGGCACCTACCTGGCCACTTCGGCCCAGGTGGGCACATCACACGCACAACCCGCGGGCAAAGAGCCACAGACCAACCAGGAGAGGAGCCGCTTAGCTGTGTCATTTTTATTCCAGACATTTAGAAGTGTTACATAAAGTGTCACGGTCAATAAATCTATCGAGGAAGTTAAAAAGACACTGTGCAGACTTCCAAGTGGATTGGCATTGACAGAGGTATCTGCGCTCAGACAGTCAGGTGATCGTAGTCGCTGGAAGACGAAGTGAGTTCAGAGAAGGACGAGGAAGAGAAGAGCCTCCTCACCCTCGGCCTCCTCCGAGTTGCAATTTGCAGTTTGAGAGAGCAATAAGGTGCATTCAAATCTAGGTGCCGAGGACCACCTAAGGCCCCCCAGAAGGAAGCCGGGTGCCGAGGCCCAGGGAGGCTCAGGCCCTGGGCGCAAGTGCTGCCCTGAACTCTGACCACAGCCCCTGCCTGGCCAGCCAAGCCTACTGGGGAGCTGCAGTCGGAGCCCAGCCAAGCCCACGGTGCGCCCCTTCTGACGTAGGTGGGACCTGCCTGGCTGCTCCGTTTGATGGCTGGGCTCCTGCAAGAGCCGTGGTCCTCTCCTGCGCATGAGCTGTCAGCACCCATGCGCCATGTTCCTGAGAACATTGTGGCCAGGAATGGGCAATGCAGGAAAAGGGCCACAAGCCAAGGGGGTGTTTGAGATGCCCCCTCTCCCAAGCCCTCTGGCATACGGCTTCGTGATGAGCTCCAGGAAAAGAATTCAATGGGTGGGAAACAAAGGAAGAACTTGTCTCTCCCCCCACCCCCGATTCTGGATCCGTGGCTCCTGCGTAACCCTGAGATTAATGGCCCCTTTGGGGGCAGTCAGAACTTACACAGGCATTCCGGGGCTGCCTCTCAGCTCCCCTTTTCATGCAATCCCACAATGAATGGGTTTTTGTTTCTTTCAAACGAAAAGGTTACGTTTTGGTTCCATGCCAAATGGTACCTGAATGAGTCAAGGAAAGGGATTCCTCCAGGAAGGAGGCAAGAGCTGCTGCGTCCAAGGCCCCAGGTGCATATTCACAAGGGGACCCCCCCCCCGCTGCTGCCCAAATACACTTCCATAGCAGAAGGGGGTGCGCATGATGCTCAACACCATTCTTGCAGGCTGGCCTCCACCCCACCCTTGGGCTCCCCTGCAAGATGCCAGGAAGTCAGCCCTGGGGAGCCTGGCCTGGGCCTCCCCCCAGAGGGGGCAGGCAGGCAGGCAGATATTCTGGCTGGGGAGAGGGCTGGCTTCTCCGCACACATCCTGCCCACGCACAGCCTCTGGAGAGAACAGGCTGTAGGTCAACCTCCCCCCCACCCAGTGCCAATGTTGGGGGGCCTTTGTGGGAGGGAGGGTGGGCAAGAGGGGAAGCCTCTCCCCACAGATCTCTGACTGGAAGTGGAGAATAGAATCAAGGAGCAGTAGAGTTGTGGTGTGTCTGTCACAAGGGCCATCCAGTCTCCACCGAAGGAGAGTCCACCATCTTCCAAGGTGGGTCTGCTCCACTGCTGAACGGCTTTCACCATCAGGAAGTTATTCCTACTGCTTAGGTGGACCCTCCTTTCATAGCATCATAGAGTTGAGGGGACCCCAAGGGTCCTCCAGTCCAACCCCCTGCAATGCAGGAATCTCGGCAAAAGCATCCCTAGCAGGTGGCCCCCCAACCTCTGCTTAAAGAGGCCGCCTCCTTCTGAGGGAGTCTGTCCCCCAGTCAAACAGCTCTTGCCCTCAGAAAGTTCTTCCTGGTGTTTATTTGGAATCTCCTTCCTTGCAATTTGGCAAATCTAACTCACTTAAGCTGGGATGGCAAAGGTTTTTGGGGCACCCCCGGGACCCTTGCAGGCCTCTCCTCCTCCTCCTCCTCCTCCTTCACCCAACACCCAACCCTTTGCCGCCTCTTCCTGCTGCAATGCCGTCCTCATTATTTCTTAATTAACATACCCAAGAAATCAATTAGCTGCTCGGTTCTAATTAAAAGCTAAGAGGGATGATCATCTCATTATTACGGGCTGCGGAGGTGAGCAACCCACCCTGGCGGGGGCTCCTCCCCTCCCCCGTCTCCCCAATTATGGGAAATGATAAAACACCAAACGCCGCCGACGCCGCCCCAAGATCACAGGCTCCCCTTTGTACCTTTGGGGAGGCGGAAAAATTAATTAGCCTTTAGGCGGACGGCTGCGGGCTTTTGCTCAGGCTTCGCTCGGTGCCCCGGCTGAGGGAAGCGGACGTTTGCTAGCTCTCCAAGAGGGAAGGGGGAGTGAAACAGGCCTTGCTCCCAGCCCATGAACGCAGGTAGGGGGCCAGATGAGGCAGGATCAGGGCCTCCTCTGGCCAAGGGGTCCAGCAGGGGAAAGGGGGCTACTCGACAGCAGAAAACACTTGTCAGGAAGGGGTCCCTTCCACCGAGAGCTGTGGGATTCACAGGTGCCCCTTTCAAGAAGTGCCCGAGACGTCACCATTCGGATGGGTGGGAGACAGGAAGGGACTATGTCGCTCAGGGGCAGAGCCCTGGCTTGGCATGCAGAAGGCCCTGGGTTCATTCCCTCTGCTAGTCAGTGCAGAGCAGGCAGCTCTGAGCTCAAGGGACCAACGGCCTCATTCAGTGGAAGGCAGGTCCCTCTGATCCTAGGGGATTTCAAGGCCTCCCTCCTGACAGCCCCCCATGGAGGCACGGCTGGGAGGGCAGCAGGGGATTTGCCTAGGACAAAAACCTACGTATCTGTGATGCCTGCATTGCAGGGGTTGGACTAGATGTCCCTTGGGGTCCCTTCCAACTCCACCATTCTAGGACTTCCTGCATTTCAACCCCACGTTGGAACCCGCTGAGATTTCAAAGCATATTAACATCTGGCTCAGGCCTTCCAAAATGGGTGCTCCTACCTCCTGGGGCACAGTGGGATGCCTTGGTGGGGGGGGGGGGGCTAAAGGAAAAGGGGGGGGGCAGAATGGGGGCACTGGAAGTGTGAATGATTATGAGGCTTTGAAAAGCTGGTATCACTGGATCAAGTTCATCTGCTTTGCTGAATTAAATAAACTAAGTAGTTTTAATTAGATTTCGAATAAATGTGCAGCTAATTGCAATTGTTTTGAATTCTACGGCGTTACGAAGGAGCCTAAGGAGAGCCTGCAGGATCAGGCCAAAGGCCCATCTAGTCTAGTTCTCACAGTGGCCAAACCCACAGGCAGGATTCTCCGCTGCCGCAGGCTCACTTCTAAAGTGCTCGGAGGTCTTCAGACCTGCAGACACACACAGGAAAGGTAGCCTATTTGTAAAAGTGAGCTATTTTGAGGATCTGTGCGCCATCCTCTGCATGACTCACAAGCCACACCCCTGTTTTGGTCACCTGAGACTGAGGCTCCCTGAAATGGCTGGCATCTCTGACGAAAGGCGGCTGCTTCCCCAGCCCGCCCTGGAAGCCAAGCAATCTGACCCTCTTGATGCTTTTGGAACAAGGAATCCGAAAGAGACCACCGGATTCGTTCCACTCCCAGACTAGCGCCTCGTGGTGCAAGGCACATAGAGAGTCACAGGGTTGCAGAGTTGGAAGGGATCCTCAGGGCCACCTGGCCCAACCCCACAGAGGGGCTGTGGGTGCCCCTTCTTCCTTCCTCCTAGGAACCAGGCATGGGGTTCAAACTTCAAGGAATCTAGGAAGAGCGAGGGAATGGGCTGCACAGCAGCAGAGGAGGTCCCTGGCAGGGGTTGGGTGACCTGGCCCCCTCTCCAGCGGTGGGGGGGGGAGCCCCCCAGGCAACTGCTCAGCACACAGTGTGTGCGCACCCAATGAACTCCCATCTCAGTGTCTGTTTGGCTGTGTGCGCTGCCTCTTCCATGGTGCAAAATCTAATACAGTGGTACCTCAGGATGCGAACGGGATCTGTTCCGGAGCCCCGTTCACATCCTGAATAGAACGTAAGACATGATGGGGCATCTGCGTGTGCGCGGGTCGCGTTTTGCTGCTTCCGCGCATGCATGTGACATCATTTTGAGCGTATGCGCATGTGCAAGCAGCGAAACCGTTGCCGCAGAGTGCAACCTGAAAGCACTCAACCTGAAGCACATTCAACCCGAGGTATGATTGTACAGTGGTACCTCGGGTTACAGACGCTTCAGGTTACAGACGCTTCAGGTTACAGACTCCACTAACCCAGAAATAGTACCTCGGGTTAAGAACAGCTTCAGGTTAAGAACGGACCTCCAGAACGAATTAACCTCTGGTTAAGACCAGAGGTACCACTGTATATTCCTCTTCCTCTAATGCAGAGTCCTGAAGGAGAGCAGTGAGAGCATCAGTCCTTCCTTCCTTCCTTCCACTTCCTTCCACACAAACATTTCCTCCCTGCTTCCCAACCCTTTCCAGGGGTCAAAGCAGGCAGCACAGCTTGGGAGTGAAATGCACCAGGAGGGGCAGACCCCTCCACCGCTTGCGGCCTGCTTTGGGCCAAACACTGAGGACTGGCACCCCTGTGCCTGGGGTCACAAGGTTCTCTCTGGTGGCGCAAATCTACGGAGTGCTGCTAGTGGAAACCCTGGGCTTAGTTCCGCCATATTAGAATCATAGAATTGCGGAGTTGGGAGGGACCTCAAGGCTCAACTAGTCCAACCCCCTGCAATGCAGGAATCTCAGAACCCCTGCTTAAAAACCTCCAAGGAAGGCGTGCCCAAGGGAGTCTGTTCCGCTGTCAAACAACGCTCACCCCCAGAAAGTTCTTCACTAGGGTTATTATTGCAGCTGAGTTTGTTTCCTTCTCCAGCAGAGAACCCTGTTTGCAGTCTGCCTCCTCCTCTGGGCCACCCAGTGACCCTCCCTGCTGATGGCTGCCACCTACCCTTCCCTCTTGCCTCTGGAAGAACATCTACCCTGCCCTTCCCCCTGCCTGCCCTCCCCTTATGGCACTGCACGGGGCATCTGGGGCTGAAGCAGCAGGAGAAGCAGGGAGGCCCCCCAGCACCTCCACCGCTGCCAAGTGGGGAAGAAGGCCGGGTGAGCTCATTGTATAGGCAGAGCCCTGCACGATGGCAGCGCATCGGGCACCCAAGAGGCCGGGCAGGGAGTTGGCAGCCAGCCGGAAAGCTCCCACCATCCCACTGCAAACAGTGCTTTTTGCTACCTCCTGCCAGAGGGTGAGAAGAGGCCACGATCCATGGAGACCCACCACAGGAGCTTCACACATTCCAACCAACCAAGTGACGGCTGCAATTAGAGCAGGGCAAATTTAACTTGTGAGCTCGCCCACTGGAGAGAGAGATATATATGTGGTGGAGTTTGGCGGCAGTCCTCAGGCCAGTGGGGGACGGGTGGGTGGGGGACGTGGGTGCTGCACGTTGGCTACGACCTTGGCCGTGTTATTTGTTTAGAATCAAAGCGAGTGCTGCGGATCTAAGATTGATTCTGTGCACATCGACTGGTGCAAGAGTGACACTGAATCGAAAGAGTACGATTATCAAGACGCCCTACCTACCTAATTCTTCTAAGTCATGCGCCGGGGGCTGAATGCTGTGAAGAACCAAACGGAGCGGAGGAGGCTGAGCTCCTCAGGTTGGGAGGCGAAAGTGCCGTGGAGAAGAGAGGTTGACATTTGCACGGGAGCCGAGCGGAGCCACGGAAAGGGGCCATGACTATTCCCTCCGCTGAGGATTCAGGATGTTGGCTCTCAGCTCCTTCCCTCCCTCCCTGGCGCTTCTTCCTTTGTGCTGTTACTGTCGCTAATTTAAAACTTTAAATATTAATCTTTTCGACTGCTGTTGAGACGCCGGGTCTCTGAAAGTGTTAATTTACGCTCGGCTCTTGGCGGTGGGAAGATGCTACGAGGTTCTCCAGCTCTTTCCTTCTATTGTCTTAGTCACCCTCCCTTCCTCCTCCTCCTCCTCCCCCCTCCGTAGTCTTCCTCGCTCTCCTTTCCACGCCTCTCCGTCTCCCAGGCCCAGCAGCTCCGCTTCCGCTTACAACCCTTTGTTGTAGACCAGGGTCTCGCTGGTGGTGGCCCGGGCGATTTCGGGCTCCAGGCGCGACGTCTCAATCTGCCAAAGGGGGAGAAAACACAGGCAGGTCAGGAGGAGCAGATAATAATAATAATAATAATAATAATTATTATTATTATTATTATAAGATCAGCACATAGGAACATGAAGAGAGGCTGCTGGATGAGGCCAAGGCCCTCCATCCAGCCCAGCATCCTGTTCTCACAGTGGCCAACAAGAATGCAGAATCGTAGAGTTGTAAGGGCCCCCGAAGGTCATCCAGTCCAACCCCTTGCAAGGCAGAAATCTCAAGTGAAGCATCCATGACAGATGGCCATCCGACCTCTGCTTAAAAACCTCCAAGGAAGGAGACCCCACCACCTTCCACCCCACTGCTGAAAGGCTCTTAATGTCAGAAAGTTTTTCCTGATGTTGATTCGGAATCTCCTTCCTTGTAACTGGCCACAGATGCCTGTGGGGATCCTGCAGTCGGAATCTGCGTTCGACCGACCAACACTTCCGGAATCGCCCTCCGACAATAATTAACGACCTGAGCCTTTGATGAGACTCCAAGCATGTACCCCATTCCGCAGAGCATCCAGCACAGGGAAGAGACGAGAAGTTTGAGCTACATTGCTAGGTTTTATTGCTAACTACGCAGACAGAAAAGAAAATACATCCTCTCTCTGTGAGAGCAGAGAGCAACTGAAAAACAAAGGAACAGGAAACCAGTAACGTCACATCCGTCTCCTGTCTTCCGTGAGACTTCCAACAGTCTGGAATCTCTGGAATGCAAAACAGAGTCTTGTGACTCCAAGAGCACTGCACAGTGGCACAAACAGAAACCAAACCTGCAACTGGGACCTGATCCTAAGAGCCCTCTCCGTCCCATGGCTTCCAGAAATGGCATTTGGAAGCATGGCTGCCTCCAGCCATGGGGCAGGGCAGAGCCATTGGGGAGGAGGGCTGCCAGGTGTGGCAGAGACCTAAGTGGAGTCAACCAGGTTTTGGGAATTTAGTGTTGCCAGTCCCATGGTCCCCTCTCTCCCAGCAGAGACAAGGAAGGAGGGGAGCCGAATACAGTAGGGCTGCCCAGCAACTGAATCCGTTGCTGCCTCAACCTCCACCTCCTCCTTCTCAGCTGCCTGCCCTGTGTCTGCAGTTCTTTCTGCCTCTTCTTCCTCTCTCTCACTCTAGCCTGCTGCTTGTTCAGCACCCAACCATTCTGCCCTGCTTCCTCCTCTGGCCTGTCCTCTGTGTCCCAGCACCACCCCCCCTGGCTCTGAGCCTTCCTCTTCTGAGGCTTCCCTCGCGGGTTCCCCAGCTGGAACCTCCCAGCATTCCTCCTCATCCGAGAGGCCAGCCCAACATTTAAATGAGTAGATGGAGACAGGCATTTGAGATGCGTGGAAGCCAGGATGTCAAGCAACCCTCAGCCCCTTGGCGAATTCAGGGCAAGCAAGGGAACAACAACTCTCACTTCAAGGTTGGCGGAGGAGACCAGAAGTGGGCACATCAACCCTCAAGTGAGGACCACGACAGGCAAGCACAACTTAGACATCATTGACTCTGCAGTGAAAAAGGCCCCGCCAGTTGCAGGCAAACTAATTACCCAGCGATTGTCTAGGAGCAGATGGCCCATTTGAACCTCCCATCTGGGACTATCAGCAGGCTTTCCCCGAGACCCGGATTATAGCAGAGCCCCTTGCAAGACAGCAGCTCCTGAGCAAATAACACAAGGAGGCAGCTGCGCATGACTGGGCCTCCTCTGTCACCTCCCCGGATGCCAAAAGGACCCCTTCCACTGGCCTGGCACCAAACGCCACTCTGTCTTGGTTTGGCTGAGTTTGGGGGGGTGACGTGAGAGGTTTGGACAGTGGCGTTTGTCTCAGAGACCCTCCAACAATGGAGCATCGGAAGGGCACAACAGAGGAGGATGCTGAGCCAAGAGAAGATGATCAAGTGTAGGTAAAACTGGCAGCATTCCAGGTTTTTCCAAAAAAGATCTCCAAAAACAAGGTGTGGAGGGATCTGTATAACCTCTCAGCTGAGAGCAGGTTGATAAACCACGGGATTAAATTACAAGAAGGTCAAAGCATCGGAGCAGATTAACAATGAAGTATAAATCATCCAGTCAGATAGAGTAGAATTCTTTGTTGGGAGGCGAAGAAAGAAAATTGGGAGAACAACCCTCCTCCTGTGCCTTGCATTGAAATATCTGGTTTTTTAAAAATATGTGCATCTCACTCTCCCCACTTTTAAATTTGTCCCCCCGCCCTGGGCGGTGGACACGCCCACGTTCTCCGTAGCCCCCTTTCAAGTCTGTCAACCTTCTTGGCCAAGTGGTACCCAAACCGAGCCTCAGGGTTCCAAGAGTGCTCTTAATGCGCCTGGGATGCAGTGCATCTCCTAATTTGGCCCTTTGAGACCATGCCCACAGGTGTGTCAGCCAGGTGAAGAGGGGGCATCCCTGGGAGGTGGTCTGCAAAAATACCCAGGAAAACAATGCTCCGTATTTGAACTTCTTGGAGAACAGTTCTCAAAAACTGCATCAATGCTGCCTCCACAGCAGGGCGAAGACATCGCAGGGGTCTCTTCCCCAACACGCTCTGAGCGCTCCCTCTCCCCCTCCCTCCCTCCTCCTCTCTCCATCTCTGCAAATTATTCTCTCTGTTTTCCAAGTGCTTCTCAAGGATCTATAAAAACGCCACACACCTCTTGTTATCTGGCGGAATCTCACCCTCCTGTCCTGCAGCACGTCACTCAAAAAACGATTCGCTTGCACTTTTATCTTGCGACCACACATTTTATGTAGCTTATAAGTTCAATTTAATACATCGGAAGTCCTGTATGCTGGCTCCGACTCCGAGCCTGACACAATACTAGGAACCTAACATGGGAAAACCTAAATGCTTTTGAAAATGTTTAACCTAGTTAGACAAATTAGCAAAAAATTGTGCAAAACAATTTAGGTATTTAAAATATTCAATGTTTTTAAAAACTGGAAAAACTGTTCTTAGCTTTCAGCTGCAGAAACCCAACAAAATATAACATCCAAGCAGTCTTAACATGAGGTGCAACATAACCCTTCAGCAAAGCTGTTAAACAGTTCCCGGTGCATCCTGGGAAATAGCACTTCATTTATTCAAATGCACATATGTCAGGTTTTTGCACCATATGTCATTCCAAGCTATTTACAGTAATAATTAAATCTTAATCAACGTTTAACCTCTGTAAAATGTTTGAAGGGATCTAATCACCCTTCAGTCTGCACTAATGAAGGAGAAATATATAAACATAAAAAGAAAATGATGCGCACCAGAAAGAAGAGTAATTGCAAAATTGTATTTCTTTTAAATATAATCAGCAAGTTATGTAAAGGAAGCCAACGGGTATTTTAAGTGAAGACATCTTGGGTGTCAGAGGTGTGAGTAGCTAATTTTGTACTGCTATCCATAACAGATGTAGCATATTTTCTCTTAGAGCCATTATTAGCAACTTCACCATTTCATTTCTTACTGGAACACAAAGCAGAACATGGAAAGATCTTGAGAGGTACAAGGGAGGAAGGAGGAGGCAGCAGCTCCAGACGCCGCCGAGATCCCCTCTGCTGGCAGCTGGAAGGTGCAGCTCCTTCTCCAAGCTGCCAGGAAGGAGCTCAGAGGCCAAGTGGCTGGGCTGGGGCTGCTGTGACATTGCCCAGGGCCTCCGGGGCACAGACCTGGCATCCTGGCTGGAAAGACCCACGGGCAGGAGGGTCCAGGCCCAAGGTGGCAGGCAGAGGCAGAGACCCAACTGGCTCCCTTTGACCGGTATTGTCCACACTGACCACCAGCGGCTCTCCAGGGTGGCCAGGGATGGTGGGAGTGCTTGTTCTGGACTCCTTAAGCCCCATCAGAGAGCAGGTTCATCTACCTGCCGGTGTCATCAGACGGGCACCATCTCCACAGGGGTTCAGCAGGGGCCTCTGGGGATGTGGAGGCAAGCAGGGCAGGCTGCGGGAGGAGGAGGAGAAAGAGGCTGTGTTTGGGGTGGCTGCTTTGCCACGGGCACCCCACGCGCTTTGTGCCTGGGCTTGATGCTCCACCTTTGGAGAAAGGCGCAGGTGGGCAGGCAGGTTCTCTGAAGGAGAAGGGACCAGGCTCCCTACCAGCAAGTGAAGGGGCGGCAATGCAACAGGGGCGGCTCCGGCTGCAGGGGCCCAAAGGAGAGAGCCAGCCAAGTTCAGGGGAAGTGGGGCGTAGGGAATCACCCACACTTGTGGTCCAGGAAGGGCCCGACTTGACAGCAGCCGGCTTTGGGGTCTCTTTCAGCCTCGGCACTCTGTGATGTCTGTGGAATGGAAGCGTCCCATGGGGCTGCCAGAGTCCAGAAGCAACAGCGGGGAGGGAGACTCCACAAGGGGAGGCAGCAAAGCTTCTGAGCACCAGTTGCTGGAAACTGAGTTGCTCTTGTCCTTGAGTCCTGCTTCCGGGTTTCCCAGATGGGGCACTGCGAGAACAGGATGCTGGACGATATGGGCCATGCTCCTGTTTGCTCCCTCTCCTGCAACACCTGGCCTTCTGGTCACCATGGGAAAGGAGGCCAGCCAGAGAGGTCCCCCCCTCCTCATCCGCCAGGCTCAGAGATCTTTAAAGGGCAATTACCTGCTCCAGAGGGGACGGGGCCCCCTCATTTCTTCCTGCCTCGGCTTTGATCATCTCCCCGTGTTTGACATTTCGAAGCAGTGAATTTTGGAGGGATGAATGACGTTCCTGAGGAGCTTTCAGCCTCTCCACTTTCCCTCCGCAGCACGGATGGCGGGAGCTTCCCCCGTCTCGGTTTGCACAGCTGAGCATGAAAGTCCCACAGGTGCAAGGTGTTAAAAGGAAGGCGCTGAAGGGCTTAGCGGAGAGCCTGCCCTGAGCCACACAGAGCCTCTCCAAAGGGGGCTGTGTCAGCACAACAAAGGCCTCAGGAACCTGGACCAGATGCCTCCGCACATCAGCAAGGCCCAGCTGGGGCCGGGCTCACAGGACTTCTGCAAATCCCCAGAAGGGCGGTTTCACAGAACCGCAGAGTTGGAAGGGACTGTGAGGATCATCCAGTCCAAGCTGCTGCAATGCAGGAATCTTTTTGCCCAGCGTGGGGCTTGGACTCACAACATTGAGATTTATTATTCATACCCCACACATCTGGCTGGGTTTCCCCAGCCACTCTGGGTGGCTCCAGCTGAATATTAAAAACGCAATACAGTACAGAATTAAACATTAAAAACTTCCCTAAACAGGGCTGCCTTCAGATGTCTTTTAAAAGTAAGATAGCTGCTTATTTCCCTGACATCTGATGGGAGGGTGCCACTACCAAGAAGGCCCTCGGAGCTGGACCTCACGTGTCTCTTGACTTAGGAAGGGCTTGGGATCACTTAAAGAACAGTTTGTGGAACCTCCTCTGTTGCGGGTTTTCCGAGCCAAGGCATCTCTTGGTCCTGCTTTGGATAAGAACGTAGGGAAAGCAGGTGCCCAGGTAAAGCCTGGAAGCAGAACCGAGAGCAGGAGCAGAACTCTCCTCCCTTGGGATCCACGGCAACTGGTACCTTTGACAGAGGAGGGAGAAAACTAGCCATCGCGACTAGTAGCCACTGATGGCCTGATCCGCCATGACTCTGCCTCATCCTCTTCTAAAGCCATCTAAGTTGGTGGCCACCCCTGTTTAACTCTGCAAAGCGTGAAGAAGGACTTTCTTCTGTCTGTCTTGAACCTTTCAACATTCATCTTCATTGAATGTCCACAAGTTTTAGTGCTATGAGAGAGGAAGAAAACCTTTTCTTTATCCACTTTCTCCAAACCATGCATGATTTTCAATACACCTCTATCGTGCTTCTCCTTATCCACCTTTTCTCTAAACGAAAAAGGCCCAAAAAGGCCCTTTCCTCACATGGGAGCTTCTCCACTCCCTCAATCGTTTCGGTTGCCCTTTTCTGGCCCTTTTCCAGATCTACAATATCCTTTTTGCAGTGAGGTGCCCAGAACGAAGTCGCACCAAGCGTTTCCATCATGGCATTTGTGAAACTGCAGGAGGGGAGCGTTTCTGTTGAGTTCAGGTCCCACTTATGGGTTTATCATTGCAGCATCTTGTTGGCCACTGTGAGAACAGGATGCCTGGCTAGAGGGGCCCCTTTGGCCTCATCCAGCAGAGTTCTTCTTAGGTTCTCAAATGCTTCCCATCTCTGGGGCAGAGGATTCCAAGCTCATGGGATGGCAAGCACTGGACCAGAGACCCCTTCAAGGTCCTTTCCAAAGAGTTTCGCTCAAAGTATCAAAACATAAAATAGTCAGTGGACAGGTAAGGATGGTCAAAAGGAATAAATATCTTCCCTTCTGCAGGATTTGGGAAGTGGATCGAATCACTCAAAACGAGCCAGTGCCCCAATGTGCCCACCATATTTTGGCCCAGATCTCCTAGGGCAGGAAGAAAAACCACATTCAAAGGCTTGTCCAAGTACAAGACTGTGGTTACTTTACACACTTTAAGCCAGGCATGTTTACTGCAGCTCAGCAGACGGCTAAGAGGAGGACCAAGCAGATGTAACACTCATTTGCACGCTGCAGGCACAGACAGAATCAGGATGGCACTGCTAACCTCCCCTCGAAAGGTAATCTACTTTGCCAGTGCACTGCTAACAAACCCTAGCCAAGCACAACGCCTTTCCTGGGGCATCCAAGGCTCCTGTGAAACAAGAATGGTTTTCCTCAGCCTCTCTCCACAAACCAGAGGCCCAGCTTCCAGGAAGTGATATCGGCTTCTGCTCCTTGCCATTCTTCCCATTTCCTTTCTCTTTAAAAAATGTATTTTTTTATTGACTTTCAAGATAAGAATTTCCCAGCTGCCATCAGAAATGGCATTCTCTTGGCCATCCAAGGCCCCCTCTGTGGCGTCCAGCAAAATGCAGGTATTCCCTCCGTCTTTATGGAGGAATGTCAGTTTAACAGGGTTAATTACACAAGCGTAGCTGAAGCTTTCCTTGGAGACAAATGAATAACAGTGTTTTCAGAAAGTGTGGTTGTCTCCCAAAGTGTTGAAGGATGCAGGAGGTTGGGGAGGGGAGGAGAGAGTGGGGAGGAAAAGCAACTTCCATCACTCACATTTTGCAGCATCAGCAGCACACACACACACACACACACTCGGTTGCTGTGGCAGCGAGTGCCACAACCGACCGCGTCTGCAACAGAAATGGCAAGTAGCCCCCACCCCCCACACACACACCTGGACAGCTCTTGGGAGGGGAATGACGGGAGCCAAAGTGGTGCTGCCTTTCTTAGTTCAAGTCCTCAACCCTCAGGGGCTGAGATGAGCAAGACTCTCGCAGGCCAACGAATAAAGAGATTCTCAGGTGAATGACTGGCCAATGCCATTTCAAACAATAGTTTTCTCTCTCAATAATAAAAAAATCCTGAGTATCTGTCATCAGCATACATGGCCTTTTGCAGAGGAACACATGCCAAGAAACCAAAAATACGAGTCCCTTCCAGGTGGAGAGATCAAAATTAGAAACTGAATTGTTAGAACCCAATACTAAGAATTTGTCAAGAATGTACAACTTGCTGTTGAAGTGGAATACACAAGATGAAACAGTTAAATCAGCTATGATTAAGTGGGCGCAAGACATTGGTCATGACATTATGTTTGCTGACTGGGAACAGTTATGGACCACTGGTATCAAATTTACGGCATGTAATGCCCTAAGAGAGAATATTATGAAAATGATCTAAAGGTGGTACATGACCCCAGTCAAGCTTGCAAAAATATATCATATGTCCAATAATAAATGCTGGAAATGTAATGAAGCTGAAGGTACTTTTTATCATCTTTGGTGGACGTGCCCAAAGATTAAGGTCTTCTGGGAAATGATCTATAATGAAATTAAGAAGGTTCTTAAGTGCACCTTTCACAAGAAACCAGAGGCCTTTCTCTTGGGCATGGTTGGCCAAATGGTATTAAGGAAGGATAAGGTGTTTTTTATGTATGCTACAACAGCAGCAAGAGTTCTCTTAGCAAAGTATTGGAAGACACAAGAACTACCCACACTGGAAGAATGGCAGACGAAGGTGATTGACTATATGGGACTGGCTGAGATGACTGGCAGAATCCGTGACCAAGGAAGAGAGACGGTGGAAGAAGATTGGAAGAAATTTAAAGTTTATCTTAAAAACTATTATAAAATTAATGAATGCTAAAATGTCAAGGGTAATGTAAAAAAATAAGATTCCAGCTGTAAATGATTGGGTAAAAGAAGAAGGAAAGGAAAAGAGTTTAAAAGTTAATAGAAGTGAGGGGTTGCTGAAGAAAATTATTAAACAGGGATGCAGAAAAGGGAGGCATGGGGAAGTCGGTGAAATAGGGTAAATGAAAAAAAGGTTATGAAATTATACGTGTTTATATGTTTGTCTGTTTATGTATTGTGTTGTGTATTGTTTAAAATTTATGTTGGAAAATCAATAAAAATTTATTTAAAAACAAAACAAAAATCCGAGTCCCTGCCCCGAGGCAACTACATCAGGGCAAGAGGAAAGGGACGCCGCCATGGGCACCTCGGGTGGGGTATAAATGCAAAAAACAAACTATCAGATAAACTAATAATAATAATAATAATAATAATAATAATAATAATAATAATTTATTTATATCCCGCCCATCTGGCTGGGTCTCCCCAGCCACCCTGGGCGGCTTCCAACAAAGTATTAAAATACAGTGGTCTGTTAAACATTAAAAGCTTCCCTAAAGAGGGCTGCCTTCAGATGTCTTCTAAAAGTCTGGTAGTTGTTGTTCTCTTTGACATCTGATGGGAGGGCGTTCCACAGGGCGGGCGCCACCACCGAGAAGGCCCTCTGCCTGGTTCCCTGTAACTGGGCTTCTCGCAGGGAGGCAACCGCCAGAAGGCCCTCGGATCTGGACCTCAGTGTCCGGGCAGAACGATGGAGGTGGAGACGCTTCTTCAGGTGTACTGGGTTGAGGCCATTCAGGGCTTTAAATGTCAGCACCAACACTTTGAATTGTGCTCGGAAACGTACTGGGAGCCAATGTAGGTCTTTCAAGACCGGTGTTATGTGGTCTCGGCGGCCGCTCCTAGTCACCAGTCTAGCTGCCGCATTCTGGGTTAGTTGTAGTTTCCTGGGGGCCAGGTGATGGCAGTCCTGTGCCAAGCTGCCTGTAGGGGACGCACCTACCATCCCTGCCTCTTAGGGGGCTCCTACACATGCATCCAGGGATCCTGCCAGCCCCACACAGAGCCCAGAAGCAACGACTCCTGCTTCAAGGCCTTATGGGGCGCATGAAGGACAGGCAGGGCAGTCCCAGGGGTGGGCAAGACAGAGAGAGGCAGCCACACCGCAGAGGAGGAGCAGGCCAGGCCCAAGCGGCTCTGCGACAGCAGCAGGTCTTGAGGAGGGAAGCGGCAGATGGGGCTGCCTGGTAGCCAGCCCCACTTCTCCTGCTTCCCCCACTGCCGCTCGCTTGCCAAGCCAGCCTGCTGCTCCGACACTGGGCAGGAAGCCGTGGTGAGGAGCCCTGAGCCTCGGATGAGGAGCGAGATGGAGGCGCAGTCTGGGGAGGGTCTTAATTGCTCTGGCTGTCAGGAATCACAGAACCAGTGCTATTCTTCTGGGAAAAGAGGTGCCGGAACTCACCCTTGTTCTCTTAGAATGGCAACGGTGCCCGCTTGAGAGGGGCCGGAATTGAGTTCTTGTGAGTTTTGGCTGGAAAAAAAAGCCCTGCACAGAAACACAGAATTCTAGAGTGGGAAAGGGCTCCCCCAAGGTCATTCAGTCCAACCCCCTGCAATGCAGGAATCTCAGCCGAAGCATCCTGACAGATGGCCACCCAACCTCAGCTTAAAAGCCTCCAGAGAAGGAGAGTCCACCACTTTCTGAGGGAGTCCATTCCACCGTTGAAGAAGTCTCACCATCAGACGGCTCTCCCGGATGTTTAGTCCGAAACACATTTCTTGCAATCGGTTCAATCCATTGGTTTGAGTCCTACCCTCCGGAGCAGGAGAAAGCAAGCTTGCTCCCTCCTCCATGTGACAGCTCTTTAGATATCTGGCCTTGGTTCTCGTATCTCCTCTTTTCCAGGCTAAACATATCCAGCTCCTCCTAGCGTTCCACCTAAGGCCTGGTCTCCAGACCCTTCGTCCTCTTGGTCTCCCTCCTCTGCACACCTTCCAGCTTGTCAACATCCTTCTTAAACTGGGGTGCCCAGAACGGGGCACATCCCCCCAGACTTGGTCTGACCAAGGCAGAGGAGATGTGCCATGACTTGATCTAGACTTGATCTTCGATGCAGCCTAGAATTGCATTAGGGGTTTTTTGCTGCTCAGTCAAAGCATGTGCGCAAGGGACGCGGGTGGCGCTGTGGGTTGAACCACAGAGCCTAGGACTTGCTGATCAGAAGGTCGGTGGTTCAAATCCCCGCAACGGGGTGAGCTCCTGTTGCTCTGTCCCTGCTCCTGCCAACCTAGCAGTTTGAAAACACACCAGTGCAAGTAGATAAATGGGTACCGCTCTGGCGGGAAGGTAAACGGCGTTTCCGTGCGCTGCTCTGGTTCGCCAGAAGCGGCTTAGTCCTGCTGGCCACATGACCCGGAAGCTGTACGCCGGCTCCCTCGGCCAATAAAGCGAGGTGAGCACTGCAACCCCAGAGTCGGCCACAACTGGACCTAATGATCAGGGGTCCTTTTACAAAGCATGTGCAGAGCTCCATTATGCCTTTTGCTTTGGACCAGGGACCAAGGACAGCCCCCTCAGCAGAGATGACTGCCGAGCCCAGCTGAGGTGATATTGCTCCTGCCCTTGGGACGTCACTCTGCACATGGGCAGAGGCACAGCCCGCCAACAGCAGTGGGAGAGAGCAAGTGTCTGAGATGGATCCCAGAGAAGGAAGACAATGACTAGGTCTTTTTTCACTTAGAGGGGCAGGGAGCTGAAGGGCGGATGGTGGCATAAAACACGCCCCCCCAGCCTGAGCACCTCTCCACCCCCCCCCCGCTCCAAAGTGCCTCCCTCCTGAGAGCAGCTTTCAAGCCTCTACAAGGTTGTTTGTTTTTTGTAGGACTCTTAATGGCTTAGAGGCACTAGGAAGTGAAGGCTCGGTTAAAGAGGAATGTTTTGATGCCCACCAGCACCCCACACACCTGGGGGGCGGTAGGGGCTGGTTAGCAGGGGCTTGCAAGGCAGATAGTTTACATACTTGAAGCAAGGAGCTGAGGAGGAAACCGGATCCTGTTCGGATCCGGCTGCCAAACCCTCCTGAGCCACACAAGAGGGTCCCCCCTCCCCTGTCCTGACCCCTTTGGCCTCCAGTTCCTCACCGGACAAGCCTCTCTCTGCTTCAGAAGGGACGCCAGCCCTGGGACCAGGCTCAGCGCTTGGGGTGGGGGCTCGGCCTGGACTGAGCCTCTTGCAGAACCTGCTTGCCTTGTTTCAAAGGCCCGTCTCAAGGAGTCCAGAGGCACCGGGAGAAAGAGAGAGAGAGGGAAGTCTTCCCTTGCAGAGTCATAGACTAGAGGCCATTGCAGGGTCTCCAGGAATGGGGGGGGGCTCTCGTTCCTCCCTCACCCCCTTCACTCCTGACTCCACAGATGGAAGGTTCCTTTGGCAACCCAGGGGGCTACAATGGTTTGCCCTGCCCCAGAGCTTCGCAGGTGGTGGCTGGCCTCTGCCGTTCCCCCCTTGCCCTGCCGTGGCCCATGCCCCACACCATCCTCTGTGGTTCAGGAGGGGCTGGTGCTGCTGGCCAGGGCTCCTCAGGATGGCTGCAGGCAGGTGTGGGATGGGCTGTAATGAGAATGTGATTCCTACATTGCAGGGGATTGCCCTAGATGACCTTTGGGGGTCCCTTCCAACCCTACAATCTTATGAGATGTGGCCACAAGGCTGGCAGAATGCACAGGTCCGAAGAGGGTCCCTGGGGAGACCAGGGGACGGGGGTTGGTTGGGTTGGCACAGCTCACCGCTAACGTGCAGAGTCCTTAAGATTACGACTCCATGGCACATTATAATAATACAGTAATTTATTATTTATACCCCGCCCACCTGGCTGGGTTTCCCCAGCCACTCTGGGCAGCTTCCAACAGAACACTAAAATACAAAATTTCAGGCTGCATAAAGCAAAGGCAAAGGGGAGGTGCCCAAGGAGAGAGGCAGGTCACGCAAGAAGAGACTGCTGCTGGATGAGGCCCCTGGCCCACCTAATCCAGCATCCTGTTTGCACAGGGGCCAACCAGATGCCTGTTGTGGGAAACCCATAAGCAGGATCCAAGCACAAGAGACTTCATGGCAAGTCACAATCTGAAATACAACATTAAAAACAGTTTTAACTTAATATGAAAAACAAGAGTCGGTCCATATTTGTAAATTCTTCTTTTTCTTCTGGGCATCCAGCTGTCTTGAGAGGCAATGGAGTGCGCCTCTGGGGGTGAAGTCAAAATGCTGCGTCAGCAGCACCAAAGTGACCTCCTTGGGGCACAAGCCTGGGCAGTGTGTCTGGAGGTCCTGGGCTGCCCAGACAACAAGACCCCCCTCTTGGCCTGGCTGATGGGGTCCAAAGGAAAGAAGAGCAAGACGTTGGGCACCAGCTTGGCGGCAGGAATTGCCGAAAGGAGACGTACAAGGCACCATCCAACCGCCTTAGGGACTCCACTCTGGATTTGTGGAGGGTTTACTCCTGAGCCTGTTGTCTTTGTCCATGGAGTTTTCTTGGCAGGGATACTGGAGTGGCTTGCCGGTTCCTGCTCCAGGTGGATCACGTTTGGTCAAAACTCTCCACTATGACCTGTCCATCTTGGGTGGCCCTGCACGGCATAGCTCATAGCTTCTCTGAGTTATTCAAGACCCTTCGTCACGGAAAGGCAGTGATTCATGGACTGCAAGAAGATCAAACCTCTCCATTCTGAAGGAAATCAGCCCTGAGTGCTCACTGGAAGGACAGATCCTGAAGCTGAGGCTCCAAGACTTTGGCCACCTCATGAGAAGAGAAGACTCCCTGGAAAAGACCCTGATGTTGGGAAAGATGGAGGGCACAAGGAGAAGGGGACGACAGAGGACGAGATGGTGGGACAGTGTTCTTGAAGCTACCAGCATGAGTCTGACCAAACTGCGGGAGGCAGTGGAAGACAGGAGTGCCTGGCGTGCTCTGGTCCATGGGGTCACGAAGAGTCGGACACAACTAAACAACAACAACAATTACTCCTGAGCCTTTTATTTTCCCAATGTTGTCCCTCAAGTAGAGTTTCAGGGTCTGAGACAGAGGGAGTGTGGATGTTTCTCAAGTGTCCAAGACCAGGGCAAAAGCTACTTCAGGAACCCACATGCTCCAGGAAGAGGGAGCAAAGGAGACTGGCTGGACTTGATGGGCCACTGGCCTGATCCAGCTAAAGTCTCTTCTGATGCGGTTCACTCCTCCCATCAGTCCCAGCCAGCAAGTCTGTGTGCTGCTGACGCTGGCAGGAGTTGCAGCCCAAAGCCTTTGGAGGGCGCCCAGTTGGAGAAGGAGGCTGGCACAAAGCACGGGCTGAGAAACTGCCTGGCCCAACCCCGGCAGCAAAGAGCAGCCAAAGCCCCTCACTGGATGCTCCCAAGTCAGATGGCACAAAGCAGGAGAAGGCAATGAGGATGCCCTCCTCCCCAGGAGCGTAGCATGGGTTGCCGGTGCCTGGGGCCACACACAAGGGATGAACAGGGAGAAACAAAGGGAGGACACATGCGCATTCAACTGCCTAATGGCATCTGCATCACCCAAGAGGTTGCAGCCACAGAGATAAGAAAAGAAGAGCCGTTAAGTTTTCTGGTTTGCATGGAGAAGCCATTATCCATGGAGCCCAGCGACGGAAGGGCGTAGCTGTATTGAGGCTGCACTGGGTGTTGAAATTTTGCCCCCCTAACAATTTTGTGCCCCTGTGTCCCCCGTCCCCCAGCTATGCCACTGCTCCCCCCCCCCCGAGAAATGAGCCTGGTGCTGGAATGCGCTTCTTAGCTGGCCCAAGCTAGGCGTGTGTGGTTCTGCTGGACTTTGCTGACAAGGCTGGGAGTCTCGCAGCATTGTTCTTTTATTGTTCTCCTGTTCTCTGGCGGAGGCATCCCAGCAGGTGGCAGGAGAGGGGGGGAGAGGAGAGGGCAGCGCCTCCCAACCAGCTCTGGGGAAATTCTTGGCGGCTCCTCTCCCATTCTTTCCCTTCCAGCTGGTCACTGCAAGAATGCGGTAACTCAGAACCCGTGCCTGGAGCTTGCTCTCTTCCTCCTCTCTTGGTCGCACTTCCTTTTGTGTCGTGCCTTTTAGCCTGTCAGCTTGAGAGTGGGGGCTTCGTGCTATTTCTATGCTATTTTCAACTGAACAGCACGATTTAAAAATGCTTTGAATAAAAGGATGCTGTGGGTTGGGAACATCACTTTTCCTTTTTCATGGGACTGTGTGACTCTCAGCCTGAGCAGGGAAAACTTCAGTTTCTTGGTTTTAGATGCGCCTTCAGTCACAGAATTGTAAGAACCGGAAGGGGCCGCCCATGGTCATCTAGTCCAACCCCCTGAAATGTAGGAATCACAGCCTTGACAGATGGCCACCCAACCTCTACTAAGAAACTTCCAATGGGCTGCCCACTCCACTGTTGAACAGCTCTTGCCATCCTGAAGTTCTTCCCGATGTTGATTCGGAATCTCCTTCCTCGCACTTTGAATCCCCTGGAGTCCTCAGCTGTCTGCCACCTTCCCCTTTCTGCAAACTGCGTAGCTCTTCCTCCTCCGCCCTCGTCCCCAGCACAAATTCCCCTCTTATTGCCGACTTTTGTCAGATGAATTCACAAACCATTGTTTCGTTGTATTTGTTTTTCCTTAGATTAAGTTGTTTGCCACTCTGGGAGTTGTTGTACTGAAGGTCAGTTTATAAAGAAAGGTCACTAATTTTCTTTTTCCGCAAAGGGCACCGGCTACAGCGCAGCCTCGAGGACCATCAGCAACAACTCCAGACTTCTCAAGCGCAGAGCAGAGTCGCAATGGGCACAAGGCCAATGAACTCCAGGGCAGGCAGAGCGTGGCTCTTGAGGAGCCATGGCAGAGGCTGAGACGTCTTCTGAGGCTTTCAAGAGCAAGACGTCTTCGCTTTCCAAAGTGTTTCTGGACCTCACGGCCCCAGGGGCAAGACCGGAAATGTGGTGGCAAAATATTAAAAAGAACGAAGATGTATCTATACACACACAAATGCATGAGAAACAGCCAAAGGCCATCATGCCCTCTTGAAATGTCCAAGACTTTTTCAGGGGAGTTTATCAAGTCTCTTCCCCCCCCCCAACATTGTTAAATGACAGTCAGAGTAAGAACTCTGCAGAATAAAATGCCTGGACTCTAGCTGGGCTTGTGGAACTGTGGTTTGAAAGACTTCGACTGCTGGCAACAGAAAGAAGCACCGGAGTTAGAGAACCCAGTTTTTGACACTGAGCTTGACAGACTTTGAGCTGGCATCTGGCCACATGAACTCTCATATTTTAAAACATGGCTTTTGTGCCGATCACACTTCTGCCTCCAGTGTGCCCCTTGATATGCCAAACTACTCATTCAGGCCCCTCGGCCCCACTGTGCGGCCAGCATCACACGGGTCAAATGAGAAAAGCCTTGGCAACGCTGCGGCTCCAGTCCACACGCTCTGCCACACTTGAAAGCCTCCATCGCCCGATCCCTTATGAAGACTTTGCCCATGGGGAGGAGGCAAAGTGCCTGAAGATTCACCCCACAACTTACTGGTTTGTCCACTCTACGAGGACTTAAGAGCAGCCTTGCACTGTGAGTTAAATCCCCCAGCTGGGAGACTGAGTGGGTCTCTAACTTTTCGTCAGGGGAGAGGTTCCCCCAACACTTCTGGAAGAGTGGCTTGCTTTGCCTTCAGAGAAGCAATTTTAAGAAGGAAGGCTTGTGGGGTGAAAGGTTAATCTGATAGAATGCCTGGTTTTAATAATTATTTTAACTGCGTAATGCATTTTATTCTGTTCTACGCATTTTGTTTTTCATAGCTTCGTGACACAAATAAAATTGTTGTTGTTGTTTAGTCGTTTAGTCGTGTCCGCCTCTTTGTGACCCCCTGGACCAGAGCATGTCAGGCACTTCTGTCTTCCACTGCCTCCCGCAGTTTGGTCAAACTCATGCTGGTCTCTTCGAGAACACTGTCCCACCATCTCGTCCTCTGTCGTCCCCTTCTCCTTGTGCCCTCCATCTTTCCCAACATCAGACTCTTTTCCAGGGAGTCTTCTCTTCTCCTGAGGTGGCCAAAGTCTGGGAGCCTCAGCTTCAGGATCTGTCCTTCCAGTGAGCACTCAGGGCTAATTTCCTTCAGAATGGAGAGGTTTGATCTTCTTGCAGTCCTTGGGACTCTCAAGAGTCTCCTCCAGCACCAGAATTCAAAAGCATCCATTCTTCGGTGATCAGCCTTCTTTATGGCCCAGTTCTCACTTCCATACATCAGTACTGGGAAAACCATGGCTTGAACTATACGGACCTTTGTCAGCAAGGTGATGTCTTTGCTTTTTAAGATGCTGTCTTGGTTTGTCATAGTATAGAACTGTAGAACTGGAAGGGACCCAAGGGTCATCTAGTCCAACCCCCTGCAATGCAGACATATTTTGCCCAGCATGGATTTAAAATCCATGACCCTGAGATTAAGTCTCATGCTCTGATTGAGCTACCCACCTACCAGTGGATAGATGCCTGTTGTGGATAAATAACCTTTGTGGTCTATAGTCTATAGACCATTGCCCCCCCCCCCCCCAGCGCAGTACTGCTCACTCTGACCAGCAGCAGTGGCTCTCCAGGGTTTCCAGGAGGAAGTCTCATTCCCAGGCCTATCTGGAGATGCTGTCATTGGGGATGGAACCAGGGACCTTCTGAATGCAAAGCCGATTCTCCACCACAGAGCTACAGTCCTCATCCACACATCCACGCACAAGGATTCACCCTGGTCACTGCTCTCCTGCACAATGGAAGTGAACTGAAGCTGCACAAGAGCGCCACCACCAGCAGAAGAGAGGCAGTGCAGTTCAGAGGTGGGAGTGTTGGACTAGGACTGAGGAAAGGCAGGTTCCAGTCCCGGCTCAGCCATGAAGCTCACTGGGTGGCCTTGAGCCGGCCCGTCTGTCTCTCAACATAATCTCCCTTGCAGGGTTGTTGTGAGGAGAAAACAGGGAGAGGGGGAAGACCCAGGCACATCACCCCAAGGTCCTTGAGAAAATGCCTGCTCTGCCCTTGTGCAGCTCCAGTTCATTTAGGCGAGGCCTGAGCCACAGATCCACGCCTGGCCTTGCATTCACAGCCAAGGTGAGAACGTCAGGAGAGGCTGCTGGATCCGGCCAATGGCCCATCTATGAAACAGTTTTTATTTGATTTTACAAGTGTGGAATTAGAACATTACCAAATACATATCCATATTTAGAGATTTCTCTGAATCCCTAGACTTCCCACCTTCCCCTCCATCCATGGGTCCTAATGTCAACCTTTTCAACTGCACATTATTTCATCATCCAAGTCTCTCCATTTTGCCCACAGTAATTTCTACATCACAGGTGTTATTGCAATCCTGCTAATGCTTTCATGTTTTCGGCCAATGGCCCATCTAGTCCAGCCTCCTGTCCTCACAGCGGCCAGCCAATGCCCCCATGGGAAACCAGCATGCAATATCCCAGCCCAAGAGCCCTCTCCCCTCCCGGCGATTCCAGCAACCGGCCTGCAGAAGCATCGCTGCCTCCAGACATAGCTAGTAGACATCCATAGCCCTCTCCTCCTCCATCAGTGGATCTCTTCTGCCTTTAAAGCCATCCGTTGGTGGCTGCCACTGCCTCCTGCAGGAATGAGTTCCATAGTTTAACCAATGCCCCCCTCCCCGGCTTCCTCTCCCACGGGGGCCATCTCTGCCACCCGCCCCAGGCAGCGGCAGCTCCCAGAGGATCCTTGTCCTCCTGCCTGATTGGGAGATCTTTCTTGGGGACTATGGCAGTGACCTCCCTGCGGCTCTTTTTATCGAGTCCCTTCCCCCCCCTTCCATTAAAAAGCAGCCTTTTAACTGTGGACACATTTCAGCCTCACCAGATCCGCTAATTATTGACAGTTGGTGAAGAGGAGATGTCACTTGCTCCTCCTGTTAAACTGCATCTAATTAGTAATTGCTGGTTCACTGTCATCCTCTCTCCCTGCCGCTGCGGCTGCTGCCACTGCTGCAATCCCACCCCCACTGCCGCAAATTATTAGCTCATTAACCTTTTGCTTTTCCAATGGCGCCCTGCCAGCAAGATGGCGGCTCCAACAGATTGGGGAAGAGGGAGCTATTCCCCCCTCCCTCCCTCCCCCCTCCTGGCCTGGAGATCCAGAAGGAAGCCTGTGCAGGGAACAGAATTTCAGCTGGGAGCAAACCCCCAACCGCAGAGACAGCTTGTCTCCCATCCAAACCAGGGGGAGGAGGAGGAGGAGGAGGAGGAGAGAGGCTCTCAGCCTTTCCAGAGCCTCATGCCATCCCTCAAGGCCTCCCTCTTCAGGCCAGAGCCTGACACGAGCCTGGCAGTCAAGGTGCCCCACGCACGTCTGGGTGAGAGGGCTCTTTCAGCTGGGGCTCAGGACTCCAGAATGGGCAGCCTCCAAGCCTTGGCCCCCAAAGGCAGGGGTCCTAGCAGCACGTGATAATCCTTTCGCAACCACCAGCTTGGATAGCTTCCAAAGACGACTGGGGAACTGCATGGAGGACAAGGCGATGTGTGGCTACAGGCCACAATGACCACTAGCCAGGATGGCTCTGCTCCACGGATGGAGGCAGCAACGCTTCTGAATCTCAGTTGCTGGAAACTGTAGGAAGGGAGAGTCCTGCTCAGGTCTTGCTTGCTGGTTTCCCCTTGGGGCACCTGGTTAGCCACACCTGATGCCCGCACCTGCCAAGTGGTTCTTCTGAACAACTTCTCTCCCGTCTGCCCCACCGACACACACTCTGGGCTCACCGTCTCAACTCCCCCTTTCAATTTTTTAGAATTATTCATCATCACCATTTATGTTTGATTAAATCTTCATTCTGCCCATCCACCCAAAGGTCCCCAGGGTGACCTAAAGCAACAGACGAGAGCTATTCAACGCAAGAACCCTAAAACCAACCATGTAAATCAAACACAGCCTATTGTTGTTCCGGTAGGGTCACAGTCACACGAAGCCTTGACTCTGAAGGGGCCATCACCAAAAAGACCTTCAAGTCTGCCTGCAGCCTCCTAGGTGGTCTCACCACCCAGCATGGACCCCTTTCGTGGAACATTCTTCTCTCAAGATGGTCCTCACTGCTGCTGCAGCACTGAAGCTGGTGCAACTGGGCCCCCTAAGGCAGGACAGTGGGGGGGGGGGCTGCAATGGATCACCTGGACTACCAGGTAGGCAGAGTGACCAGAAACGAACCCGTTCGCTACCAAAGAAGCAACCCAGGAGGGACTTGCAAAGGGAGGTGGGAGAGAGCAGCCCTGACTCCCTCCTGCAGAGATCTTGGTGGGGATGGAGTTGGGGTTGGAGGACACATGCCCTGTGGGGAGCAGCATCGGGGCCTGATTCCTTCCCCACTGCCTTTCTGGATACTTTCTTCTTTCCAGCACGCCCAACACCCAGCCTCAGCTTGTGCCTGCTGTGCATTGGGGGCTGGGTCCCCCAGTGGTGAGGGAGGGCCTGCGCCACACTTCAGGGACAGCCAAGGAGACACCCTCTGCTGTGCTTTTCTGCAAGGCTCCCTCCCACAGCCTCTCCCACATTCAGTCTGCACTTTGCAAACCGAGGAAATCCTCAACATCATCCTCGGCATTCCCACATCACTTACTGGGTCTTCCCGAGTGTTTCACGCACGTCCTTTCGGTAACCCTCTAAAACCCAACAGTCAACTAACATGATGCTCCTGGTTAAAAGCGGGCAGGGGGTCTCCCCAAATAATGGCATTTAGGAAAAGCATGTCTCCAAGTTGTCGCTGGGGTGGCAGGCACCCCTTCTGTGCCTCCCTTGTTTTGATCACCTATAAGCAAAGTTTGAGTCTGTGATGGGACCCACGAGGCACCCACATCACACAGGTACAGAGAGGCAGTGGGACTGTGGCAGAAGAGGAAGAGAGGGCGAGAGTTGCTTGCCACACCTTAGGCACCCAACAGTCCAAGGCCGCCAACCTTCTCAGGACCGTGGGCACATTTGGATTTTGGGTGGGAACCATTGGTGCCCCCCACTCTGGTCATTTCTCTCCCCCTTGCCCCAGATCACCCCTACACACCGAGAGAGATACAGAAGGAGAGAAAGTGCACACACACACACACACACACACACACCAAGTTGAATTTTCCAAAAGATCAGGGAAAATGTCAGATCCCAACAGTATTAATCTGAACTTTGAAAAGCACAAAGAGCTGAAAGGGGAAGAGGGAAAAGAGTGTCCCCCTTCAGTGCTTTGTGTTTGTCAAGGGAGGAAAAAGGTGGCAGCCATCAGCAACTTATGGCCAAGGGGGCAGGGAGTGGGGGCACTCAGAGGTTTCCTGGGTGCCGGGGAAAACCTCAAGGGCCCACGGCTGTCGTGCTGTCAACCCCTGCGACAGACCCTTGGCAGAGGGCAATGGATCCAGGACACAAAATAATCAGAAAGCACAGGGTCCCCCCGAGCACATGCAGAGTGCCTCCACAGAGCACAGGCCCTTCCACCCCAGCCTGCTCCCTTCCGCCCATCCGTCCGTCGCGAGGAGGGAGGCAGTTGTGACACTGACCTCAGACATCTGCGGGAAGAGGCTGATGGCCAGGGGCAGCGCCAGGCCGAAGGCAGCAAGGCACACAAGGCTCTGCACGGGGAGGGCCATCCGGGGCCGCGACCGCAGGAGAGACGTTCTGCAAGAAGGAGGGCTGTTGTTGTGAGACCAGCAAGCACAGCAGGGAGATCCCTCCTTGCCCCCCCCCCCAACCACCTCCAACTCAGCAACACCTGCCTGCAAAGTGGGATCGACGCAGCTGCACAGAATCTCAGGTATACATTGCGAGGGCTTGTTGGTGCAGAGAGAGGCATGGACTGAACATGAGGGTGCCGGGAGAGCCTTGCGGCTGCAGGTGGGTGAGGCCAAAGGTGGGGTCCAACACCCTGTTCTCAAGGTGGCCAGCCAGATGACCCCCAAGCCCACACCTGACCCCCAGCCAAGTGGGGCTCAGAGGCATCCAACTCCTCCAGCAGTGGAAGGAGAGGATGGCCCTCGTGGCACTGGCAGGCTTTCTTCCCACTGTGTGTCTCCCGGGACTCTGCACACCTTGCTCCCCACAATTCCTCCTCCCAAGCTCCTTGGGCCACTGAAGGGCATGTCAGCTGGCCCCACGGCTATGCGGAGCTGGAGTCAGGGCTGGAGTCAGATGCAGGTCAGCAAGAAAGAAAGCAGATCTCCGCTGTCAGTGAAGCTAACTCTTGATTCAAGAAACCAAACAGGCAACTCGGCCTAGTGGTCTCAGCATGCTTCCCAGCAGGTCTTGTCCCTAGGGAGCAGCTGCCGGGACTGAAGGTCCCTGTCTTCCACCCTCTCTAAGGCTCCTCCTCTCCCGGATGTTTCCCAAGCAGTCTCAAACTGTGCCTGCGCACCTCTGGTCTCTGTTCTGCTCTTCTCATTACCCTGTGAGTTCTTGGAGACCAGAGGAGATGGGAGCTTGTCGCAGCCGGAGAGGGAGACTCCCTGGATTCTACAGCAGTCTCTGGACCCTGCTCCTCTGCTTCAGCCTCGGTGTCTGAACCGCTCCCTGTCACGGGCTCTTCCTTCTCACTAAACCCTGTTGCCCCTTCAGCATCCAGCACCTCCTCCCTATCTTCTCCCCCTGACCTCTCCTCTGTTTCCCACCAACAGTCCCCTGGCTCTGAGCCATCTTCCTCCGGGAGTTCCCATGGGGGTTCCCCGGCTGGTGCGCCTTCCACCACTCCTCTTTGCCCAGCCAGTCTGTGACAGCATGTGGGGCTGGGCAGGCAGAGCGTGGCACCTGCTGAAGAGATCCCTGTGACAGCGTCTCTGCTTTGCAGCCCAACCTGCCATCTCCTGGTGGCTAGCTAAACCCAACTTGCATCCACAGTTTGCCTGTGCTTTGAAAAGAGAATCAATGTGGCTGTGTGAATGGCACCAAGCGGACTGGAGTTAACCCCTCTGTTCCTGTTGCACATCTAGAATTTGCCCATCTCCTTGCCCTCCCTGTTCGTTAAGTTAGCTAAGGTGCGGGGCCCCCCCAATCTATAGACCACCTTTCTTCTCCAGGGAGCTCAAAATTATGTACATAGTTCTCCTCCTCCCCATTTAACCCCCACAACAACCTTGAACCTGACAAAGCCCCAGCTGTTGGTCTTGCCGGTGCCCTTGCCATGGGTGACCTTGGCCTTCATAGTTTTGTGAGGATTGATGAGGAGGAGGCTGGTCAGGCTGAGAGGCAGGGACTGGTCCAAGGCCGCGCTTCATGGCCGAGGGAGGATTGGAATCCTGGTCTCTTCTAGGTCCTCTAGCCACTAGGTCACACTCTAGCCACTAGGTCACTTAGAACCTAAGAGTTAGCAGGATCAGGCCAGCAGCCCCTCTAGGCCAGCATCCTGTTCCCACAGTGGCTGTGGGAAATCTGCAGCCAGAATTTGATCACAAGAGCCCTCTCCCTGCCTGCGATTTCCAGCAACTGATAATCAGAAGCATGGCTGCCTCCGACTGTGGAAGCAGAGCATGGCCACTGTGGCTAGTAGCCATTGATGGCCCTCTCCTCCATGAATTTGTCTAATCCTCTTCTGAAACCACCACTGCTTCCTGCGGCAGGGAGTTCCATAGTTCATGTGCTGTGCAAAGCAGGACTTCCTTGGGCTCAAAGCCTGAAGAAGCACTTTCCATGCGCTCAAGGCATGCTCTGGTGCTGAGAAACTGGCCCGTGCCACCTCGCTGGGAGCCATGGCAGCGCCCGCTCCTCGCTCAGCCCCCTCCTGCCCCCCCTCCAGAGGCTGCACCCTTCTAATTACGGCCCTGCTGGGCTCCTCATAATCACCGCCAGGGAACGAAACCAATTTAGAGTGTTCGCTGGCTGCGGCTCCCAGGTGCGACTTCCGCCATGGGTGTTTTTAAACTCAGACCAGTTCAAATTACAATGGCTATAGCCTCCTAATTAAGAGGAGTTGTGGCCTGATTTAAAGAAAAAGCCTTAATTAACACATGAAGTGCAATGTCTTAATTGGGAACTCAGATCCTACCATTTGTAAAGTTCAGCCTAAATGACTCACAATTAACCGCCAGGGCCGCCCGCTCCCGGCCCTCAGATCTCGGCTCTCCCGGCTGCAGCAAGCCCCAAACGGCCGCCCCAGAGGGGAAGCGGGGCAAGGCTGCGTCCTTCGGGGGAACAGCCTCCCCACACTTGTTGCCTCTGGGATGCGGTTGCTGCCTTGTTAGCAGAGGCACCCCCAGTGAATTTGATGCTTTAAGAGTTAGGAAAAGTCCGGCAGCATGGATGCAGAGCACATATCTGGGTGCCATGATTTCTCTGGTGGAAATGAAGGAGAAGTTGCAGAATTGCGAACGCAGCAGCATCCAGGATGGCAAATGGACCAGATCAGCCTCCTTTGAGACTCTGCCTAGATCTGGTAGCAGAGGAGGAGGAGGAGGAGGAGGAGGAGACCCCAGTGTTTGCCCCACATCTCTGTTTCCCCTTTTATCTTTTTTGAGCCTGTGGGCATATCTGACGCTTTGAAAAGTGTTGTGGGCACTGCCACAAATATGGCTGCCATGGGGAAGCAGCAAGCTACAACGTGACAAGAAATCAGAAGTCAGATCCAGTTAAAAAAAAAAACTGGTCCTCTTGAATGTGCACGGTTTTTATATGGGATCCCCAAAGACTACCACTAAAATAAAGTTTTCATTGGTCAGTAGGGTCAGTAAAAATAACAGAGTTTGGCACACACATAGCTCACCCGATGGCACAACCACATGGATCCAGCACAGATCCTTAAAGATTCCCTGATTGTGACAATGGATTCCCCTGAAAACTGTAATCAAATCACAGGCCACCTCTGTGTTCACAGAGGCACACTGTGATTTGTTGTTTTGTTGGCATGTCATTTAAAAACCACAAAGATCCACGAGGATCTTTGGAGCAGTGACAGTGCTGGCAAACCTGTGACTTTGACCATGCATAAAACAGGCACCAGTGTGGAGCTTCTACTCGGTGGTGGTTCCTGGGTGGGGGAATCATGCAGATTCAAGAGGGAGTATTCACAGGGGAGAGGGATGCTCTCCTCTGCCTGCACAGCCGAGAGGCAACAATGCTTCCGAATACCTGGAAAAGGATCCTGCCTGTGGGTTTTCCCATAGGGACATCTGGTTGGCCCCTGTGAGAAGAGGATGCTGGACTGGATGGGCCACTGGCCTGATCCAGAAGGCTATCCTTATATTCTTAGTTTTCATAAACTCCATCAATGGGTAGAACAAAGAGATGTCACATCTGGTTGTAAGAACAAAGCAGCAGTGTAAATAATGCTCTCTTTTTTTTTTTGTAAATTCACATGGTTATGGTGGTCATATGTGCACCATTGTTTGGGGAATATATGATGTAGCACTGGTGGGAAACTGGATTTAAATCTCCCTTTTTACTTGGCTGATTTTAACTGCCTCGGATTAACTCAATCCACCCATCCAGAAACCCTTTGCTGGTGCCTGCGCTGCACTGGGCACCTGTTTTCTTGCAAGTGCTCCCAGCGGCTAGTGATTCCCACTCTGATCCTCAGCACCGCTGCCTCGAAGGCTTGCTCCTGCCAGGCTTTGGCCCTTGCTGCAGGTCCTGGCAAGACCTAAGACTGCTGTGGGTGGCAAGCGAGTCTAAAATCGGAAGGCCTCCTAGTCTCTGCTTCCTCTACGATGACACACATACAAAAAGTTATGCAGACGGTACACCTGCTCCGCAGACACAGCGCGTTGCAGATCTTGCAAATACACCTTCATTCAACTTTCAGCACGTCGCCAATTGTGGTTCGCATTTTGCATAATGTGGCAGCTGGCTGCCGGCGTTTTCAGGGGGCTCTGCAAAGTCTTCCATATGGAAGTTGCTCTCGGAACTCCGAAGGAGTTATCGGGTTTCGTGCTCCAGAATGGCACCAGCCTCCGAGAAGGTGTGAGATGCTAAACTAAATATGACAGGAGCTAACCGAAGGCTCCCAAACTGACAGATTCGGGGCGGGGCGGGAAAGTGTCATGTTTATATTAAACAGAGCTGCCACCGATGCCTCGATGCGGGGAGAAGCTGGCAAAGGGGCAGGGTGGGCGAGAGGGCACAGGGCACCAGGTGGACCTTCGCCACAGACCGCTGGCTGGAGAGCCGGCAAAGACCCATGTGGACAGAAGCAGCTGCTGCAGGGCTGGAATCACAGAATTACTGAGGTGGAAGAGACCCAAGGAGCCATCTAGCTAAAACCGACTGCAGTGCAGGAATCACAGGCTGCCAGCAAGGAGCACAGGAAGTCATCCAGAACACAGAAAAGGCACAGGGGTCTAAACCCCGTGGCATCAGGAAGACGTTGGGGTATGCACACATACCCCAAACCGCACAGGACTCCTTGGGATTAAATTCCTGAGAGGGGGGCAAGAGAGCTTTTGAGCCCACATTCCCTTCTGGACAACCTTGGGGATGGGGCCATGCCAGTGGTGGGCGGGACGAGAGGCAAAAGTGGGAGGGGCAATGAATTAGGCTTCACCTGCGAAGAATCAGGTAAGCTTCTTTCCTCCATCCTGAGGCCCAAGCAGTGTTCAGGGACACATTCCAGCCAGGCAGAAACACTTGGGGGGTGGCATGGGGAAGGATGTGGCCGGGGGAGAGTGCTGAGGGCCAGACAGAGGGGATGGCGGTCTGGTTTTGGCCTGAGGTTCCCCACCAGAAACTCCTCTTGAGATGGAGGACTGCAAAGTGAATAAGAATAGACTTCTTCAAGATGGAAATGCTTCATCTTTTTCTGCATTTACTTGCAGGGGAACAGATTCCCTCAGAAGGAAGAGGGCTCTCCTTCCTTGGTGGTTGGATGGCCAGGGATTCTTCAGCTGTGATCCCTGCCTTGCTGGGGGTTAGACTGGATGACCCTTGGGGTCCCTCTCAACTCTCCTATTCTTTGATCTTGATCCGTGAGGCCGATTTCCCTGTTCTGGACCTGGACTCCCCACACGTGATGTGGTGGCTTCCTCAAATAGGAGCCTCCTGATTTCTACGCAAGCGTCAACGGACGGGGCTTGCGGGGAAGGTTGCGGCCTTGCAGCTTGAGCATCGCCAGGCGCAGTCCTTGAGCCAAGCCGGCAGCTCGAAATAGACGTTGCCTGGCTGGGCTGGGAGCTTCCCTGGAGTGTCCGAGCCGCAGGAGAGAAGCCCGCCAGTGGGAACAACATGCAGCAGCCTGGGGAACAAGGAACAGCGTCTCCGGGAGCTGAAATGCGCAGCGGGAGGGAAAGAGGAGGAGGGACGCCAAGAAGCCTGGGAGAGACGCAGGAGGAGGCCTTGGACGCCTCCAGATGGAGAGAGGTAAAGGGAGGGGGCCTGGAAGGAGGGAGGGGCTGCTGGGTCCAAGCAGAGACCACCCCCACCTTCACCACTGCAAGGATCATCAGGATCTGTGCTGATCTTAGATCCAGGAAGGAAGATCACAGCAGCGCCCAACAGCTGAGAAATGGGAGCTGCTCCAGTTGCTGGAAACCCCAGGAGGCGAGAGTTGCTCTTGTGCTCCAATCCTGCTTGCAGGTTTCCCACTGGGGCAACTGGTCAGCCACTGGGAGAACAGGGTCCTGGACTAGGCGGGCCACTGGCCTGGTCCAGCAGGCCCACTTGCAGCAGCTGTGCCTCACCGCAGATTCTCCAAAATTGTTTGTAAGAGTCTGGTTGATTTTCCTTGCATTTTCTTAGGAATGTTCTCTATTATTTATATAAGCCACTTTGGGGTGTGTGTTTTTTTGCAGGGTGTGGGGATTAGGCATAAATTTTGTTAAATAACCAATAAAGCGAAACGTGCTTCTTTTTCAGGACAAATCCTAGGATGCCAGGTCTCAGCCCCTGTGCGCGTGAAGAGTGCCTCAAGAGCGCACTTCTCTCTCACTCCAGTTTAACCACATCTGGAACGTGGGGCGGGGGGCCCACTTCCAGCTCATCCATTAGGTGCGGTTTCTGCACTGGCTGACTCCTTCCTTCAGAAGCCATCTCCTGGCTCCCTGCCCATTTCAGATTTCAATCAGTCAGCTAATTAAGGAGGTTTAATTAATACTTGCTTCAAAATGATGGAACTATTTGTAATGATAATTTACTTTCAAAACGCGTCACCTTCCAGGCTGCCAGTCAAGGAATAGCGCAAGGGGACCTTGGGCCTTCCGTGGCTGGCTGGCACAGGCTTGCCTGAGCAAGACGTGGTCGGGCAAAGGGGGGCCCAGAAAGACCCCACTCCAGGCAGAAAGACCCTGGGGAAAGAAGGGCTGGGGCTGGGGGAGATGGAGTCCCCAGTTTCTGGAGGGCAGCGGGCTGGGAAAGGCCGCTGTAGGTCCTAAAAGCTGCCGTGGTTCCGGTTCACACCCCTTCCCAGCCATTCCCTCCTTAGGAGGCCCTGATCCAAGCGCTCACTCAGCCTCAACAGCAGGCGGCAGTGATCTTTGATATCCCTTGGAAGATGGCAGAGTCTCCATCCTTGGAGGTTCTCAAGAGGTTGGGTGGCTGTCTGTTGGGGCTGTCAAACTGTGACTCCTGCACTGCATGGGGGGTTGGACTAGACGACCTTGAGGGGTCCCTTCCACCTCTACAATTCAATGATCAAAATACTGAAAAGCAAGAACGAAATGGGCTGCTCTGTGGCAGTCTCTGGAAAGGGCTCTGTGGGGCAGCGGCTGCCACCATCCCAGGGAAAGTTAGGAAAGTGGCAATTCCTGTATTGCAGGGGGTTGGACTAGATGTCCCTTGGGAGTCCCTTGACATGGTTCTAGAGTGCCCTTTGCTCTTAGGGGCAATGCCACCACTCCTCTGATCCCAGCCATGTAGGGGAGGGGAGTTCCTTCCCTCCTTCCTTTCTGAGCATTGCCCCTCGCCCCGCCCTAGACGGCCGCCACTTACTTTTCCAGTAGAGACATGACGATGGGAGGTAGAACCAGTATAGGCATTGGCAGGACCACTCTGGTCAGGGCCGTCTCTAGCAGTGCCTGGCGGGGGGGGGGAGGAGGAAAGGGGACCAGAAGAAAGAGAAACAGTCACTTTGAGCACAGACGGAAGTAGAATAATAATAATAAAATAATAAAAATTTATTTATATCCCGCCCTCCCCAGCCGAAGCCGGGCTCAGAGCAGCTAAGAACAGTAAAATAATACAGCATAATAATACAGAAACTCATCGCACACAATTCTGTATGCAATTCTACGGAACTTCCCAAAGACAAAACAGAAGAACAAGACATTTGTATTCCACCAAGTGTCTGTTTCTTTAAATAAAGTCTTTACATCATACATACAATACTAAAATCATGTTTTTTGGTTTTGGGTAAGAGACACGCTGCCCTGGTGTGTGCTAACGGGGCAGTTTGACTTCACCCCAGGAGGCGAACTCCATTGTCTCTCGAGATAGACAGATGCCAACAACAATATTATGTGGCACCTGTAACAGAGCCAGTTCTGCCTACCCAACAAGATGCCACCAGTGTGGGCACTTGAGCACTTAACATGCTCAGGCTGCAACACAAACTCCATAGAGCCTTCGCCCCGAAGCTTCTTAAGCTGCTACCCTTTGTGGGGGCTTGGCGTGTGTTTTATTGCTCCAGGGGCCGGGGCTGCCGATGCCCACCCTCAGCTCTGGTGGCAGTTCAGTCCTGGTCTCACACTACAGAAACAGAAGGCTGGGTGAGTGAGGGGGGCAGAGCATCCTATCCCGCTTCCACCTGGGTCCACAGCAGGATCCCCCTCCTGCCCCCTCCTCGCCAAAGTTCAAGAAATGCAGGGCTGAGCAAAAGTGAAACCCACTATGGTGCCTGGCGAACAGATGGCTTCAGGCAGGACGAGCGAGTGAGCAGTAAACTCAGCATCACACGCAGCAAAGCCCAGCGCTTATAAAAATAAAAAGCAGCCTTGGGAGGCTGTGGTTTGGGGCAAAGGAGCCGCAGGAGGCCTGCGTGGCAGTCACACGGCTTCCTCAAAGCCGGCTAATTGAAAGAAATGTGTGGATTCTCATCGGACAGGTGTCAGTCCTCTGCTCATGCAAAAGGTGCCGGAAGAGGATTATTTCGGGCTCGGACCCTCCACCCAACACAATGGCAAATATATAATAATAATAATAATAATAATAATAATAATAATAATTTATACACCACCCATCTGACTGATTATTCAGATGAGTGGCATATAAATACAGTGGTACCTCTGGATGCGAACGGGATCCGTTCTGGAGCCCCATTCGCATCCTGAAACGAACGTAATATGCGACTGCACATCTGCGCATGCGCAGGTCGCGTTTTGCCGCTTCCGTGCATGTGCATGACATCATTTTGAGCATCTGAGCATGCGCGAGCAGCAAAACCCGGAAGTAACGCACTCCGTTACTTCCGGGTCGCCACGGAGCGCAACCCGAAAATATTTAAGCTGAAGCGTAGTCATCCCGAGGTATGACTGTATATTTTTATTATTATTATTATTATTATTATTATTATTATTAACACCCTTGGCAAAGTCAGTCCAAAGCGCCTGTGCTTCAAGCGGGTTTTCTCCGGCACAAGCTCAGGATGCAGAAGCGCCAAGGAAAAGAAGACAGGGGAAGTCCCAGCGCAGATGGCGGAGTTCAGGAGGCTCCTAAGGAAACCAGCCAGGTGTTGGAGGCAGCCTGGAAACAGCTGGTGCATCTTTCCAGAGGCAGTTGCTAATGAATTCCAGGAAGGCGGGGGTTAAAAAGTCCCACAGTTTCCTCCCACTCAATTTTTTAAAATTTAAAAAAATTAAAAATAAAGCTGTGTGTTTTCTCTGCCAGCCTGGAGCTGTAGTTGAGGCTTTCCTATTCTTCCTGGGCAACCTAAGAGGGGAGCAAAAGGGGCATCTGGAAGCACTGAGAGCGGCTGCTCTGCCTCTCCGGAGGCCCCCCCCACAAGTTCCCTCTTCCTAAGCGCAGAGACAAGAGCGCTTTGCTCCTCCGTCGCTGCTCTGGCTGCACAGGCCCACCAGAGGGGGCTGCGGGGGCAACTGCGCATGGCTCAGAAAAGACTCTCTTCTGTCTCTGGCTAGAATGCTTGGGGTGGGGGGGATGCAAAAGGAAAGTTCCCGCATGCTGCCCTTTCGACCTGCCGCCTGGCACCCTCTGCAGGCAGGGGGAGCCTCACGTGTAAAGGCTGGCCAGGCCCGTCGGACAACAACAAAGCATGCAGCCTTGGCCTGTGGAACTCCCTGCCACTAGAGACTCAGCTGGCACCTTCTGTGCAGACTTTTAAACACCAGCTGAAAACTTTCCCATTCTGCTAGGCCTATGCAGGTCATGAATACATCCTTCCCCAGAGGCCAACTGATGTCTGGTTTTAGTTTTTTTATGGTTTTTATTGCATGGCTTTATGCCTTACTGTAAATCACTTTGCTATTTATTTATTTATTTATTTAAGTAAGTAAGTAAGTAAACCACCCTCCATCTCAGGGCAGTTCAAAACATAAAAATACAAGGAACACCCACCCACCCCAAAATACATAATAAAAACAAGGGGGGGGGAGCAAACCAATAACCCCCCTCTCTCCCACTATGAAATAGTGGCATAGAAATATTTTTTAATAAATAAATAGAAACCTCCAGCTGCTCGCAGGCCCCTTCCCTGGGAGCGACAGGACCTGCTGATGTTCCCTCGCTCTCAGGGGGAATTGTACCAGGCGGCGGGTGGGTAAGAAACATGGCTGCCTGGAGAACGGGGTGTGTGTGGTTGTGTGGATTCAAATAAATAATAAATAAAAATAAAACCTGGTGATAGGAAGATTTGCATGCTTAACACTCCCAGGCAGAGAGGCTGGGTGATTTTCGGATCCTTCTAAAAGTGTGTGTGGAGAGAGAAACAGTTTTAAAAAGGGCAGAGACAGCGATTGATCTCTTGGACCAGTGCATAATAAGTCAATGTCTAGCTCTGTTATTTCCATTGGATCAGAGTCCTCCTGGACGATGGATGTGCAGGGGTCTTTTAACGGACTAAATGGACTGAACAGAGTGATCGATTCTGAGCTATTTGAGGGGGGGGGGGAGTGATTGTGTGTTCATGCCTGTGAACATAATAGCATTTAGCATATTTTTAAGTTGCTGTTTTGTAAATGCTGTTTTATAGATTATGTTTTATTGATTTGTTAATTATACATAATATGTTCTATGCTGTACCTGTGATAATCTATTATACTATTGTCATTTATTGTTTTGTAAGCCGTGTTGGTCCGTATAGTAAAAGCTATGGTTTTCCCAGTAGTGATGTATGGAAGTGAGAGCTGGACCATAAAGAAGGCTGATCACTGAAGAATGGATGCTTTTGAATTCTGGTGCTGCAGGAGACTCCCATGGACTGCAAGAAGATCAAAGCAATCCATTCTGAAGGGAATCAGCCCTGAGTGCTCACTGGAAGGACAGATCCTGAAGCTGAGGCTCCAATCCTTTGGCCACCTCATGAGAAGAGAAGACTCCTCGGAAAAGACCCTGATGTTGGGAAAGATGGAGGGCGCAAGGAGAAGGGAATGACAGAGGACGAGATGGTGGGACAGTGTTCTCGAAGAGACCAGCATGAGTTTGACCAAACTGCGGGAGGCAGTGGAAGACAGGGGTGCCTGGCGTGCTCTGGTCCAGGGGGTCACAAAGAGTCGGACATGGCCATATTTTTACTGTTATTTGTAGCACAATACTACTTTTAATGTCATATTTTTTATAAATTGCTTTCTGGTCACTGACCGTATTAAAGATATTTGATTTGAGTCGGACATGACTAAACAACTAAACAACAACAACAAGCCGTGTTGGGATTTGTCTGACTGGAAAGTGGCACAGAAATGTGATCAATCCATCAATCAATCATGGACCTGCAGGACTGTGGATTCTGAAGTGGGGTCCTGGTGTGGTTTGCCAGGATCAGATCAAGTGAGTCTGCTTTGGAATCTGCGTTCTGTGGATTCCTCCTCCTCCTCCATCCTTCTTGGCCTACGCCACCCCGCAACCCTCACAGCGCATGAATCCACGGGCCAAAGCGATCCTGATTCACCCACGGGAATCCCACGGCACCTACATGTTTGGCAGCAATTCTGGAAGACCCGACCCTGTTCCCATCGCTGTCCAGGACGTCGATCCCCTCCTCCAGCTCCGTGTGTCTCATCAGGACCACGTTGCAAATATTGGCACTGGCTGTGAGGGGAAGAAAAGGAGAGCGCAAGCAGCAGTCAGGATCAGGCCGTGCCATCAAAGGAACTCTTTATTCAAAGAAACGAAACAGCTCAGGCCTCGTGAGCACAGCAACTCTTCCCAGTAGACCTTGCCCTGATGGGGCAGACAGGAGGAGGAGGAGACTTAAGGAGCCCTCTCCTCCCCAAGCAATCGGAGACTCTGACGCCTTGCCGGCCTTTGCTCCACCCTCTTCATACCGCTTCAGGTTCTGGGAGACCAGGGTGGAGGAGAGCTAGTCACACAGGAGGAGACCCCTTGGCTTCTTCAGCAGCCTGCCTCCACTCTGCCTCTTGACCCTTCTCTGCTTCTGCCTCTTATTCTGGGCTGCTCTCTGCCACAGCCTCTTCCCGCTCACTAACTGCATTTAGGAGCCCCAGAATCTTAGAATAATAATAATAATAATAATAATAATAATAATAATAATAATAATAATAAAATTTTATTTAGCGTATTTTTTGCTCTATAAGACTCACTTTTTCCCTCCTAAAAAGTAAGGGGAAATGTGTGTGCGTCTTATGGAGAGAATGCAGGCTGCGCAGCTATCCCAGAAGCCAGAACAGCAAGAGGGATTGCTGCTTTCACTGCGCAGCGATCCCTCTTGCTGTTCTGGCTTCTGAGATTCAGAATATTTTTTTTCTTGTTTTCCTCCTCCAAAAAACTAGGTGCGTCTTGTGGTCTGGTGCATCTTATAGAGCGAAAAATACGGGTATATCCCGCCCTCCCCAGCCGAAGCCAGGCTCTGAGCGGCTAACAACAGTAAAATAATACAGCCTTCTAAAATCAATTCATTATAGAGCCATACATTGTAGGGCTGGAAGGGGCCCCCAAGGGTAATCCAGTCCAACCTCCTGCAACACATGAATCTTAGTTGGAGAATTAGCTTTTGGCATCAGTCGGTTCTTCCGACTAAACGTTAGGGAGAACTTTCTGACAGCAGAACAGACCAGACCCTCTGACTACCTCTTGCCTTGGCCTGGTTCCGCCTAGCCCAGCCTGACTGGCGGGCATTTCAGGCAAATCTTCAAAGCTGATCTTTTCATAACGGAAAGTTTAATTAACTGGTTTGCCCAGGATTCTGATGCAAGAGATTGCGGCCCCCAGAATAACAAAGCGGCAATTAGCAGGAAGATGGCCAGAGTCCTGGCACACAATTAAACATGTCAATACACAAATAAAAGAAGCAGAGAACTAATGAAGGGCTGAGCAAATTAATTGCCGGCCCTCAATCAATTCTGACTCCAGTTTAAGCTCCTTCTCTTAACACCTTGGCATAATAATAGAACAACCTGACAGAGATCCCCCCTCGCCCCGGCTGCTGGGGCCAGTGGGCTTAGTCCACAATCCGAAACATTTTCTTGTTGGTGCTGCTGATCTCTTGATGAACGGCTCAAAAGGGGCACATCTGATCGAAAAATTCCCGCAACATAAGGAAGGTCATTCCTCCTTTTCTTCTTCCTCCTCCTTCTGCTCAAAGTGCCATGCACAGAGAACAAAGAGACCACCTTTTCCCATCTTTCCCCTAGGTGCAAAGGGGTCCAGAGACACACCTGGTTCAGGTAAGCATCCCTCTCCCCCTGCCTGCCTCCTGCATACAATTATGGAATCCTCACCAGCACCCCCGTACCCCAACAGACTGGGACATCCTGAGATGCAACAAGGATGACTCTTTCTTACGTAAGCACATGCTAAAGAGCCCAGCTGCAGGTGGAGAAGAAGAAGAAGAGTTTGGATTTGATATCCCGCTTTATCACTACCCTAAGGAGTCTCAAAGCGGCTCACATTCTCCTTTCCCTTCCTCCCCCACAACAAACACTCTGTGAGGTGAGTGGGGCTGAGAGACTTCAGAGAAGTGTGACTAGCCGAAGGTCACCCAGCAGCTGCATGTGGAGGAGCAGAGACGTGAACCCGGTTCCCCAGATTACGAGTCCACCGCTCTAACCACTACACCACACTGGCTCTCTACCACACTGGAGCAGGGCCCAATGGGACTTACCTGGGGCCCAGCACCCTATTTTCCACAGGGGACAACCAGATGCCCCAATGGCAAGAGCCTACAAGTCAGGCCTGAGCCCCACAACCACAACTCCCTCCCACTGGCGCTCTCCAACCGCTGGCTGGCACTTAGAGGAAGGCTGCCTGCATCTCGGACGGAACAGAGGCACAGCCTCATCCACCGTGAATCGGTCCAATTCCCTTCAAAGCCATCCAATTCAATTTGCTTTCCTTGCCATCAGGGCAGGCGGGCAGCGCCCATGAAACCCCAGCCACACACTGTATTTTTAAAATCGCTTTTTTTTATTCCTGTTTTTCGTAAAACAAACCAATAACCAATACCAATAACCCAAGCAGATGCAGGGAAAAGCTCAAAAAAGCTCTTCTTTTGCTATATTCATTTTTGTTAATTTGAGTGAGCCCTTTCCTACGGAGCTAGGAGTTCTGGCTCTTCCATCTTCTTAAGTCGACCAGAGGAAAATTAAGCCCCGACAGCAAGATGAAGCCAGATTTTGCTTTTCCATCTGAAAACGGGTAGAAATTTGCACCTTTACGTATAAATTAGCATATGCAAATTTGTACTCTGGGCCAAATAATTGGGTGCACTCTTCCCACCTTGGATCAAATCTATGCTTCCAGGTGCCATAAGAAAGCTGCAGAGATAGCGCAGGATAGTGCGCACCCGGAAAAGATCTCTTTCAGCTTCTGCCTTCTGGAAGAAGGTCCAGGGTTATAAAGACTAGGACTAGCCGCCTGAGAAACACTTTCTATCCAAATGCGATTTTGGTTTTAAACGCAGTGTAAGGAGTCTCTATGGGAGTACATTGTATTTAAAAATGGGGTATCAGAGTTTTTAGGGGGCTAACCAGGTTGGAATAGCTGGGATAGCAGGCTTGTTGGTTTTTGAATGTCTTATGCAGATTTTTTCAATTTTGTTGTTCTGTATGGGACAATGACAATAAAGATTATCGTATTGTATCGTAAATGGGACTTTGTGGGCAGCCCTTCCAAGCGCACCGTGGAAGCCCATTTTCTCTACGGAAGCAGAGAAAGAGGGGAAAGTATGCACCCCCTTACCTACGGCAGGGAATGGCACAAATCTCTGGATCAGGAGCCGGGTGGCCGGAGTAAACTGATTAGCTCTCTGGATCAGAACGTTAAGGCCCACCTGCAAGAGAAGGAAAGAGGGGGGCAAAGAAGCATTGAGGAGAGCTGGGGGGGGCAGAGCAGCCACAGCCCAACCCCACAGGCCACCACCATCAGTAATATTCACAGACCGCTTAATATGCAAAATCCCTAAGCAGTTTACATAAAACACAATAATGTCACTAAAAAGGGGGGGGGGCAAATGTACATACAACATTTAAAACCAAAACCACCAAGAAAAGCCATCAGTAAAATAGCAATAGATAGCAAAACAAGCGCAGCATCTGCCGCTGGGGTAACTCTGATCACAACCAGAGGTTTTACTTTCTGTGACCCTGCCAGCTCCTAACACGGAATCATTTTAATTGGTCATTCTAATCAATCAATGAACAACCTCCTCTGGGTGATCTGCACAGTTCAAACGACATGCAGTTAAAACAATCAAATGTTAAAACAATCTAATATGTTTCAAAAGGCAATCCATATGTTGACAGGGGCTGAAATCCTGCCTCCCAGATCCTCAACCTGGGAGCAAGATTCAAGGAATGGAAATTATTTTACAAAAGTTTCTTGCGTTATCTTTGTGTGTTTATTCTCCCAGGCCAGAACTAGGAAAGTGTGTGTGTGGGGGGGGTGCCTACAAGGGTCTCCTCCCGCACAGGGGACTTTGAGGTGCTGAGGAGGGGGGAGGGAGGATTTAGGGCTTGAGAAGAGACCATTGTTTTGAGGTTCGCATCACAAAGGTGTAAAGGCCAGACCAAGGCCCTTGGGGCTGAAAGGACTGGCCCCCAGAGGCCACCCCACCCCAGGCGGGAGGGCTCCTTCCTAAGTGGCCGCAGGAGGGCCGAGGGCGGTGGGTGGCCTCCTTCTTCATCTCAACCTGATTATGGGCTATCGCAGCAAATTCGCAGGCTGTCAAGGCAGCCCCTGTGCTCCTCCTCGCAAACAATTATCAAGGCGAAGGAGCAGGCATTAGGGAAAGCCACAGGGGTGCCCTCACCTAGACAGGAGGGTGAAAAATGGTGTCGCTGTGGGGGTGTAATGGCCGGGGTGGAGAGAGAAGGGGGCAGCGGACGGAAGGGCAGCAGAAAAGGAGCCTAGAAGAGAACCTGGCAGTGAATTAACAGGGGCAGGGAAGGGGGGTGGGGAAGCAGGCAGCTGCACAGACTGCCATTCCCCCTCCATGGGGCCCCTGGGTGTGTCATTGCTGCGGAGTTTGGGGCCACGGAGAAAAGCAGAAAAGAGGGGGAGGCTTTTGCAAGAGGTGCTCTGACTGCCTTCGCATTCCCTGAATCCACGCCAACCCTGACCTCTGTATTTGCAGACTCAGAAGCGTCACCTGCTAGGCTCTGAAGGAGAATTGCCAGAGGCCACAGGAAGCAGAGACACCTTTCCAGAGACAGGGGCTAGGATTAAGAGATGGGGGTTTCCCCCATGCACCTGGCAGAGGTGGCGGAAGGAAGTGCCCGCCCTGTGGGCCAGATCCAGTTCCCCATTCCTGCCCTACAGATTTGGCATATGGGCTACAGCAGCTTTTCTCAAACCAGTGCTCTCCAGATAGACAACGCCTCCTATGCGTCCCAGACGTAGTCCAAAACATCTGGAGGGCACCAGGTTGGGGAAGGCTGTGCTACAGAATCCTCACCTCCTTATGCAGCTGCCTCACAAGCCCCCTATGCATGGATCTTGGACGCTTCTTGACTTTTCTAAACTGCTTATTGTTGTGAATGACGTTTGCAGCTGCCGCTCTTGACTTCTGTGCAAGAACCATGACCTGGAAACCCTTCTCGGAGCTGCTCTTTGGCCCTCCAGGCCCTCTTCTGACACCAGTGGCCCCCTGCATTCTGTCTGCCGCCCAGGGCAGGCTGTGCACTTGCGGGGAGGGGGGGAGGAGGAGAGACCTGGTTTTAATTAATACAAGATCTTTTGCAGACCACTGGGAGGTGGGGAATGGCGCTTGTTTTCAGGTCATCTAGTCCTAATGGGATCACCCTAGGAGGTGATTTGCTGCTAATTGACATCAGAGTGCATTTAATGGGGCCTAAGGCCTCCGAATCTGGGGAAGAAAGAAGCAAGCCATTCTCTCTCTCTTCCAGCCCCCAACATCTTCCTTTTTCCGAACAAAAGGTGTGGCATAAACACCTGTTTGAGGAACAGAATCACATAACCTGTTCTCCAGGGCAAGACTCTTCTCACCCATTGAGAGCTAGCAGTGCAAAGGAACTGAATAATGACTAGCCCTGGCAATGGGGAGGCCTTGGCAAGTGACCAGGGCGCAGCCACAGATGGCAGTGCCTCCTGCAAGGCGGCAGGTGCAAAGGCATAGTGCGCCAGCCAGCAGAGGAGGCCATCCAGAGGGGCTGGGCCCAGAGCAAGGTCTTTGCCCAGGTGCCCAGCGGTCAGAGCACACCGACAGAGAGAAGACGAAAGGGTTACCCACTGCGATCGAGACAGCACTTATGACAGCTCCCAAGTAGCCCTGGATGAACTTGGACGTTGGAGAAGGCTGCAGGAAGAAGAACAAAAGCAGCGTGTCAGCCAGAACATGCCACCTCAAGCCCAGCTCACAGGGACTGCAAACAACAATAATAATAATATATTTATTTATTTATTTATACCCCTCCCTTCCTGGTTCAAAAACCAGGCTCAGGGCGGCTAACAACAAATTTAAAACACTTAATTGTAAAAGCAGCATAACATACAGTATAAAAACATGAATAACAATAAAATTCAAACAAGAGGAAGAATTTGGCGTCCTCCAGGCATGCTCTGGGCATGGCTGTGTGTGTGTAGATTGAGGGAAGAGATGAGACTGTGCCAGAGCCATGGGAAGTGCCCCTCTGCACTGGTGCCCCTGGAAACATGGGGAACTTGTGCCCCACCTGTTCCGACCTGTGCGCATGCTGCAGAAGCACCACGGAAGGGGTCCCCACAAGAGCACAAAAACCAATGGGGCCACAAACAGCATAAGAGGAAATGAACGGAATTGAAAGATATAACAAGGCAATACTTTGCAGGTCTCAGGGATGGCGTAAGTAGCTGGGCTCTGCCCCTGCGCCATCCCTGAGCTGTTTCATCCAATCCACGGCAACTGAGCCAACTGTCAATCACGACAGCCCAGGGCAGAGGAATCTCCTCGGGAAGATCTCTGGGAGCTGATGCTCTGGTCCAGGAGCCTCTGGCCAGTGGGATCAGGTGGGGGCCAGAGGCACAGGCCAAGCGCTTTCCAGGGGAGAAACTTACATCAGCTTCCTTGAAAATGGTGCACACATAAAACGACCTCTCACCTTTGTCGCATTTCGGTTTGAATAGTTGACACAGGCATTGTGGCTCTGATTCAACCACTAAAGGACAAAACAGAAAGAAACAGGAACAAACAGCTGGTTAAAAGAGAGAAAGAACGAGGGAGAGGGCGGGTGGGCAGGCAACAGCAGCACAATTGCTGAAAAGAAGGAGTTATAGCAAACATGCAGGAAGGCAGCATTTCCAATTATGGCTACCGCTGGGAAGGGAAGTTTTTGTTATCAAATCCAGACAATGGTGTTAAGTATCCGCGAAAGAACAAGCCCTGCAGAGAGGGGCACCTTGGGCAGATACAGCACTCCCTCCCTTGTTCTCTCGCATGCACACACACACACACCCAAAGCGCACACTCTGGAACCTCTCTTGCTAACTTAGACCCCGCCAGCCCAGAGCTCCTCCAGCCCAGGGGCAGCAGTCTTTCCCAACTGGGTTCCTGTGCTGGGGAAATGGGGGGGGTGCTGCTGCTGCATGGCCACAGAGTAGCTTGGGGCTCCTGCAGTACACCGATTTGCCCACTGTGGCTGTCGGGGGCTCCAATAAAGCCCCCTGCCCTCACATTCACCTGAAGAGGAAGCCCTGCCATCTCAGAAGCTGCCTTCTCCCCCAGAGTCGGACCAGGGTCTCATCCAGCTCAGCACGATCTACTCCCTCCCTGACACACAGGAATCCCTGCCTGATACATCTTTTTTTTTCTGGACAGGAACAGTCTGGCCACTGCAGTTCATGCGCCTACAAACTCACAACCAGATGGCACAATGCGCATGATGCGTGGCTGCCCTCACGCTTGGCCTAGAAGGTGCGGCCACTGCAGAACTCAGCAGGCTGTGGTGCTAAGCACCTATTTTGCCACGACTGGAGGAGCTGCACTAGTGGCCAGTTAGATACTGGACCACATTCAAGATGGTATTGAGGACATATAAGCCCCCAAACCACAAAGGGCCTGGATACCTGGCTGACCCCCTTCCCCCTGAGCCTTCAGAGGAGACACAGAGGATTGCTGTCTAATGATTTCTCAGAAGGGAGCCTCCACTGCTATGAGCTTCAAAATGACACCTGACAGCTTCTTTCTTCCTTTACTGGACTTTTAAGAAGTTCTCAAACTGGGCTGCTAAGTTCTTGCCTCCCCCAGATTTCACTGATTCAGGTGGTGCTGGTGTATTTGTGGTTTCAGACCTTGCTTGCTTGCTTGGTATTAAGTGTTATATATAAGTATCTGGAATAAATAAATAGACAAGGCAGGCCTTCCCTCACCCCTGACATCCAGGAAAGATGTGCCGGAGGGTGTGTTTTGGGGGTGGGGGGTGTCCCTGAGCAGCCTAGCTTCTGCCGGTGCCAAGGCCTCAGGGGCTCCCCTCTATCCCCTGCGGAGCTGCTCTGGGTGGCGCTTACCTCCGTCGGGGCCCTGACATGACCTGGGCTGCAACCTGCACCCTAAAAACTGGCTCTGCACTGCTCTGTCTCTCTCTGTTCCTCTCTGGTTGCCGGGCAGAACCTGGGAAATGAGGCTGAGAGGAGAGAAGAGGGGGAGAAACAGAGAGGAGTCAGAGAGGAGGGAGGAAGAGGGTGGGGAGAAAACTGGAGGGATGGGAGGAAGAGGAAGGGCAATGACTGCAAAAGCGAAAAGGAGGGGAGGGGGAAACTTTACAGAGGAGGGGCAGAACAAGAAGCTGTCCAAAGAGGAGGCCCTCTCTGCAGAGGCCCCATTTCCTCCAGACTTCCTGCGGAAAGTTCAAAGGTATGCGCAATGCTCCTTTTGCTACCTTTACTTGACTCTCAATGCCAAGCGCAGCAACTTCCAAGGCCAGGCACACTCTGCACCAAAGGTACTCCAGATTCTGCATCCGTTTGTTTGATTTCCTCGGCTCCTGGCTCTTCGTACGGAGAGGAAAAGGTCTTAAGACTTTCCCCACCTGACCAGGCACTGCCCACACACTCCCAAGCACATCTCCACCACCATGAGGACCAGGAACTTGCTGATTGAAAGGAAAGGGAAGATCACCAGGACACTCGATCCAGTGCAAGGAAACGCAGCGCTTCATGCTTACTATCTGCTGACCTGCTTGGACCCTTTGAGGGTGTTGGGGCACAGCCAGGCAGGTGCGCCAAGAAAGATCTTTTGCACTGAAAATCCAATGTTTTTTATTTCTCCCAAGGAACAACCTCCAGAGTTCCCAGGGCATCCCAAGAGATTTCCTGCCCCCATCAAGATGCTCACCCTTCCTTCGTGATCCTCACGTCTTTAGGCAGAAATGTAATTTATGCTGAGGGCTCTCCCATCTTGCATGCCATAACTATACAGAAATCTGTCACTAAGGGCAGGATCCGTGCTAAAAGGCCCAGACCATTCACAAGAGCAAACACCAGGAGAAGGCAGGGAATAACCTTTGAGCAGCCTTGGTCAGCCTGCTGCCTCCCAGCTCTTTTGGACTCGGGTTCTCCTGAAGGATGCTCTGCATGCATGGGTCCATTTTGGCTGCATCAGAGGGGCTGATCTTTCCCTGGAGAGCGACCCATGGCTTCCTTTCTCTGGCTGTGTGCTACTCATCCCCTGGGCAACCATTCTGTGGCTGGTGCCCCTAGAAATCTTTCAGAATTCAAAATGCTCCAGTTATAACTGCTGCTAAGATTATAATAGCTAAAGAGCTTATTCTAGTGCATATTCCCTGCCCCAAGCAGGGCTTGCTCTCAGAGATGAACAGCAGAGAAAGCAAGCCCTGGAGGCAGAAGGAACAGGCTCCAAACTGAAAAGGCACCAGATAGAGGTTGTGTTGGCAGAGGAACAAATAGGAGCCCACTCTCATAGAATCACAGAACTGCACAGCTGGAAGGGAACCCGGGGGTCCTCTAGTCCACCCCCTGCAATGCAGGAATTTCAGCTAAAGCATCTCTGACAAATGACCACCCAGCCTCTGCTTAAAAGCCTCCAAGGAAGGAGAGTCCACCCCCTTTGAGGTCATCCATTCTGTGGTCAAATGGCTCTCACCATGAGAAAATTCTTTCTAATGTTTCGTCGGAATCTCCTTTCTTGGAACCTGAAGCCATTGGTTCGAGTCCTACCTGTCGGAGCAGGAGAAAGCAAGCTTGTTCCCTCTTCCAGGGGCCAGCCCTTAAGATATTTGAAGATGGATGTCATATCTCCTCTTTTCCAGGCTAAACACACCCAACTCAACTGTACAGAATCACAGACTTGTAGGGCTCCCTACCCTTCCTTTGCAGCTGCAGGCTGAACTGCCCCACAACCGACCTCAGGTGTGAGAGCAGGTGAGCCTGGCTGGGGAGGAAAGGGCAGGACTCCTGGGGAACCCCTCTGGGCCTGCGGGCTGAAGGCTATCCATGCCTGGCCTAAAGGGATGCAAGTGAGGGCTCTGCTCTGCCTCCACGGTCAGAGGCAGCAATGCTTCTGAGTACCAGTCACTAGAAGCAGCCAAGAGAGGAAGGTGCCCTTGCGCTTGGGTCCTGCTTGTGGGTTTCCTTTAATGGGCATATTGTGGGCACTGTGAGAACAGGAGGCTGGACGAGATGGGCCATCGGTGTGATCCAGCAGGGCTCTCCTTATTTTCTCCCTGAAAGAGAGCCCACTGCCGAAGGGGCTGCTCCCCCATCACCCCACACAGAAAATGACGGCCTCCCTCCAGCCTCCCCATCCCACAAGCCAAAAGGAAGCTCAAAGCCGGGATTCTGTTTGTGTTTTCGGCTGCAGCAAAGAACAGAAGCGAGGCTTTTCGAGCACAGTGATGACAGGCAGCAAGTTGTCCTTACCTGCCAGAAGACGGTGGATGCCAGCGTCTGATTTGGCAGCAGGAGACCGACAACCTGCGAGAGAGAGAGAAGGGGGAGATTTCAGGGAAGACGGTGGGTGGGGCTGGGCATTTGGGGAGGGATGGGACTGCCTCTCCCAACAGCAACAGACAACACCCCACCTGCCCTTCTCCAAGGGTGGCCAAGAAGCTCCACCATAAAGCGTGAAGCCATAGAAAGCCATACAAACCCAAGGGTGCATTGAATCTCTGTGTGGGACAGGTGGACCTGGAAGGAGTCTGAGGGAAACCAGGAAAGGCTGCAGAGGAGTAAGAAGGTTTCTCCGCCGGCAGGTGGGGACTGTGAGGATGGCGAGGGGAGAGCGACTGAGAGTGGGTGGCCTGCAAGAGGCACATGGTGTGCAAGTGCTCTCCCTATGGGAAGGAGTCTGCCAAGGAACATACAGCTCCATTTCTACTTACTGGCTGGGGTGGCGCAAGAGAGTCTGGAGACCAAAACAAACTGGGAGGGCTTCCCCCCCCCCCCAGTACTCCAGAAATGGCTGCACCAGGGGACAGTATGTTAATTCCTTTGCAGATGCAGACATGTTTGCTCATTAAGTTCCCGTTCTCACCTGCCCTGGAGATCAGGATGGGCCACAAACATTAAGGTGATGCACGGAAGTCAGATTGAAAATACAGACATAAAATTGGGGGGGGGGGCTAAGAGCTCTGGCCACTCCAAGCCAGGCGTAGTCTTAAGGGAGAGGAGTCTGTCTCCCACACTTTTCTACCTGGCAGGTATTCAACAGGTGGGGCTTTTCCACATCCCTGCCTGTGTGTGTGGCTGGTTGGAGTGCCAGATCCCTGCCGCCGTGCATGTGCGCAACCTTCCTCAACCGCAAGGTGATTATATGAAACCGGTTCCCCAACAGGTCTATCAGAGCCAGGGCAAAGAGCTCTGGCTCCCGAACAAGTTGAGGACACAGCCAGGTCCTCTTCCCAGGCTGTTCCCAGACCCGTCTTCAGATGGCCTGGCCTGACTGCCAGCCAGTCTCCTTCCTCCCTACCAGGATCTGCTTGATGCACCTTCCTGACCTCCCTCTGCTTGCTGGGCAAGTGAGAAGAGACACAGCAGACGAGTCTAACACGATGCAGTGGAGAAAAGGGGTAGGACTAGAACTCAGGGCTATCCAGGGAAGATCCAGGAGAGATCCCAAAGGAAGAACTGCTTCACACAACAGCAGATTATTCAGCTATGGAATACATCACAAGAAGAACCCTGCTGGATCCAGCCCATCTAGTCCAGCACCCTGTTCTCACAGCAGCCAACCAGTTGCCCATTGTGGGAAACCTCCAACCCGGATCCAAGCCCAAGAACTCTCTCCCCTCTTGAGGTTTCCTACAATTGCCTCCGGCTCGTGTCCAGCCTGTGGGCTTCCTTCCTTTGGGGCATCTAGTTGACCTCCATGAGGATGCTGGACCAGATGGGTCCCCCATGCACCCAGCTGCATGGTTGTCCTTGGGTTTTTCTGGCCCCAGGCCCCCCACTGCAGGCACAAGGAGCCTCCAGTTCTCTTGGCTTACAAACAAAGCCTTCTGGAGGGCGGAAATGCTCGCCCCTGGTTTAGCACACCCTGAAGTGGAGGCAATGGAGACCCACACCGCTGTGGGGAGAGGGAAGGGGGTTCCCAGTTCCACTCCCTCCATCGCCACCCGCTTCTTCCCAGTATGCTCAGTTTGAGACTCAGACTGCGAGAGCAGACGGCCAATTATGTCACTACATTTCACAGATCAATTGGCATAAATGTTAAAATTAAAATGTAACATTTGAACATCGGTTTTTCCCCCCCCTTTCCTTTTCTGCTTTATGACAAGAGGTTCCAGTTTATCATTTGCAGCTCACAAAACTGAGCTCTGCTGACAGCTCTCAGCATCTCTGACAGGTCTGGATTCGGGCCGATTTTGGTGTCAACCTGATCGCTAACTCAAAATTTGTGTTTAACTTTTTGCAAAGTTAATTACAGATTACCACCCAAATGTTAAACATAAATAAGGACACCTTTCCCCTCTCTGTGCTGGGAGCCATGCCAGCCCCTCCCTCAAGATCTATCATTACAGGAAGGGCCATATGTCTCCGGCAATGTGGCCCAGAATGCATCCATGGGAGGAATTCAAGCCTCAGAATAACTGAGGGGGAGCTGAGGAAGAACGGAGCAGAAGGGCAGCGCAGCCAGGAGGCTCTCAGATGGGAGCGAAGGCGAGGCAGCTGATTTCAGGTGGCATTAAGGGTGGCACAGATGACTGAGCCGTAAGGGAAGTTCCTGCAAGGGACCTCCGGGAAAAGGATGCTTTAAACTGTGGCTGTCAATCCCACACCAGGCAGGGATGGCCGCCAACCCAGAAGGCTTTATAAAAGGACTGGGCAAATTCAGGGAGGAGGAGAGAGCTATTGGTGGCTCCCAGCCAGGATGGCTATGCTCTGCCCTTCACAGTCAGAGGCAGCAAGGCTTCTGAATGCAGGGGCTGCTGGAAAACACAGGAGGGCAGAGTGTGACTCCGGTTCTGCTCAGGTTCCGCTCCCTTGTTTCTCACAGGCATTTGGTTGGCCGCTGTGAGAACAGGATGCTGGACAAGGTGGGTCTGATCCAGGGGTCAGCAAACTTTTTCAGCAGGGGGCTGGTCCACTGTCCCTCAGACCTTGTAGGGGGCAGGACTATATTTTGGGGGGGGGGGGAATGAATGCATTCCTATGCCCCACAAATCACCCAGAGATGCAATTTAAATAAAAGGACACATTCTACTCATGTAAAAACACGCTGATTCCCAGACCATCCGCAGGCCAGATTTAGAAGGCGATTGGGCCGGATCCAGCCTTAGTTTGCCTACCCATGGTCTGATCCAGTAGGCTCTTCTTTATATTCTTAAGGGAACAAGACCAATCCATCTCAGGACACTGGGGAGACCCCTCCTCACACCTCTGTTAGATGTTCCCTATTTACTTCACCATAAGAAATTATTCTCAGGCATTCAGGCTGGGTCTCAGGCAAGAAGGGCTTCTCATTAAGAAGAAATATTTCTGGACCAGACTGAGCCTCGTCCATCCCTAAGACAAAAGGCGCACCCTGATGTCCAGAAATTCTGCCCTCCAGACCCCCATTTTGCCCCACTTGCATCACCCCATTGACTTCAGCCAAGGGGAAAATGTCCCTTGCATTGTACTTCTAACAGCTTTATTCCTTCATTCAGTGCTTCAGGCAGATGGAGAGGCCTTTGCTGGGTGAGGAGAGGAACGAAAGCAGAGCGTGGCACAGAGAAAGGAAGTGGATTATTGCCAGGCTGAACCCAACCCAAGGTGGGCCGTTCCGTCTCCTTCCTCCCACCCCCCCACCCCCAGTGCCAGCAGAGGAGCATCATGTCCCATGGAAAGGCTGCCCCTCCAAGGCCAACAGGGTACTTTGCACCAAACATGAAAGCCAAGCACTGTTGGAGCAAGAAGATGCTAAAATACTCACAATAGGTGTCCCAAAAGGAATGTAACCTACAGGAAAAAAGGGGGGGAACATATTTTAGTATATACAGAGAGAGACTCCATCACTCCAAAATAGGTTTATAGTCTAGTGCGAGGGATACCTCAGATGCAGAGCAGAGGAAAGAGAAAAGACCTCACCCTTCCCCAGAACCAGTGCCGGATTTACGTATAAGCTCAGCAAGGTATAGCTTAGGGCCCCACTCTCTTGGGCCCCCCAAAAAAATTAAAGGGGAAAAAACTGGATGTACATTTCCAAAATAGAAGATAAAAAACAAATGAAATAAAACCTACATACAGCGACAGTGTTTTGTCTTGTGTAGGCTCCTCTGATGTAAGTCATGGACCCCGCCTGATAGCCTGCTCCCTAAAAGATCACTGGTTTGCTCCTTTCTATATATAGGGTGCCTACATTCTGCATGGACTGGTAGCATGGCAACATGTGCAAATGGCTTGAGGTACCCATGAGGTCCGTAAATGACCATATAGCATATGCACAACACAAAAAACAGCGACAATTTGTTGTGGACAAAGGACATCTGGACATAGAAAGGGCCCCATTACCTTCAGGAGCTGAGGGCCTCATCAGACCTCAATCCGGCCCTGCCCAGAACTGTGTCTGTGTTTTTCCCGTGTCTCTGGTGCCATTAGGCTTCTGCCCACCATCCTTTGCCACTGAACTCTGACATTATTATTATTATTATTATTATTACCACTGCCACTACAGACCCTCCAAGAGTCTCTATTTTCCAGGGACGTCCCTGATTTAGAGAAGCCGTCCCGGTTTATGATTTGATCCCAGAATGTCCCGCTTTTCCTTAGACGTCCCTGTTTCCACGGGAGAAATGTTGGGGGGCATGGAGTTATGCGACCCCTGAGCCATCTGAAGGCAACCCTGTATCTTGGAAGCTTCCCAGAGTGGCTGGGGCAACCCCGTAAGATGTGTGGGGTATAAATAGGAAAATTATCCTTATGGAATGGGACGTCCCTGTTCACAACATAAAATGACAAAATAAAAATCTGAAGAGGTACTCAGGCCAGAGGCAATGATACCACAGGTCTCATCACATGTGTGCACACCTCCAGGGGAGTTAAATCTGATGTGCCATGAGCAAAACTACGTTCCTCCCTGAGGGATGCAATGCCAGTGGGGAGGCGAGAGTCTGAATTGAGGGAGCTGCTATTTGCGGTGGCTCTTGCAAGCCACTCCCAGCTGGTCACGGACTCAGTGCAGCGCTTGGCTCTGGGGGAGAAAGAAAACTGCCAGGGCTCAGCCATGAGGCTGCAGAGCAGGTAAGGTCCACCCGAACACTTTTGGGGGAGCTTTGTCTCAGTTATTCCTTTAAGCAGGGCTGCAATATTTAACCAATTAACTTGTCAAATCAATCAATTAAAAAAACAACCCTACGGTGAGTGAGCAAAGAAGGCAGCAATTTTGAAAAGAAAAATCATTCGTTTTAATGCAAGTCCTTTAAAAGGAAAGATGGCCAGTACCATCTTAAGACAACGAAGTGACTCTCAGCATCTTAAAGACTAACAAATTTATTGCAGCATAAGGTTTTGTGGGCTGAAGTCCACTTCCTCACTTTCGCGTCTGACAAAGTGGGCTTGAGTCCACGAGAGCTTATGCCAAAATGAATTTCCTAGTCTTCAAAGTGCCGCAAGAATCACAGAATTGTCAAGTTGGAAGGGACCCTGAGGGTCATCCAGTCCAACCCCCTGCAATGCAAGAAGAGGCATCTGTCCCACACGGGGATAGAGCCTGCAACCTTGGCGTTATCAGCTCCATGCTCTAACAAACTGGGGCCCCTTGTTGTTTTTGCTGCTCCCCCCTTGGATCTTCCTAAGAGAGGCCTTCCTGCTGCCTTTCCTCTCATAAAGCAGAGGCTCCCTCTTCTTCCTAAGGCAATGCAAAAATGCATCTGGAGGGGTCTCAGGGGCCACAAAAGCCAGTGGAAATTGCATAAGCACAGCAGGGAGCTGGGGGCCTGAAGGAACGCTCAGCACAAAGATTTTTTTTTTTTAATGTTTAATTTAAATTGTCACATTCTGGTAGCACAGTATCATAGTAGGGTAGCTATAGGAGCAGTCGGTAGGTGTATACACACACACACACACACAGAGTACATATATAATTTTAAAAGTTTTTATTTTAATTGTGAGGGGCTTGCAGGTCCACAAAAGCCTTTCTGGCATCCTAAAATAACAATGGGGGAATCCAAAGAGCAGTACAAAATATTTTTGTTTAAAGAATTGATGGGGGGTGGGGGGGGGGGACATAATGCATCCAAGCAGCTTCTTTACGAGGTTGGGCCATACCTGACATTCTGAAAGGCATGAAAATCGTCTCGTTAGTGTCCGGATGGATGATGGCCTACAAGAAATCAGACACAGTGAAGGTAGAGAGGAAGGGGGGGGGGGAGGTGCTATCCCCAGTCCTGCCCTCCCAGCCGTGGTGCAAGTGAGTTCCCTACGACCCCAGGGATGATGAGGGAACTTTAACAGAGGGTTTTTGCCCTGCGAGAGAGAGGTGGTCCTTGGAGACATATTCACTGTTCTACTTTTTCTCCTGCCTCCATGACCTCTTTTATAACCCCCCCCGACCCCCGACCCCCACATACATTCAAAAGGCACAAACCACAAGCAGGTCTGGCTAGCACTGCAAAGCTGCCCCCCATGCACAGTCTCCCCGCCCCCAGCTAAACTCTCTCAAGCCGTGAGAGAAGGTGGTATTTGAAAAACTACTGGTATTTGAAAAACCAATAAAGAATTTTGAATTTTATTGTTATTCATGTTTTTATACTGGAATTTATGCTGCTTTTACAATTAAGTGTTTTAAATTTATTGTTAGCTGCCCTGAGCCTGGTTTTTGAACTGGGAAGGGTGGGGTATAAATAAAAAAATATTATTTATTATTATTATTATCCCAGGCTCAGTCGGACTATGTAAGTGCGACAGAGGGTCTATTATGCGAGAAAAAGGCCTTTGCTGAAGTTTTGACTATGACTGCACTCCAGAGTTACCAAGGGTTACTACCTTCCAACTGTGGGGTCCCCCCTCCATCCCTGGAATATATGGCATATTTATGAAAAAAGGAAGGCTTTTGAGCATGCACAGAATGTCCTTCCTTTGCCACTAAACAACCACTGCCAGTCCCCAAGGATCCTGGATGAGAGGGAAGGGGCCACAGTCAGGCAAGGACCCCCCCCCACTGCCTGCTTCCTCACACCAGCCTCTCCTTTTAGAAATTAAGAACCAATCACCTTTGGCTGAAAACAAGACAAGCAGAGCCCAGCCTGCCTCAGAAATTATGCAGCAATGGAGGTGTTATAAGAGAATTAAGGACCAGAGAGTGTATTTCTAAATAAAAATTATGAACTCTGCTTGTTATGCCTATTGCCTTGAAATCGTTCCCCTTTAAACTCTGATATACATGTACTTCCTGACCTCCTATCTGAATGTACAAGGGCTTTCAGAAGGCAGAAACTCCATCTGGGGAGGTCCACACTTGTTTGATTTACATGAGAAGATAAGTAACTGATCCACACCTTGGGGTGCCTAAAGAGGGGGTAAGGTAAAGGTAAAGGGACCCCTGACCATTAGGTCCAGTCGTGGCCAACTCTGGGGTTGCGGCGCTCATCTCGCTTTACTGGCCAAGGGAGCCGGGGTACAGCTTCTGGGTCATGTGGCCAACAGGACTAAGCCACTTCTGGCGAACCAGAGCAGCGCACGGAAACACCGTTTACCTTCCAGCCAGAGCGGTACCTATTTATCTACTTGCACTTTGACGTGCTTTCGAACTGCTAGGTTGGCAGGAGCAGGGACCGAGCAACGGGAGCTCACCCCGTCACGGGGATTCGAACCGCAGACCTTCTGATCGGCAAGTCCTAGGCTCTGTGGTTTAACCCACAGTGCCACCCGCGTCCCAAAGACAGGGTACACCTGGAGAATCCTCTAGTCTGCTTTGCCCTTTGTTGGATTTTGCAGGAGCATCACACCTACCTGCAATTGGGTCTATTCCACCCCCCTCCAGCATCCCCATGAGCTTGGAAACCATGCATTGCCTCTCTCTTGGTCTGGGGCCCCTGCAGCCACTCCTCCTTGACCCTAATGGAAAAGGGAAGCCAAGGGCATCTCCCAGGGCAAGGAAAGGCCGGGCATCCCGTTGGGCAAACAGAGCAGAGGCAGCCAAACAGACAAGGACAACCAGCACTCGCCACTTTTGCAGGAAGGCAAAAAGGCGGCAGCAGCTGCAGCAGCAGCAGCAGCACAATAAAGGAGAAGCAAAGAGTGGGTTACCTGTTTAATTTTTTGTGCTTTCCAAAGCTAGAAATACAAAAGGACATAATTAATGTTGCTTGTTAGGGGGGAAATCAGTCAGGTGAGCCCAGGAGCTTGCAGAGTCTTGGTGCTCATGCAAAACAAATGTCACAGGATGCAAGGCCAGGAATCCACAACCCAGTTTGCCTCTGAACAAATTCACTGTGGAAACCGAAGCACGAGTCTGCAACCTGAACATCCCACCATTTTCCAAAACCCGAGATGGTGTCCATTAAACTTTAATTAGTTTAATGTTAAGTAAACGTCCAGTGCGCTTCCAACACCATAAATCTTATCTCAGCAGAGAATTTCGTGCAGCGGTCGAAGGAGGCAGGAGAGGCAGTACCTTTCAATGAAGAATCCTGGAGCAAGCACTTTGGAACTCAGGAAAAAACTTTATTTACAAAAGAAAAAACCCTGGCGATAAAGCACACATGCTTTTATCTGCGAGTCAGGTCAAAGAGGGAGGAGAGGGAAAGGCACACGGTGAACTGACTCTTTATACAAACAAACTCACATTCCTGGATGCTTAATGACTTCCAGCTGCTCAGTGATTAGAGCGACTTGTTACCTCTTAACCCTTTAGTACCAACACCCCCTCTCGCTCGTAACACTGAGCTGTACAAACCTTAATTCAAATTTAAACCTGAACAGAAATATTTATGAGATTGCGGACTCAAAGCTTTTGTAAAACCGTCTGCGAGATTTTCTTTGCTTGGACAATACTTTAGTTCAATTAAACCTTGTTTTACACTTTGGCATACATTTTGATAACGGATATCCAAGTGTTTTGTGTGTGCCTTGAATTGACCTGATTTAGCTAGTTTAATACAAGGTTGATTGTCTTCCCACACTCTGATAGGTAGGGAACATTCTCCAAACAATTCTTGTACCAGTTGCTTATAAAATTCCAGTTCTCTACATACATCTGATAATGCATTGAACTCAGATTCAGTTGAACTTAAAGCTATAAGTGATTGCTTTCTTGATCTCCAACCAATTAGTGCATTTCCAAATTTTATCGCCATTCCTGACACTGATTTTCTATCTGGTCCAGCATCTGCCCAACTGCTGTCGGCCCAACATTCAAGTTGTGTGCTGCCCTCTGCTGATAGTTTTAAGCGAAACCCTTTGGTAGTTTGGAGATACCTTAAAACTCTTTTTACTCCTTGCCAAGCATGCATTGATGGTTTTTCAGCTTGTCTACACAGCATGTTGACAGCATATGTTATATCGGGCCGAGTCCACTGTGCAATGTGGAGTAGACTGCCTATCGCTGACTGGTAAACCCCGGGATTACTGAACTCTGCCTGTTGCTCGGCTTGAGCATCCTTTGTGTAACTTAACTCCATTGGGGTTTTAACACCAGCACAGTTGTCCATTTTAAACCTTTCCAGCAACTGCTGGATCTTAGCTTCTTGGCTGAGCCAATAGTTCCCATTTTCATCTTGCTGAATTTTAACTCCTAGATAAACAGATACAGTGCCTAGTGATTTTATCTGAAACTTTTCTCCAAGCTTTGTGGCAAATTGTTGTGCAAGTTTATCGTCCTTTCCACTGTATAATAAATCATCAACAAATATCAAAACTGCTTCTTGTTCACATCCAGAGCCTTTTAGATAAAGACACGCATCTGCTGCGCTCTTTCTGAACCCCATGCTCTCTAGAGCATCGTTTAAACAGGAATTCCAATTACGGGCGGACTGTTTCAACCCATAAATGGATTTGTGTAGGCGCCAGACCTGGTTTGGCTTGTCTCCTTCAAAACCTGGTGGTGGTGTCATATAGACTTCCTCCTGTAAGTCTGCATTTAAATAAGCCACATTGACATCAAAATGAAACAGCTTATTTCCCTTCTTAGCTGAAGAGGCTAGAAGCATTCTTAATGACTCTGATCTTGAAGTAGGGGCATAGATTTGAGAATAGTGAACACCTTTGCGCTGCGAAAAACCTTTTGCAACTAGTCGGGCTTTATATTGCAACTCCTCAGTAGTTGTGGGCTTTAAACGATATACCCATCGACAACCCACAGCTTGTTGCCCTTTCGGAAGCTCTGTACTTGTAAACACACCGAGAGACTTCATTGAAGCCATCTCTTTTTCCATTGCTTCCTGCCACTTTACGGCTTCTGAGCTTGGAAGCTGTTGTACCTCTATATAGCTATCTGGCTCACACCGTGCCATATTTACGTATACACTTGTCACCTTAAACCGCTCTGGTGGTTTGCCCTTTGTGGCACGCTTTGATCTGCGCAATTGTTCCTCTTGTGCCCCCTCTGACTGTTGGCTGTCAGAATCTGTCTCAGACTTTATATCTGGATGTGCCCCTAGGGATAAAGACCTCCGTTTAGATACCTCCCTTGGGCTTGGTGTTGCAGGCGATCTGCTTCGCTTTTGCTGTCTGCTAGGCCTACTGACTGGCGATGTTGGAACACTCCTAGATTCTGGCTTTTCTACCTTAGGAGAAGAACCTTGTGCCTGGTCAGAATCTGCATCTGAACCATGTGTACCATCCCCTTCTGCCTCACTACCCTCTGGACTTTCATCCTCAGAATAAATGCCTAAATCATCTCTCAAAATGTCAGGGTTAGCATGTAAGTGTGTCCATCCGGATTGCTCACAAAATTCAGCGCTCCTACTGATGACCACTCTTGTAGTATCCCCATTTGGGTTCACGAACCTCCAAGATTTGGCGTGTGGTTCGTACCCACAAAAGATGAGTTTCCTAGCCCTTGGACTTCCCTTTTTTCTTAACGCTTTTGGGACAAGTACATAGGCTTGAGATCCAAACACCCGAAAGTAATTAACTTTGGGCTTCTTCCCGTATAAAGCAAAATATGGTGTAGTACCAATTACTGAATTATATACTCGGTTCAAAATATGAGTAGCCGTATGCCAGGCTTCCGCCCAGTAACTTTGAGGGAGTTTAGAATCAAACAACATAGAGTTTGCCAACTCTTGCAAAACCCTGTTTTTACGTTCGGCCACGCCTCCTTCTTGGGGGGAATAAGGTGTAGACAGACGATGCTTAATTCCCTTTTTCTTAAAGAAATTCTGCAACACAGACCCGGTAAATTCTGACCCTCTGTCTGTCTGAAAAGCAAGTACTCTAGTACCGAATTCAAGTTCTACTGCATGAACCCAATTTTTAACTGTTTCTGCAGTATCTGCTTTTGTTTTGAGAGGAAAAAACCATGTGACTTTTGTTTTGTCATCCGAGAGACACAGTGCATACCTCGAACCTCCCAAGCTAGCAACAGGCATTGGGCCACATAGGTCCATATGCACAAGTTGGAATACTTTGTCAGATTTCCTAGCTGAACTGGGATAGCTGCATCTATGAACCTTCGCCCTTTTGCATGCAGTACAATCCAAATACTTAGTACATTTGTTCATTTTGCACCCTTCTGATAATTCAGGTTGCCTTTTAACATACTGAAAATTAATATGTCCCAAACGGCGGTGCCATAAATGAACACAAGAATTATGGGTAGGCGAGTTCACACAACCAGCATGAACCTGTTCAACTTCGTCTGCACTTGTCTCAAAATAATATAACCCATTTCTGCATTCCACCTGCAAAAGAGATACGTTATTCTTTGAAATAGTGCAAACCCCATTTTCAAACACAGTTTTAAACCCATTTCTATCAAGTTCTGACACAGACAAAATACACCCCTTCATTCCCTTTAGCACATAGGCATCAATTTCTGTATGCAAACAATTCAAGAACACTGTGCCTACGGTCTCTAAGGAACGTTTAGTTGAATCTGCCATTGTCACAACTTTAGGGGTTTGCAAATGCCTGCAATTCTGCAAATGGACACTAGATGGCGCCACCAGGTGGTGAGATGCACCACTGTCGATCAACCAGCGTAGATTGCTGCCTTGGCCACGCCCTTGCATTAACGCCATTGCTGAAGCCATGTGCTGTGTGCTGTGGGAGTAGCCACGACCTCCTCCTCTTCTTCGACGTCCCCTGGAACTCCTTGTCTGGTAACTAGGGGTAACGGCCTTGGTGCTGTCTTGACCAGGTTCACGTGTGCAGTTCCTGATTAAATGGGAAGAGGAACCACAGCGAAAACAGTGTCTAGCTGCAAAAGCATTTACTGTGTTCTCAAACTCAGCATCCCCGCTCTTAAGCACAACACAACTCCCCCTTGAAGACAAACCTCTTTCTCTTTGCCTTTTATCCTGTTCATCTGCAAGCCGAGAAGAAATGTATTCAAGGGTTAATTCAGCTGAAGGCATAGCTTCCAAAGTTAAAGCTAGAGTCTCATAGCTTTTATCAAGAGAAGACAACAATATGTATGACTGCTGCTCCATAGAGAAAGGAATGCCCAGCTGTCTTAGTTGATTAAAGGCAGACACCATTTCGGCAATATGTTCTTTCACACATGCTCCCGGTTGGAGACGTAAATCAAACAAACATCTTGTAGCATGGATCTTGGCCCCCGCAGTGTTTCTGGAATTTAGCCGCTGCAGAACCGTCCAGACCTCATGCGTGTTCTTTAACTCAGAAACATAAGGCATTTGCTCTGGTCCCACTGCCAAAACTAATAGACCTTTGGCTTTCCTGTCGCGTTTCTGTGAAGCTGCTGCTGCTGCTTTGTCTTCTGCAGACGCGTCTGCAGCTGCCTGTAAAGGCGGTGCTTCAGTACAACTCCACAACTCTTTCGCTTGCAACCAAACCTTTACTCTAGCCTTCCAATCTAGCCAATTTTTCCCATTGAGTCGTGTAAACGGAACAGCAAAACTTTCCTGGGACTCTGCCATCCTCCCTGGGGCTTAGGAACGATACTCACACACCTGTAGACCGTCTCCCAGCTGCTGAGGTGGCTCCTTGAGGAATAAGACGTCTTTCAGCGAGTACAAACTGCGCAGTGCCTGTTTAAAACTTTTTCTAGACACGTTGCAGGACTCAAGCTGCTTTGAAGGCTTTCGTTGTTGGCAACCGCTTCTGTCTTTGCTCCAGTCCTTTCATAAATCACTCTGAACTGCACTCCTTATCTCCTTCTTGACGTTCAAACACCCATAACCTGTCCATTAAACTTTAATTAGTTTAATGTTAAGTAAACGTCCAGTGC
>JAXCMG010000015.1:5186939-5201613 GCA_034642415.1 Podarcis siculus
TCAGTGATTAGAGCGACTTGTTACCTCTTAACCCTTTAGTACCAACAGATGGGTGGTGGTCCCTCACCCTTGCAGGAGAGATGTCTTTAGTTGTGCCTTCCCATTGCCCGTGGCTGGCAAGATGGGAGCCACCTGAGCAGCGCTTGCAACCCCACCCAGCGACCAAGGGCTTATCCACGCTTATGTTTTGCCCTGCCCTTTGCAGGCACAGGTCCACACTCAAAAGCTCCGTGTTCAAGCATTGATGTTTTTTGCCCAGAGCTTTCCCCACGAAAACCCACCCTTTGACGCTCAATCAAACAGATTATAGTTTAATTAAAACAAGAGAAATGTGTGACAGGCTGTCCATGGGCATAGCCAGGATTTATTGGGGGGGCAGAACCAAGCTATCTGAACCCCCCCCCCCCCCCCCCCTGGCCTTGCCCATGAGACTGCCTAATGCAAGGGGAGGCGATGCATCCACCCCTCCCGCCAGGTGAGGATTTCTGTGTGAGGTTCTTGTTAAAATTCCAAGAATAAAAAAACACATTCCAGGTGAGTACTTTGCATCGATGGATGTATAAAGGGCAAGGGCACCCTGGCACCCGCCAGCTCAAGTAGCAGAGCATGAGACTCCTAATCTCAGGGCTGTGGGTTTGAGCCCCACGCTGGGCAAAAGATTCCTGCCTTGCAGGGACTGGGACCAGATGACCCTCGTGGTCCTTTCCAACTGTATGATTCTACGATTGTATTACTTTGTATTCAGATAACAGAGAATACAATCACATCACTCCAAACGGCACAACACTTTACAAGAATGACCCACTGCACTCTTCCAAAAAGTCCTCTTAGCAGTGGAATCCTAGGCATGTCTACTCAGAAGTAAGTCCCACTGAGCGTACCTGACTGCAGTTAAATTGGCCTCTGGGTGACTGCTTTAGGACCCTAAATTTTAGCACCCTAAACCAGCGATTCAACAGATTTGGACAAGTGTAGCTGACGCGAGAGACTTCGGGAATAGCTGGGGTGGGAACTGCAGCATGGCACCCAGCCCCCACCTCCCCGGCAGCATGGCAAAACAAGTATCCAACTCCCTTGTAGTCCCACGGAGAAGAGCCCTGCCAGAACCAATGGATTTACTCCAACGTAAAATAGCAGGCAACCTAATGGAGTCAAGTTCTGAAAGTGACAAGATAATAAATATGCACTCAAACAACACTTCACTAACGTGAATTAATTAGTCCTCCCATCATCCCCCTAGGAAGCAAGGAGGGATTCAGACAAGGGTCACTAAAGGGAGCCAGACCCCCCCCAAGACACCTCCCAAGAGGGGGCTGCTTCTCACATGATCCTCAAGTAATGGTGCAGGCAGCAGGGGGGCAAATGCAGGTGGGAAAAGGGTCTTCCTAAGGTTAATTCCAGTAGTGATGTATGGAAGTGAGAGATGGACCATAAAGAAGGCTGATGGCCGAAGAATGGATGCTTTTGAATTCTGGTGCTGGAGGAGACTCTTGAGAGTCCCATGGACTGCAAGAAGATCCAACCTCTCCATTCTGAAGGAAATCAGCCCTGAGTGCTCACTGGAGGGACGGATCCTGAAGCTGAGGCTCCAATACTTTGGCCACCTCATGAGAAGAGAAGACTCCCTGGAAAATACCCTGATGCTGGGAAAGATGGAGGGCACAAGGAGAAGGGGACGACAGAGGACGAGATGGTTGGACAGTGTTCTCAAAGCTACCAACATGAGTTTGACCAAACTGCGGGAGGGAGTGGAAGACAGGAGGGCCTGGCATGCTCTGGTCCAGGGGGGCACAAAGAGGCGGACACGACTAAAAGACTAAACAACAAAGGTTAATTAGAAAAGAAGGGCAATGAAAGAGATGCCCACTTTGCCTGGCCTGCCGATTTCTGGGGCGTGGAAGGGGCAGCCAGAGAGAAAGGCTTCCCAAGGAGCTTCTCAAGGAGCGATACAGTTTGAAGAAACCCGAAAGTGGCAGGACCCTGATTCCGCCAAATCCACAGCCACTGGGGACAGCCAAAAGTCTGTGGCACAGCAGCTCTACCTGATTGGGGCAGGCAGAAGCTCACATCTCCCCCTTCCCTTTGCCACGGGCACAGACATTTGGATCTCAGGCAAGCCGAGTGCTCTCCTCCCCACAGCCTCACTCAGACCCACAGTCAAGTCCCCAATTGCTCAGGAGGTGGATCTGCTGAAGCCGAGAGTGTGCCAAGGCGCCCCTCGCCCTGCCATGGAGGCTGGTCCATTAGGAGGCACACAGAGGGCACTGCCCCACCAGCCTCAAGCTACCCTGTCTGCCAGCCTCCTCCTCTGTGTTGCCCCTTGGGAAATTTAGCAGGGAGGAAGAGGGGGGCAAAGCTGGAATGAGGTGGCCCTGCCAGGCACCACCTACAGTGGGTCTCCCTGTCTTCTGCCCTGCCATCCCCAAGGGGCACCCGCTGCCACCGCACACCACCTGGTGAAACAGGCTCTGCCCTGGCCGCCTCCATCAGGCACCTTGTGGGAAACTGGGGCAAACTGGGGGGGCCTTTAATGGGGGACCCCTCCTCCCGCTAAGGGCTGTAAAAGGGCTTCTCAGACTGCAGGCCCCAGCATCCTGCATTCTGTATCTTGTGCAGGGCTGAGTAATACTTAGGCGCCAGCAGGCGAGGCGGGAGGAAGTGCAAAGTGCCATTTTACTGCAAACAGACCTCTTCGCTCTTCATCAACAGTGTAAAAGAAAAGCCATTTATCCCCGCAAAGGGATGCTGTTTGGCCTCCGGTAGACTCACTGTCCTCTGCTGTGCCTGAGCCAGCGGGAGGGGCCCTTCCCGCTGCTAGCCTGATTGAAGGGGGAGCCCGGCAATAAATACCTGCCCATTAGGGTGGCAGAGTCTCTTTGCACTTCAGCCACAAAGGGAGATGAATCCGTCTCCAGGCAGAGAGAGCTGCGGAGGAGGCTGCGTTCAGCAAGGGCGAGGAGGGGTGCGAAGTCGAGGAAGACAGGCGGAAGCAGGCTGGAGATTGGGAAGGGGAGAGCAAGCCCACCTCCCCAGGAGCAGGCCAGTGGAGGGCGGTGCCTAGCCATCCCGTTTCACAGGGGGGGCATGCTTGTGTTAAATGGGTGCCGATTTCCGATTTCCGTTTAGCTCTTCTGCAGCAGCTGGTGGGAGCAGTAATTAAAAGGACTTAAAGGTGAGGGAAGCGGCAGCTGGGTGAGATACCTTGCCGCCAGGAGGCTGTGGTCAGAGGCACGGCCAGCGGAGGAGAGCGAGGCAGAAAGCAGGACGGGCTGGAGATCGTCTACACCAGAGAACATCAGAAGAGCCTGCTGGATCAGGCCCATGGCCCATCTGGTCCAGCATCCTGTTCTCATAGTTGCCAACCAGGTGCGCCCAAGGGAAACCTGCAAGCAGGATCCCAGCAGGATCCTCCAGCTGTGGAGGCAGAGCTTGGGCATAATGGCCCCCTCCTCAATGAGGAAGGACATTTGTCTACATGCCTCGTCTGATAACTGTGAGCCAAAAGCTGTGAAGTTTCCTGCACCTACATAGACTGGAGTGCTGCAACAGAAGAGGCAGGAAGGGGCCCTCTAAATCAGGGGTCAGCAACCTAAGGCCCATGGGCCACAAGTGGCCCACAGGGGACGTTAAACTGGCCCACGAGCCGCCCCCAAACCGAGCCGACCACTCAGCGAGTCCCAGCTCACTGCACTAAACCGGCGCAGCGCAGTGTGGGGACTCGCTTCCGCAGCACCGAAAATTGCATCTGCACATGCGCAGACGCCGGAATTTCCGGGCGCACGTGCTTATGGGATCTCCGCTGGAGTGAACCAGCCCAGGTGAGGTAAACCTTGCCGACCCCTGCTCTAAGTGACCAGCCTAGGCTAATCACCAGGAAAATATATGGGGAAGTCCCCTGGCTGCAGTGTTAATATGATAAGAAGGTGAAAAGAGCCTGGATCAGGCCAAAGAGGGCTCCTCACGCCCAGCCTCCTGTTCGCACAGTGGGCAACGAAATGCCTCTTCTTGGGAAACCCCAAGCAGGATTCCAGCACAAGAGCAACTCCTGGGGGAGGGAGTTCCATAGTTTAACAATGCACTGCATGAAAAAGTTGTTTCCTTTATCTGCCCTGCAGCTTCCGACATTCAGCTTCACTGGCTGTCCCTGAGTTCTAGTCTTATGGGAGAGGGATAAAAGCTTTCTATCATGTCGCCTCTTCCTCATCTTTCAGAAGGAAGAGGAGAATACCCCAAAAACTATTACTGGGGGGAGAAGGGACCCTGTTCCCAGCCTCACAGGCATCTCCACAGAGCCAAGAAGCTGAGCTGCAAGCCAGAGAGCCCTAGAAACTTAGCCCTAGGCAGCTAGTGCCATCCAGACACAGGCTTCTCTATCAGGATGTCTCCACACGCCATGCTTGGTGGCTCCTCTGATCTTGCGGGTCCTTTGGGCCGGCTGGAAAACAAGCTCCAAACACAGATGGCACCTCCACAAAGGGGGAAACTCCTAGGAGGGGACCATGGAGGTTTGGAAGGAGGTTTCAAAGACTGCCATCATTACTTTCTGCTCACTCTCTCTTTAAACAAGAGCGACATCTATTCAGCGCTTCCTCTGAGTTCTCAAGCTTCACAAACAAATTAACTTAGTAGGTAACCAGTGGTCCCAAGCTGGGGCTCCGTACACCAGGTCCAGCAGATTGGCAGCCCATGCAGTCCTTCCAGCTGAGGCGTAATGGAGTCTGCTCCAGGGAGCAGCCAAGAGAGGGATTTTGCTCTAGCCACACCACCCGGGTCAACCTCAGGGGCAGCCCTACAAAGAGAACACTACAGTAGTCCAACCTAGAGGTTACCCACCAGTTGACAACACCGATCAGGCTACCTCAGTTCAGAAATGGCCACCTGACCCTCCAAGTGATGGGAGATTCAGCCCCAAACACCTGGAAGGGGCCAGGTTAGTGGAGGCTGCAGCGCCACGTTTTCTGTATGCTCTGCTAAGCAGGGATCACGGAAAGCTGGAACTGAGCAGGAGAGCCGAGAAGTTGCCCCCGCAGCCACGAAGGCAGCCCAGGCCCTGCCGACTTCCTCCTCCCCACGGCAGCCCACGCAGTGCTGGGAAACCTTGGTGATGGGGGCCGACAGCCTGTTACCATCATTAGCGGCACACAAGGACGAGCTCTGAGGAGCAGCCTTCAGCGGAGGAATCGGGTAACACCTCTTCCTCAGCAAGCTGTTCGCTGGACACTCATCACTGGTGGCTGGGCTGCTTCCACAGCAGAGGAGCCTGGTGCGTTCCCCCCCATTAATTTCTGTCATTAATGAGCTGTGGGGCCTGTTCTGCAGCTACACATCCCAACCTGGCCTCGCTGAAGAGGGCTGCCCAAGCATGCTCAAGCCCTCCATAGCAGCCAGGAACCAGCAGACAAGGAGGGAAGTCGGGCAGCTTCTGCCAGGTCAGACCAAGGGCCCCTCTGTTTGAGAACTGTTTCTCCAGCAGATGCGTCCTGGAAGCCCCCTAAGCAGGATGCAAAGACAGTAGCGCTGCCCAGCCCAGAATAGTCTCTCCTTGCCCCCAGCATCAAATCCCAGGTGGCTTGGGTAAGACATGGGGGAGCAATGCCATCAAATCATAGAATTGTAGATTCCAACCCAGGAATCATAGCTAAAGAATCCCTGACAAATGGCCGGTCAGCCTCTCTTTAAAAACTTTTAAGGCTAATTCCAGGCAGCTGAGGACAGAGCTGCTGACACACTTTGAGAAACGGGAAGACTCAGAAACGATGCCCGCTGCCCCTTCTTCCCCTCCGCCTCATCATCAGGCATTTCAGCACAGAGGAGGCAACCATGTGAACTGCTGAGATGGGAACAGACAGAACCGAGCATCCCTAGTTAAGAAAGAATCAAATACACTTAACTACAGTGCACTTTTGCGACACAAACAATCCCTTCTAAGCACTTCGGATCATCTTTTCCAGTAGCAATGACTAAATAGCTACAGAAACGACTGTGACAGATTTGCCACGGTTGCTTCCACGCTGTTGCTGAGTGGCCCGCCACCACTAAGTTTTGATCTGTTTTGTGGATTATTTCATTTATTTATTTTACACTGCCGCTGTGCATCACATTGTACGGAGCCACAAGAAGAATGCAACAGATCCTTGCTCTGCGCATTAGCAGTGCGCTGCCCAAGCTTCCTGTGGTTCTGTTTTTGCATAGTGTAAAAACATTTTAATGAATGGTAGGTTTTGTATGGTTTTTTTTAAAATAATACACTGTGTCTATGCTTGTGTTTTTACAGGTGCTGCAAGTCTCTTGGAGACCTTTGGGTAAAGAAGTGACTATAAAGTCATTGTCATCATCACCATGGACTAAAGAGTTGGAGGAGCCCAGCGTTCCTCTGCTCAGTTACATCCCCATAATAGCTCATCTGGCACAGGAAGGGCCAGAGAAGAGCTCAGTGGCTGCCTCTTTTGGAGGCAGTCGCTTTCCAACCAAGAGAGCAGAGTCGAGGGCAGGCGCTCAAAGGTCTCTGGTCACTCCCAATGCTTGTCGGAACAAACTGCTCACAGTGTGCTCTCTGGTGGACACCTGGCCCCATGGGCACCTTCATGGAACCAGGAGAGGCCAGGTGGGTCATCTGGCGGTATTGGGGGGGAGAGATGCAAGTGGAAGAAAGGGACCAATGCCCGCTAGCAGCAGACCCCTCCTGCAATGGGGTCCTCCCCAAACACCAGCTGCTCTGCGCTTTTGACACATGCCAGACACTTATTAGCCCATCTGCCGGCAAGGCACTTTCCCTCACAGCCTACTGGCTCACAGCCGCCACCCAGCACCATTCCTGGCGGTGCTCCTTGACACTCGCCAAGCGCAGAGCTGGCGTCGCGTAACTGCCACCCGCATCCCACGGGCAAAGTCTCCGTTTCCCACCCACCCCAATTCTTCCTTGCTCCTGTAGCCCTTGTTTCTGGGACAAAGAGGCCTCTTCCCAACATTCACGTAGGTTAGGCTAAACAAGGGCAAACCTGCTGCCTCTACACAGCCAATTCAGCGGTGATGCCCACCCAGGAGGGTGCAGAGGATTTTCGTGCAAACGTTCTCTATCCCAGTTGTCCAAAAGTTGTCTGAACGAGGCCTTCCTGGCCACAGCAGTGAAGAACCCTGAACTGGTTGAACCATGAATTGGGGAGTGGGGAGGTCAATCTTTGGGCTTGAGCCTCTCCTGTAGAGGAAAATAACTTTGCTCCAATACATCTGTGGTCACAACCAATGGGAGGTCACTGGACAAAGTGTTGGTTGTGGACACAAGAAACCCAAGTTCAAATCCCAGCCCAGCCGTGGCAAAGTGAAAGGATGTGTCTCTTCTCCCAGATGCTCTCTGCAACAACTTGTCATGTCCAGACTTCCCGTGGATGGAAATCCAAACCATGCACCCCTGGTGCCATACAGATGGGCACAGGGGGCAGGCAGCACACAGTGAAAGATATAGATCCCTCTGACTGCGAAGCTGTGCTTGGAGCAAGTTTGCTCACACCCCTGGACACAACTATGCCATGGTTCTCTGCCACAAGAGATGAGGGTGAGCACCAGTTTCAAGAGGATTAAACAGAGCAATGGAGGAAAGGCTTACAAAGGCCGGCCGTCATGAGAGCTAAAAATGGAGCCTCCAAATTCAGAGGCAGCGCACTATTTCCCAGGTGTTGGGGACTGTCAAGCTCCTAAGGGCATTGGGATGCATGTGAGGGCGCCGATACAAAATCTGGCAGAAACTTGGGATCCCCAGAAATGTCCAATGCTTGAATCAAATGTTGAATCTGGTTTTCTTTACCTCAGAACTCAGAACTCGAATGCTTTATAGACTTCTTGGCATCTTTTGATTGTTTGGATCCTGGCAGCTGTCAAAAATGAAACTTCATAACCTGACAAACACTGTCAAAACATTAAATACCACTGCATGTCAGCTGTCAAATAAAGTGTGAAATTTCAAACACTAAAGTCCAGCATCAATGAACATCACATATTAAAACACCCAATTAATATCTGGCAAATATTCAGAGGCTGGATGCGTACACAGATAGTGCCGTTTTAACCAGGGTTTCTTCCGCAAGCCACATGTTGTCTCACGGACAATTCTTCCATGTTTTGCCTTGCACCTTTGGGGCTTGGTGAGCACCTGGGGTAGCCAAACAAACCACGGTTAAGCAAGCTTGTTTGCTTCAGATACAACGCTAAGCAGTAGTGAAAACAAGCCATGGTCCATAAACCAACAAACCATGGCGTCACAATGTGGTTTTTGTCGGGAAACCAACCATGGTTGGCCTTCTAGGCTGGGTTAAACATACCACAGGGCTTAGAGTGATGTGTGAAGTGGGATACAGAAAATATTCAATATCAGAGCACACAGAGGAGAATATTTGGCTCTAGGCTAGATGCATCTTTGTCTTGATCTAAATTATGGGTTTCAGATGCAGAAGGGAGCCCATCCGATGTGCACCTGAGCCTCAAAGATGCCGACGCACCTGTAGAGCGCAGACCCCATTTTGGCCATGGAACTTATAGCAGCAGATCAGGAGGTTCTCATGCTTACGCAAAGCTTGTACAAAGATTCATGCACTTTGGTTACCTCTTTGTTGGTGACTCCTGGGGGCAGAGTCCCATGTTTATAATCCTCCAGCAACTGCACAGCTTCTTTAAGACGACTCTGCACACAAACAACAAGCAGAGGTGAGAGTTAGCAGCAACTATTCCACAAAGGGGGGGGGGAGACTACAGTTCACACCAGGTGTCAAGAAACTACCCAGGGGCACCAGTTAGCCAAGACAGCACAGTCACTTAGCTGAATTTTAAAACTGCGAGTTTTAGGTCCTCAAGGTCTAGTTGTGGCTTTGGCTGTCTCACAGGCAGGATGCTCTCTGCAACCAGGTGGACTAAGAAAGGGGACCCTGGAAATGCCAGCTCATCCTGAAGGAAAAGAGATGGACTGGCAGCACAGGAAGCCCTTTGGGGGAAGGCGTGGGAGTGGAGGGGGCCAGTTTAAGATACTGAAATCACCCCCAGGCCCAAGGAAGACCTCAGTTACATAGTTCCTGAAAAATCTCCCTCAGGTCAAAGAAAATTAGATATATGTTTTACAGCAAGAAAAGTTCTGTTATTGGAATAAATTACGTAAGTTGTGCAAAACTACCCAAGTATTTTCACTTGTCTGTCTGTTAGTTTATAAGAATTTTAATAAACCAACTCATAAAAAAAAAATCAAGGTGATATGCAGTAAAATCATTAAAACATCATAAAACTTTAAATTCTAGAATCATAACATATGGAAGAAATGACCAACACTGAATCAAATTAATGAGCTAAAAATGCTTGGCGAAACCAATCCATTTTCAGCAAGTGAAGCAACATCAGGCCTGTCAGGTGCCTGCCTGGTTTCCGTGGGGGAAATGCCATGCGGTCATATACAATTATCAAGAGGTCCGTCTGCCCTGACAGCCTCAAGGGTAGCAGGTGGGCAACGTGATCTCCTGAGAGGTCCTCCTGTCCCCTCCTCTCCTTCATCCAGCCAGAGATTCAAAGTGGTTCTTCTTGAATTAAACAGTGTAAGAATGCAATCCTTGCCTCAGTCAGCACTTGGGGCAGCTTGCAGCAATGGATTTATAACTGAACAACTCCCACTGAAGAATTATGCTAAATGTAAAAAACCGATGCAACACAAAAGTTCAAGTTTGAACACTGCTGTTGCTTTATCAAAGTTTATTGCAAGTTTTGAAGAAAAGGCCTTTTTGGAAAAAGAATCCAATTGGCTCCAAAGGTTTTGGCTTCTGCAGCTACTGGAGCCCCACAGAAGGAGGAGACCTTCTCTTCGTGTTCTGCCACCCAGCTTGCTCCTTCCTCAGGCTCCCAATAATTGCACGGAGATCTCTTTCTTCCTTTTTCATTGCAACATCAAAGGCAGCTTTGCCGTTTGCTTGGGAAACTGCAGAACAGGGCGCCAACCTGAGAGCTGGAGGTGCAGCAGAGAGGGGCCTTTTTAGAGAGCTAATGAGAGGAGACCCCCCCCAACTCCCCACCCAGCCAACGCGCTGCCCGCCTGGGCGCTCACTAACCTAAGACATTCGCTGCTGGCTTTTCATCAGACCAAAATAATAAACTGCAATGCATCTAGTGCTATCACGTCCTCCTGAAAGCTAGTTATAGAAAAACTGAGATTCTGAACACAGGACGTTAGTTTACACCAAGTCAGAGCAATGGTCCCTCGGTACCCTGTCCCTGTGGTCTGCCACCGAGCTTTGGCCCTTTCCCTTTCGCTCACCTTCTGCAAAAACAGGGCACTGTGCAGGAGAAAATGCAACGCTGCTGAGGCCACCACGCAGAAGGCCCCGATTCAGACTCCGGATTATTGGCAAACCAAATTAGGCAAAACTGGGAGAAAATCTCAGGCAGGAGATCTCGTCTTGGAGACAGGAGGGGAGGGATGCTGTACATTTGCAAATGATCCATCACCCCAGAACACTGAAGGAAGGACACCACGCAGAAGGAGAATACATGGAGAATAATGGTCTCCTCCACTCATTCAGGTCATTGGTTGGGGGGGGGCTTTTTCCAAGACCCACATAGGAGTGGGCCCCTCTCTGTCAAGGTGCCCAAACTGTGAAACCTTCTTCCCCAGGAGATGTGCTGGCAAGAGCCAGAAGCCACATGCTGGTTGCCGTTTCCGCCTCCCTCTGGCGCCTCCTAAGCTGACCTTTGCTCCTGTGTGATGTCACTCTGCTGCCTCTCAGTGACCCCACAAGGAGCACAGAATCACAGAGCTGGAAGGGACTCCTGGGGTCATCTACTCTAACCCCCTGCAATGCAATGCTCGCTAGGCTCCAGAATGGGGTTCCCACACCAAAGCAAGTCTGGGGGTGGGGGGCTAGGGCAAGGAGGACACGTGGGCATCAGGAATCTGTTCCACCCTGTTTGCAGCAAAGACAGACCCCTCCGAGAGTCCTCCTGCCTTCTGAGGCCAGCACAACCTTGGGGGCAAATCCTTCAGAGATTAGCACCGCAGGCTGTTGAGCCTTTCTTTGAAGGAAGACTAATCGAAGACTAATCCGCAGAAGCGACATGCCAAGCACATTGTACCCAGACATACAGCAATGTTCCAGTTCCGTGCCGGCCGGGGAGATCAGCTTCCTAGAAGGAATGCAGGAGGGAATTAAGCACTGCTTCTTCGGCACTCCAAATACTGTACAGTGGTACCTCGCAAGACGAAAAACTCGCAAGACGAAAGAGTTTTCCGTTTTTTGAGTCGTTCCGCAAGACGAATTTCCCTATGGGCTTGCTTCGCAAGACGAAGGCGGGCGGCAGGGAGAAGAGCGCTTCTCCCCGCTGCCGGCCCCGCAAGCTCCGGGGACATCTGGGAGGCGCAGCGCGCCTTCCCGCTGTCCCCGGACCTCATCTGAAGGCGGGCGGCGGGGAGAAGAGCGCTTCTCCCCGCTGCCTGCCCCGCAAGCCGCTAAGTACAGGTACAGTACCGTTAATAGCCGTGCTTCGCAAGACAAAAAAATCCACAAGACGAAGAAACTCGCAGAACGAATTAATTTCGTCTTGCGAGGCACCACTGTAACAGGCTCTGCCTCTGCAGACAAGATCCTGAAAGGCAGCCACAACAGTCAGAAGGGCAGAGGGGGCACTGTTGGGACCCCTGGATGCAGCAGTGATCTGGGCACTGAGTTGGAGCCTGCAGGGGCTCCCAGTTGGGAGCTGGATCAGGCTCAGGGCTTGGAGCTGAGTGCTGAGCATGGGGAGAGCATCGCCTCCAAGGCCGCCGGACAGCAGTCCCCAGAGAAACCTCCAATGTGCACCCATGCACATGCAGAGAGGAGGGTCAGGCAATGAGGCTGCCAGGGCCCACTGCAAGCATCCTCCACACCCCTTGCAGAAAGGGAGGCCCCATGCTTGTTGTGGACATGGCCTGTTTAACCAAGATAAACTGCAGCACGGTTGCTTCCTTCCAGGAGAAACGTCAGTAGCAAATCTGGATTTTAATTTTCGCAAGGAGGGAGGGTTGGGATGGAGCTGAGAACCTTGCTGGCCCTTTCCTTCCCTGCCATGAAAGTGAGAATATTTTCCTCCTGTTTAAACCAGATGCAGCTCCTGAGACAAAATACCTTTTAAAAAAAAGGCATGGAAAAGTTTTCAATAAAATAAAAAGGAGTGAAAGAGACCAGTTGACCCAAGACCTGTAGGAGGAAAGCCAGAAGCCTGCCCCCGACACACACCTAGATTTTGAAGGACTGGCAATCCTTCTGGTGCTGTTTGTGCCCGTGCGGAGAGAGAGGCAAGCGAGTGGACGGTAACTAAGGAGCCAAGGGAAGTGACCCAGTTCCACACAAAAAGCAAAGCAAACAAGAATGGTCTACTTAGCATTCGGGGAGCTCTTTGCACTTGCTGCTGGTATGTTTTCGATGCTGGGATTACCTAGCAGGAGTTGTTCTTCTTTGCAAGAGATCTACATGGCACACTGTGCTCCTCTGAATACAATCGGGGGGGGGGGTTGCAAATAAATGAATGGCCCTGTCCTCTGCCCCCCCTCCTCACCCACCTTAACTGAGGAATCCTTTGTCGTCGCTGTTAACAACAACCCTGGCCAAAGCCAATCGTTCTGAATAGGACAAACGGCACATGCAAACCATGTCCAATCTCTGCTTCAAACGTTTGTACTTTACCTTATCCCTGCTTTGGCACCAGGGAGTCAAAAATAAAACCCGAATGGACAAAAAGGACCAGTCCAGACCAGAGAGGGTTCAGCAGAGGACGGAGCTGAAAAGAAGCAGCAGGGGCTCCCACTTCCGGGGGCTGCTTTTGGGACGGGGTCCAGGTTCTGGCAGTGCCAGCAGCCGCGAGGACGCGATGTTCGCCAGCAGCAGGACTCCCCCTTCAATGGAAAGGAGGTGCTGGGCTTTCTTCACCCTCTTCTCTCCCCACAGGTGGCCTGGGGGCTGTATCAGAGCTGCCAGGCCCCTCCGGGAGACTGCACAGTCAAGCACCTCACCTCCTTTCACCGATGGAAAGGAGAAGCTGCCAGCATCCCCATAACCAGGCTCCTTTGTGGAACTGTGTGTGTCTTCACCGTGTTATTTATTTACTTATTTGTTGCATAAAATTTATATACCACTAGATTGTAAGAAAACCAAAAACCCCAACCTTCAAAGCAATTTACAAGAAGATAAAACACCAAAATCAATTAAAAATTACAGTAAACATGAAAAAAGTTAAAATACTAAAACAGGTTAAAATTCGCACCAGATTACTAAGCATCCAGACAACCTTGTCTAAACAAGGTTTTTAGCAGGTGCCGAAAAGAGTACAGCATATCAATTGGCAGGGAGTTCCAAAGTGCAGGTGGCCCCTCCCAAACCGACCAGCTTCTTACAAATGCAGAACGGGTATTTTAACAAGTCTTCTTTTGTATGTGTTTTAAAAACACAGGCCACCAAATGTTATCAGTTGAAATCCTCTACCGTAAAATGGTCTGGGCTCTTGTCCTTCCTAATTAGGTTCCAGGATAAATTCAGCTTTAGCTAGATTCCCGAAGGTCAGTATTTCTGAAATGCTTTAATTGATGGTCTTATTCCGTTTTATTTTAGTGAATGACAGCACCTCTTTTCTTGGCAAACTTGTACTGTAATACTGTGTTTTGTTTACTAGATACCCAACTTTGGTACGTTAAGAGACTTTAAGCTGCAAGCCTACACCTGGGAAGAGACTCACTGAACTAAGTGGGACTTAGTAGAAATTCATAGGATTGCTCTGAAGTAGACTTTCCCTTAATGAATTTAGGGACTACGAGTAACTGTGTAGAGTAGGACCTGTGAACCACCCTGTTAGGGCAGTATCCAAATTCAATAAATAAATAAAAGTAAGTGCACCACTGGAGGGCCCCTGCGAAATAAGCACCTCCAGGGGCCCTGAGAGAGAGAGCCAGAGCCCAGCATCCAGGGGAGGCAAAGGGAACCCACTTGAGGCCACGATCCTACGAGGCCCACACGCAGCAGGCCAGAGGCTCCCTGTGCAAACGGCACCAGACTTCTCCAGCGCCTGCCGTGCTCAGGCCAGTGGTCCAGAGGGATTGTCTGAGAAGACCAAGCGAAGACACATCCTGTTCCCTTCTGCTCTCGGCTGGCTCAGCCGCCACAGTCCCTGCTGTGCGTTAGCAGCAATCTGTCCAAGGAAATGTCACATGGACCAAATTAGCTTCGCAAAAATATCCGCTGATCTCCTCAGCTACCCCAACAGAGTTTCATTACAAGCAATTAAAGGCCTAATTTTAAGCCCTGCAGTCTCACACCTGCCAGGACGTGGGCACGGCTTCCGCCTGCGCCAGGGAACTTGATCAGTTCGGAAAGTTGGAAGTTTTGCACTGCCAGGGTGACAAGGGAGAAAGAGGGCAGTTGCAGGTTCATTTATGCATCTGTCAGGGATTCCGTAGCTGAGAGGGAGGGGAAGGAGGACTTAGCCCCCGGGAGAAGGTCGCAGGGGCAGCCAGACCAAGCCAGGAATCTGGTACCTCTAGTCCAGAAGCCCCTCCGATGGCACAACCCCAAACAGCTCCCACACAGAGCTGCTCCTTGGGAGACCTTTGGAATTAAATGTTTGCTGTATGAAAGGGTATCTCCATCCAACTACCGTTGCACCGATCGCTTGATGGTTCTGAGAT
>JAXCMG010000015.1:5201623-5297323 GCA_034642415.1 Podarcis siculus
ATGCAGTGTGGATAGATGATGCATGCCTTCAGATCTGGGTCCAATCTGTCTGGTACATGGACACTCCCCAAACCCTTCCATTTACTTAAGAAAAAACCCACCACAGACAACGAAAGAGAACAACTTCCAGTGAGATTTGCATCCCATTCTGATGCACATTTGCTCAAAAGTCCTGCCAAGCCAATGTGCAGAAAAGGCTGCAACATGAACAGCGCACTTTCCCCCGACGGAAGCTGGTGCTGACTTTTTCAGGTATGGAATTGGTTTAATTGTTGGACGTTTGTTGTTTCTAACGATTTGGTCGGTTTCCAAACTTGATTGCAAGTTCCGCAGGGAACTGCCCTGTGTCAGGTAAACTACAAAATAAATAAGTACATTTGTTTCTAAGCAAACAAATCCTTCGCTGGTGCTTCTTTATCTTTCTTCAGCAGCCCTTCAAACCTCTTCACATCCCACTTCCAACCTTGCAAAGGAGCCATTCGCCCACAGAAAGCTTAGTCAGCGCACAAGTATCTCTGGTCATCTGAGCTGAATTGTGACTCCAGGCTCACTTTGCATGCAGTCAAGCTTCGATGTCGTCCGGCCTGTGCTCCTTGTTTTTTGCCCTGCGTTTTCACCTGACCTTCCATGATTTCTCTCTCTGCACCGATGTGGGTACACAGAACTGCCAAATGAGCCACCCCACAAAGTGGGCTCTGGTCCCTGGAGGTCTTGTGCTGTAAGAAATGTGCTTGGCCCCAAACAAGGGTCTTGTGGCCAGACCAGAAAACCGATAACAGCCAACGCTGTTGCTGCTGCAAGAATCTGCTTCATCAAAAGCCTGGCGTGGCGTGAGACAGAGATGGGTTCCAGTCCGGAAACCCGTATGCCATTGCCAACGTGTCTCCTGGGTGCCACAAGGCTCTTTGTGGTTTTTCCAGCCTACACGACATCAGGGATAGGGAACCGGTGGGGTAGGCTCCATACGCTGCTAGACTACATTTCACATCCTTGCTTTGTTGTTGTTGAGTCGTTTAGTCATGTCTGACTCTTTGTGACCCCCTGGACCAGAGCACGCCAGGCACTCCTGTCTTCCACTGCCTCCCGCAGTTTGGTCAGACTCATGTTTGTAGCTTCGAGAACAGTGTCCCACCATCTCCTCCTCTGTCGTCCCCTTCTCCTTGTGCCCTCCATCTTTCCCAACATCAGGGTATTTTCCAGGGAGTCTTCTCTTCTCATGAGGTGACCAAAGTCTTGGAGCCTCAGCTTCACGATCTGTCCTTCCTATGAGCACTCAGGGCTGATTTCCTTCAGAATGGAGAGGTTGGTTCTTCTTGCAGTCCATGGGACTCTCAAGAGTCTCCTCCAGCACCAGAATTCAAAAGCATCCATTTTTCGGCAATCAGCCTTCTTGATGGTCCAGCTCTCACTTCCATACATCACTACATCCTTGCTTACTGACCATTGGCCATACTGGCTGCTGGCCTGTTGGGATTTGGAGTCCAAGAACCCCTGCAGCGTCTCCATTCCCCCACCCTACATGGAAGAAGGAGAACTGCAATCTGCTTTCCACATGTAATGTGCAATGGAGACCACCAGCCATTTCTCCCTGGTTCCTGGCTTTCTTCTCCTGGCCATTATTTCCTTTACTCTCTGTAGAACAAGCCCTCCAGAACGGGAACGCCTGCACAGCCACAGAGTACCAGGAAGGAGAAAGCGCTGAGCAGTGAGGGGGAATCCTCTCCTTCCAGCTCTGCAGTCGCTGCCGCCTCATTTCTTGGGCGAGGCACTTCTCCTTAATTTTTGTCAGTTTACTCACTGCAAAGTGCAATTATAACATAATGTAATACTTAGTGCCTACCTCACAGTGAGGATTAATTAATGTTTGAGCAGCACCTTGGAGATGTAAAGTGCTAGTTAAGTGCTAAAGCAGGCTCCCTAACGACGCCGGCTCTTAAGTCACGTTAACACCAGGATGGGGGAAATGTCAAAGCAGCAGAAAGAAAGGAATGGCCCCTGGAGCAGAGCAGCACGCAGACCCACCCACCAGCTCCTCCCTCGACAGGAAGGAGGCAGGTGGATGGTCAACGTCCGGCCTCCCAGCTGCACCTGCCCCTGACCCCCCCCCCCCCCCCTGAACCGCATGGGACACACAAGCCTCCCAAAAGCACACGGCAAGAATGCAGAAAAGCACAGCATTCTCCAGATCCTTCTTAGGAGGCAGAGTGGCCCACCCTCTCCCAACAGGAGGAAGCAACTCTGCAAGGGAGCTGTCTTGAAGGCAAGCCCAAACACCAGTGCAGCACTCTTCTGCTGAAAGGAGGGTGGGCAAGGGCCTCTCACTGCCTGGCCAGGTGCCACCAGTTTGCAAAGAGTGCAAAGAAAACTAGGCGGCTTCCTTCTGGTGGGGTCAAATTGTTGCCCCATCTAGCTTAGCCATACCACATAAGAACACAAGAAGAGCCTGCTGGGTCAGGCCAACAGCATTCTGTCCTCCGAGGGACCAACCAGAGGCCTTTTCTGCAAAGCCCACAAGCAGGATTCGAGCGCCACTACTGTCTCTTCCAACCAACAGTGGCTCTCAGGCTGGCCTGGCACTTTAAGGTGTATAATGAAGGCAACTGCCGCATTTCCTGGGGAGAGCAGTCCACAAGCAGGGAGCCACTGCAGAAAAGGCCCTGTTCTCGTGTTGCCACCCTCTGGACCTCTCACGGAAGAGTCTCTTGAAGATGGGCCTGAGAAGACGATCGCGGGACCCAGGAAGGTTCATACGGAGAGAGGCAGTCCTTAGGTTACTGCAGTCCTGAGCCATGTAAGGCTTTATAGTTGAATACCAGCACTTTGAATTGGACCCAGAACCTAACTGGCTGCCAGTGCAGTTGGATGCTCAAGCCGTCTTGCCCCAGTGAGCAACCTGGCTGCTCAATTCTGCACCAGTGAAATTTTCCGAACCGCCCTCAGAAGCAGCCCTACGTATAAAACGTTGCCGCACAAGGGGCTCACCCCAAACGGATCCGCGTGGGGTTTGGAGCTGCGTTTGCCTTGGCTGGGAGAGGATCCCCTTTCCCCTGTTCCCGTTCACCTTCCTGAAGGCTCATGCACTTCTCAGGCCAAGCGCAGGCGTCCCTGCTACAGCACGTCTCGCCTTCCGCGCGCATCCCTGAAAATTGATTACAGATTTCACTGCAGCTTGTGTTTCATAAACGAAGCCATCATCGCCGGCATTACACCCTCCGAACAGCAGTTTTCTCCGCTGCAGCTCTCTCGGGCGGGGGCCCAAAGAGGCTCGCAGGAACCCATCCTATCCATCTTAGCTGCCTGCTCTCAAATTAAGCCAATCAATTGTGGAAGAAGCACAAATAAAATCCCTGCCGGGGATGTTCTCAACCTGGCGCGCAGAGAATTGGACTCTAATACCCTCATAAAGTAAATGGTCAGTTCAGGAGCCAAATTGTCTGCGCAAGAAAAGGCTCTGGGATGGTTGCTTCAAAGCGGCAGCTGCTCAGGCAGCCAGGCTGCCTCAGGCAGAAGAGGTGCAGATAGAGCTGCAAAATACTGAATCTGAGCAGGAGGGCGACTTGCACAAGGGCCAGAGCGGGGTAGTGGTTAAGAGCACTGGATGAGGACCAGGGTTCAAGCCCCACTTCAGCCCTGAAGCTCAGTTGGTGGCCTGGCTGGTGTCGCTCAGTCAAACCTTCACAGGCTGGTTAATATGTGGAGGAGACTCCTCAGAGAGCCAAACACTGAGAAAACTCTGTTAAGAAGTGTGTCCGCAAATACTGAAACATTTCTCCCAAAGCTTGCCATAGAAGGAAGAAACCAGGATGGGGAGAGAGACAGCTATTTTGAGTGGCAGGTCTAGCTTCTAATCGGGGGGATGATTTTGCCAGGGCTCTGCAGTCACAGAGCTTGGAGGAAGGGATGTTGCAGTGACGTATCGCAGAATCATAGAAAGTTGGAAGGGACTCCATGGGTCATCTAGTCCAACCCCCTGCAGAATCTCAGCTAAAGCATTCAGGACAGATGTCCACCCAACCTCTGCTTAAAAGGCTCCAAGGAAGAATAGTCCATAACCCCCCAAGGGAGGCAGTTTCACTGTTGAACAGCCGTCAGAAAGTTCTCCCTGATGTTGAGTCAGAATCTCCTTTCTTGTAGGTTCTGAGTCCCACCTTCCAGAGCAGGAGAAAACAAGTGTGTTCCTTCTTCCATGTGACAGCCCTCTAGGCATCCTCTCTCCTCTCAGTCTCCTCTTCTCCAGGCTAAGCGTACCCAGCCCCTTCAAGCGCTCCTCATAAGGCTTGCCTTTTGGACCCTTGGTTCTCTTGGCTGCCCTCCTCTGCACACATTCCTGCTGGTGGCACCAGAACTGGACACGGGACTCCAGGCGTGGTCTGACCAAGGCAGAATAGAACAGCATGATGACTTCCCTTGATGGGGACCCTGGGCTTCTGTACCGCCTTGCTCTTGTCTGTTCTTCTAGTTCTTCTTGTGGCTCTTCCCTGGAAAGCGCAGGGCACTCAGGTCATTCTGCCTCAGTGTCACCTTCCCACACAGCCATGCCTGTCAAGTCAGCTTTGCACCTGGTCTCTGCAACATTTCATGCCAACTGAGCACAACACAGGCCTGAAGCTGCTTCTTTCATTCACCATAACTTCTTTGCCCTTGCCTGCATCCTTCTGAAATGTTACAGGCTGCTTTCTTTTTCTTTCTTTCTTTCTTTCTTTCTTTCCTTCCTTCTTTCTAGTTTGCATTTCCTTTTGTTGCCCACAAAAGGGAGGGAAGCAAGTCCCTTTAAGTCCCCGCCCCCTCTCCTTTTAAAGGCACCCGGCAAAAAAGGCACCTATTGGAAGGCCTCTATGATTTATGCTATGTCCAAACACGAAGTGCACACCCCTAGTAAGAACTTTCACTGGAGAAGATGCATCGCAGTCCCTGGAGGCTCAGCGGGTTCGAAGCGGCTTTTTTCCTGGTCCAAGTGGTTTGCCCACTTTTGGACAGAGATGCTTCCTCGCCCACTGTACACATAATAATAATAATAATAATAATAATAATAATAATAATAATAATAACAATAATAATAATTTATTTATACCCTGCCCATCTGGCTGGGTTTCCCCAGCCACTCTGGGTGGCTTCCAACTGAATATTAAAAACAATACAGCATCAAACATTAAAAACTTCCCTAAACAGGGCTGCCTTCAGATGTCTTTTAAAGAGAAGATAGCTGCTTATTTCCTTCCCATCTGAAAGGAGGGCGTTCCACAGGGAGGGCGCCACTACCGAGAAGGTCCTCTGCCTGGTTCCCTGTAACCTCACTTCTCGCAGTGAGGGAACCGCCAGAAGGCCCTCGGAGCTGGACCTCAGTGTCTGGGCAGAACGATGGGGGTGGAGATGCTCCTTCAGGGATACTGGGCCAAGGCCGTTTAGGGCTTTAAAGGTCAGCACCAACACTGAATTGTGCTCAGAAACGTACATGATCTGGTAACTTCCTGGCTGGAATACGGCAACACATTCTATGTGGTGCTGCCCTTGAAGACGACTCAAAAACTTTCACCTTGCCCCAAATGCAGCAAACAGATGACTGGCGGGGGTTCCATTTAGATCTCACGTCACCCCTGATTTAAAACAGTTGCATGGGCTGCCTGCTTATACCCGAGACCAATTCAATGTACTCATGTTGGTGTTCAAAGCCCTAAATGGCTCAGACCCCAAATACCTGGAAGACCGCCTCCTTCCCTGCAGACCCTCTCAGGTGCTAAGATCAGCACCTTTTGATTGTTCCTCTGCCTTCAGAGGTTGGGGAGGGTGGCCAGGGGGGAGAGGGCCTTCTCTGTGGTGGCCCCTGAACTGTGGGACTCCCTCCCCACAGAGGTGTCCCTGGTACCTTCATTGCACAGCTTCCAAAGGATGCTGAAAACGCATCTCTTCACCCTCTTCAATATATACTTGAGGTGTATATTTTTAGGACCCACGTTATTTTGGTGTATTTATGTCGTATTGTTTTTTATATTGTGTAATATTGTTTCTTAGATAACCACAACACCTGAAGCCAGTCAGATCCTGCATCCAAAGGAGTGACCAGAAGAGAAATGACCGCTGGGAGGAGCCCAGAGAGAAGAAACTGCAGCAGCCCAAGCAGTTGCCTTCCTCTGCCCCAGATGCAACAAAATATGTCTGTCCCATAGCGGTCTCTATAGCCACAGCAGGGGCTGCAACCTGCCAACAATCTGACCTCACCCCCAAAGACAGACTCCTCCATTGTCTCCCAAGACAACAATATTAATGTTGGGTTTTAATGGTTATAACCCATCCTGGGTCCTTAGGGTGAAGGGCAGGTAATAACATGTAATAACAACAAGAACAACAAGAGTTACCATGTGGTGGAGTCGCTCCTGCTCAAGGTTCCAGACAACCATGGACTCTTCCAGATTCACACACACACACACACACACCCCGCCTATTCCCCTTCCAACCCGGTTTCCCCTCAAACAGCTGGCATAAGCGTGCCCAGTTCTCACTGGTGCCCTTTTGGGGTTTCCCAGATTTTTGTTTAGTTTAGTTTAGTTTAGTTCTTCTGCACATCTTGGAGTGTCTCCCCACATCCCTCCTGGCACCTGCACAGAGCTCCCTCCATGTTGGCTCTGTAAGGCCAGGCATCGGAGCTCATAGCTTTTCCTTGGAACATGGTAGCATCATGTTCCGTGCTTAAGATCATATTTGATTCTCTTGCTAATTATGCTGTTTTAAATGTGCATTTTATGTTTGAATTCCTACAGCAATGTTTTCCCTTGAAATGTTTAAGATTTATTTTTTATTAATTTTGCTACGTTAAACGTGCATTCTATAGCTGATTTCCTTCATAAAGTTTCATTTTTAAATCTTTAAGATAAAGTTTTAGTTTCTTGTTAAATACGTTGCTTTGAATGTACAGTCTTGTTATGTTCGGTTCAGGTTACGTTCTTTCAGGATACGTCCCGCAGCGACCCGGAAGTAACGGAACAGGTTACTTCCGGGTTTCGCCACTCGTGAATGCGCAGATGCTCAAAATGACGTCATGTGCATGCGCAGAAGTGGTGAACTGCAACTCACGCACGCGCAGATGTGGGTTGCATTCTGCTCATGTTGTGAATGGAGCTCCGGAACGGATCCCGTTCGCAACCAAAGTTACCACTGTATACCTTATATGTGACTTTCTTCAGTAACATTTTGTGCTAGTTTGTTTTATTTCATGTTCTAATGTGGGTTGTAAACTGCTTTGGGATTTTTTTTATTAATCATATAGAGTAGTACAGAAATGAAATGAATCACCATCATCATTTTGAAGACAAGGCCAGAGAACTACCCAGCAAACTCACGCTCACACATTACCTCAGTGACAAAGAGGGTACGGGGGTCAATGATGTCCAAGAAGTGTCTAAACCTTCCGTAAAACGAAGTCTGCAAAGACAGAAAGGCACAGAGCTCAGACATGGCGGGAACACAAGGCATTCTTAACCCCCCTCTCTCACTGCCGGAAATGCAGGAAGGGGGCAGCTGCTTCCCATCACTCCACGCTGAGGATGAGAACAGAAGAGCCTTCAGGATCAGGCCAAAGGCCCATCCAGTCCAGCACCTTGTTCTCATCGTGGTTGAACACTTAGTTGCCTGTGGGAAAACAGCAAGCAGGATCCGAGTGAACGAGTCCTCTCCCTCCCCTCCTGTGGTCCCCAGCAACGGACATTCAGAACTGACTGTGGAGGCAGAGCAGAGCCATCGTGGTCAGAATAATAATAAATAAAATAAAATTTTATTTATATCCCGCCCTCCCCAGCCGAAGCTGGGCTCAGAGCGGCTAACAACAATAAAACTAAAACAGCATTCTAAAATCAATTCATTTTAAAATCAAATTAATGGCAACCATTGGGCTAGAGTTCTGTGAGGATTGCCGAAGGAGGGGGTCAGACTGTGCCTTGGCCCAAAGGCCTGGTGGAACAGCTCTGTCTTGCAGGCCCTGCGGAAAGATGTCAAGTCCCGCAGGGCCCTAGTCTCTTGTGACAGAGCGTTCCACCAGATCGGGGACACGGCCGAAAAAGCCCTGGCTCTGGTTGAGGCCAGCCTAACCTTACTGTGGCCTGGGACCTCCAAAGTGTTTTTGTTTGAAGACCCTAAGGTCCTCCGTGGGACATACCAGGAGAGACGGTCCCATAGGTACGAGGGTCCTAGGCCGTAGAGCCATCGACAGCCTTCCCTTCCATGATGACACCACTGGGAAAGCTGTCAGCATATGGCACGTCCCCAGGCAGGAGGAACAACGACATCCTGCCTTGGTCAGACCACACCTGGAGTCCAGTGTCCAGTTCTGTACACCACAATTTAGGAAGGATGTTGACAAGTGGGATGGTGTGCAGAGGAGAGCAACCAAGATGGTCAAGCCTGATGAGGAGCGCTTGAAGGAGCTGGGTATGTTTGGGCTGGAAAAGAGGAGACTGAGAGGAGATATGATAATAATAATAAGAAGAAGAAGAAGAATTTATTATTTGTACCCCGCCCATTTGGCTAAGTTTCCCCAGCCACTCTGGGCAGCTTCCAACAAAGATTAAAAAGTCACACATTAAAAACTTCCCTGAACAGGGCTGCCTTCAGATGTCTTCTAAATGTCAGGTAGTTGTTTATCCTTTTGACATCTGATGGGAGGGTGTTCCACAGGGCGGGAGCCACCACCGAGAAGGCCCTCTGCCTGGTTCCCTGTAGCTTTGCTTCTCGCAGTGAGGGAACTGCCAGAAGGCCCTCGGAGCTGGACCTCAGTGTCCGGGCAGAACGATATGAGAGCCATCTTCAAATAACTCAAGGGCTGCCCCATGGAAGAGGGAGAAAGCCTTTTTTCTCCTGCTCTGGAAGCTGGGACCCAAACCAACAGATTCAAGTTACAAGAAAGGAAATTCCGACTAAGCATTAGGAAGAACTTTCTGAGGGCAAGAGGGACAGTGGAAGACTCCCTCAGAAGGTGGTGGACTCTCCTTCCTTGGAGGTTTTTAAGCAGAAGCTGAATGGCCACTTGTCAGGGGTTATTTACCTGTGATTCCTGCATTACAGGGGACTGGACTAGATGACTCTTGGGGTCCCTTCCAACTCCCCTATTCTATGATTCTGAGGCAGGATGCTCCTACTAGCTGCCAGGCACTGTGAAGAGCACAAAAGTGGTACAGTCCTCACCCACCCAACCCCAAAGAAGCACCACAGTCCCCCCCTGCGTGAGCCACTTGGGAGTGTTCTGACTCCGGGGCTCCTGCACGTCTCTTCACACAAAGAACCGCAGTGACATTCGTTCCCTCCCACGCCCAGACCAAGCATGGAGAGTTTAGAGGGAAAACTCTGTTAAATCAAGCAGCTGAAAAAAACAACCACCACCATTATAATTGGTGTGGAAACACCTCCGGCTTCTCTCCCCCTCACACGAACAGCTTTGGCTCGCTTACAAACAACAAAACTAATTTTAAAAAATCTTTTTATAAAATAAATTAGTTTTGAGCAGAGACGCAGCAGAAGACAAAACCGTGCCTGGTGCCTGTCAGGATGAAGCCGACTCTGATGGCTGGTACAGCTCCCTGTCCTACGCAGCATGGAGGCTGCGCCTGCCACCTGTGCCCTTCGCCCCCAAGCCCACCCTTGCCCTCCCAGCCCCTGGCCCAAAAGGAAAGGCATTTCTCACACTTTGCAGGCTGCCCGTGGGTGCGTTTCACTCGGCCGTTTCGTGAGATCCCTCTGATCAGGAAATGACCCAAAGTAGCTGGCATCCCCAGCTGGCACCAAAGGCCTGGGCATGGCCCAAGGGCAGAGGGAGACCCCTGGATTTCACCCCCAGACTCAGCCACAGGTTCAGAGGGTGGGAAAGCCAGTCCTGCACAGCCTGCAGAGGGTCACATGATGCATCACAAAGGAGTCCCTCCCGTTTCACATCCTGCTTTGAGAATGAGCGAAATAAGCAAGGCTGGCTCCACCTTGAGCCTTACCTGGCCACCGCCATGCCACCAGGCTGTCTCAATGGGAAAGGGGAGAGGCAGGGCTCGCCCCACCATGCTTTGCCCAAAGGCCTTCTGCCCATGAGCTCTTTCTGTGCCAGCTGGTCTTTGTAAGGACTGTTATTTAATAACTGACAAGTGAGTTTGCTTTCCCTCCTTGTCCTTCTCCCTTGCGGGCCGTGACTAATTTGCCAAGTCTCTCTAGCGCAGCATAAGCACTCATGAATCTCAACCAGAAGAGTCTTCAAAGCACAGCACTGGGTGCTACATCTGCCCAAGGTGGTTCTCCGTCCACAATGGACCTCCTGACCCTAACCAGCAGGCTTTTTGCAAGTATAGTGGTACCTCGGGTTACAGAAGCTTCAGGTTACAGACGCTTCAGGTTACAGACTCCACTAACCCAGAAATAGTACCTCGGGTTAAGAACTTTGCTTCAGGATGAGAACAGAAATCGTGCTCCGGCGGCAGCGGGAGGCCCATTAGCTTAAGTGGTACCTCTGGTTAAGAACAGTTTCAGGTTAAGAACAGACCCCCAGAACGAATGAAGTTCTTAACCTGAGGTACCACTGTATTCAAGCCTGGAGGAAGGCAATGCAATGCACAAGCCAGTCACCATAGTTTTCTGCGCATTCCCCCCTCACCAAAGGTCTGTCTGTCACCTTTTCAGGGATATCTGCAAGGGCCTGGTGGGGCAGGAAAACCTCTTAAACTTTGCTACTCCTGGGCAGGGTAACCAAAGCTAAGTGGCATTCATCAGGTATACGTCTAATCTGCATCAAGGGCTTTACATTTCATATTGCAGTGTGTTGTTTCTGGGGCACAATGGAGCAGGGGAGCCCAACTGTGCCTTCCCAAAGATTTAGCCTCCTAGTAGATTTCCCAACCAGCTGCACGGCACGGCTGCTTCTCCTGGGCGCTGCCTCCTTTTGCGTCTCAAGTACCAGCTTCCGCAGGCAAGAAAGTAGGTCTCCTTGCCCCAAGAGGCCAAATATCCTTGTTTTTGGAGATGGCGGTGAGAGCGGAATCAACGCAGCTCTGCGCTGCCAGGGCTGCTTGGGATCTCAGCAGGCGCTCAGGTGGATGCCGACAGGGGTAAGAAAAAGCACTTTCCACTTGTGCATTTGTTGCCCAGAGAAGAAGCCGCTTCCACGAAATGGCAGCCACAGGACAGGGTGTGTCTCCTACAATTCGACTGGGAGGGCGAGTTCTTCCAGGACTTGTTTTAGGGATGCAATTGTACTGCTGATTCCATGCTGTTCACTACCATGATATTTCTTCCTAAAGTTGGCAGTATGGAGTGTTTTGCAAATAGTAATAAACTTCCCACACCTGCTAGGAAAAGGGTGGCCTGACTCCAGCCTCACGCTCTGCCTTTGCTTTGTTCTAGAATCCTCATGGGTCCCAAACACATTTTGAGGTCCCAGATCAAGAATGGACACTTGGCTCTTTTCACACTGAAGGCATAACTCACCAGCACCCAGAGATTTTGATATGAGAAGCACCTTGCAGGATCAGGCCTAGGCTGCCTAGTCCAGCACTCTTTGCAAAAATCCAAGGAACCAGCAAGTCCTAGGCGAATCTGCCAGAAATGGGCCAGTGGTCCTCAGGAGCAGCACGCCCTGGCATAATGGGTCCGTGTGCCTGGCTGTTAATCAGAAGGCTGGTGGTTCGAGCCCACTCAGGGACAGATGTGGGCAAGATTCCTGCACTGCGGCGGGTTGGACTAGATGACCCCCAAGGTCCCTTCCAACTCTATGAACTCTGTTGAGCCTGTATCTCACCCCCTGCCCTAGGTGGTCATAGGCAAGCCCATAATTCTCCCAGCTCCACCTCATGCAGGGATAACAACACTGACCTAACTTTTATTTTAAGGATTATTGCAATGATGTACATGATGTGATCACTGCAGATGGTGACAGCAGTCACGAAATTAAAAGACGCCTGCTTCTTGGGAGAAAAGCAATGACAAACCTAGACAGCATCTTAAAAAGCAGAGACATCACCTTGCCAACAAAGGTCTGTATACTTAAAGCTATGGTTTTCCCAGTAGTGATGTATGGAAGTGAGAGCTGGACCATGAAGAAGGCTGATGGCCAAAGAATGGATGCTTTTGAATTCTGGTGCTGGAGGAGACTCTTGAGAGTCCCATGGACTGCAAGAAGATCCAACGTCTCCATTCTGAAGGAAATCAGCCCTGAGGGCTCACTGGAAGGACAGACCCTGAAGCTGAGGCACCAATACTTTGGCCACCTCATGAGAAGAGAAGACTCCCTGGAAAAGACCCTGATGTTGGGAAAGATGGAGGGCACAAGGAGAAGGGGACGACAGAGGACGAGATGGTTGGACAGTGTTCTTGAAGCTGCCAGCATGAGTGTGACCAAACTGTGGGAGGCAGTGGAAGACAGGAGTGCCTGGCGTGCTCTGGTCCAGGGGGTCACGAAGAGTCGGACAAGACTAAACGACTAAACAACAACAACACATGATGTGTTATGCACACACTCAGAATGCACTACACCCATGGGAAGGGCTATTGTTCTTCCCTGCACCAGAACCACTGAGGTTAATGGAACTGGGACCAGCGCACTGGACTTGGGCTCACAGCCCTAAGAGGCAGGAAGAAGCCAAGACTTAACTGACCCTCCTGGACTGCAGAAGAGGGCTAACCTCTCTTCCAAGAAATAAGCAACTCGCAGCCTTTCCACAGCAGCAGGAACACTAAGGGAGCTTGCCAGCACATGAAAACCTCAGCGATGCTACCACGTCCTCTCCCCACCTTATTTATCAGAAGGAGGGTCAGTGTTGCCCAGGCATAGGCAAACTCAGCCCTCCAGATGTTTTGGGACTACAATTCCCATCATCCCTGACCACTGGTCCTGTTAGCTAGGGATCATGGGAGTAGTAGTCCCAAAACATCTGGAGGGCCGAGTTTGCCTATGCCTGGTGATGCCCAATAGCCAGAGAGCTGAACACAGAGGCATCTGCACTGCCCACAGACTTGGAAGTTGGGCAAGCAATGAGTCTCATGTTCAGTTCCCCATCTGTAAAATGGGAATAATGATGGCCTCTGTCCCGAGGCTCTTGTGATTCTTTTTTTAATAAAAAAATCTATGCTTGGCACATTATAAATCTTCTTGGATCATGTTAAATAAGTTGTAACAAATAAATGGAATTCAATTATCCCTTGTAATTCTCACAAATATGAACTTTCTCCAATTAAATCTATGATATCTAAGAGCCACATCCTAGCAAGTTCTGTCTAATCCAACCCACCACCTCCCACACCGTCCTGGTTCCACCTATTCAGAAATCCAAAAGATGGAAGTGAAAATCCTTCACAGCCACGGCTGGTGGCCGGTCTACGTGCAAGGAAGGCTTTCAGCCGCCCTCCAGAAAAGTCGGGCAAAGGACCAAAAGAAGCCCAGAGTGAGAAGCAAATAGTCCCGTGTGACGAAAGGAGGGTTGTCTAAAGGAAATTCACCAGGTCCTTTCAGACATTTCAAGGTCAGGAGGAAATGCCAGGATGTTTTGAGCGATCCACTTATTGCATTGGGACTTTGGCCCTACAGGGCAACACGGCATTTATGAGCATATACTAACCGAACGTTAGGCACAGTTTGCCGGAAACGTCTCCTAAAAAACCCTCCTTGCTGTGAATAAGGCAATGGCAAGAGCAGCGGAGGCAGCATGGAGGCTCAGATGCCGAACCCCAATTCTGCAGCTCCTAAAACGGAACAGAACTCAGCAAAGATCTGTGTATTATGAACAACCACAGGGGGACTTGTTCAAAGTGCTCCGGGAGCAGTTATGGGCATGGATCCCAGGGTAGCTCCCTGCCCCCCCACCCGGAAAATACTAAATAATGAGAGAGAAATTAGAAATTCACCAGCAGCAGAACGCAATCTCTGCCATGAAGGCACCCCTTAACCCTTTGGTGCCCTGCACCGATTTGACAGGAGGAGGCTGGGATCTTTTGCAAGGTTGCAGATGATGTTGGGGTACGATTCTCCCAAATAAACGGCATGCAAACCCACGTCCTTCTGCAACCTTGCAAAATATTCGGGGGGGGCTACGGTTTGAACATCTGCTTGGAGCTGCTTCATGGGCACATCAATGCCTCCGTGCCATTTTGGTTAACTAAATAAAAGCATTGTCCTATACGGATGTATAAACGATGCCCCTTACAAGGGACTGGCAAGGTTTCTCAGCTATCCAAACTCTCTACCTGCTACAGTAACCGCTGCCTTTTTCTTCCCCAAGTACCTTAGAATCATAGAATCGTAAGAGTTGGAAGGGACCCTGAGGGTCATCCACCCCAACCCCCTGCTATGCAGGAATCTCAGCTCAAGCATCCAGGACAGATGGCAGTCCAACCTCCAAGGAAGGAGAGACCACCACCTTTTCAGGGAGTCCATTCCTCTGTCTTCCCATCAGGAAGTTATTCCTAATGTTTAGGCAAAATCTCCTTTCTTGAAATAAAAATAAATTTAAAAAATGTCTAGTAGCACCTTATAGAACCAACTGAATTTGTTCAGGTATAAGCTTCCGTGTGCATGCACACTTCTTCAGAGACTGCAGATCTCCTTTCTTGGATAAGGATGGAGAAGGCAACAGCAAAGTTTCAACTGCGAGGGTTTCAGAGAGTGGAAAGTGCCCTGGGAGCAACGGAACAGCACCCACCCTCCGCGAGCCCCTTGCTGGATCTGACCAAGTCCGGGCTCGAGGCCCCCATTTCCAACTCAGGCTCCAGAGACGCCTCTGGCCGCTCACAAGCCGCCTTCACCTGGAGAAACACTGCCCCCTCCACTTCGCTGTCGCAGGACGAGACCCGCTTAATGCCCGACGCCCCCACCCACCCGCTCCCAGCAACGGCCTCCGCCCTTTGGCGCCGCACCTTGTGGCGGGGAGTTCCGCCGGCCGCCGCTCTTCTCCCCAGGCGAGAGCCCCGCAGAAGCCCCGCCTCCAGCCAGGCGAGCGCCAATCAGCGGGCGGCGTTCGGAGGCAGCAAAAAAGGGCGGGAATTCAAGCGGGCGAGTGGCGTGGCCGAGGCCCAATCAGCGCCGGCGGTGAGCCGCCGAGGGGCGGGGCTTGCTGAGGCAGGCGCTTCTTCACCGGCGCCCCCCCCCCCTCAGAGACACCCCCCCTCCCCGCTCCCCTCCGTCGGCCCTTCGCGACGCGGCGCCCACCTGCTCGAAGCGAGGCCTCCCCAGCTGGAAGGGCGGGAAGCCCCCGCTCTCCGCCATCCCCTCACGGCAGCCAGCGAGTCTCCTGCGCCGCCCGGCCCCGCCCCCTCCGCCAGCACCGCCTCCCATTGGACGAGGCCCACCGCAGCTCCCGCAGGGCATGCTGGGGCATGTAGTCCTTCGCCGCCCAGAGGGGAACGCGGGCTCACGGCGGGGGAGGAGCAGGACGGGAAATGTAGTCCCGCCTGCCGACGTCGCTCCGCCCCGGGCTGCGCGAAGGGAATGGTGGGAAATGTAGTTTCAAGGGAGGAAGGGAGCCCCGGCGTCGCGCAGCTGGCCGGGCGAGGAAGAGGAGGCAGCGGGCGGCCGAGGGGCTGCATCAGGCGGAGGAGGAGGAGGGAGGCCGGGCTGCCTGCCGGAATCAGGTGGCCAGGAGTGGGAAGGGACCCCCAGAGGTCATCCAGCCCAACCCCCTGCAATTGGATGGCAGCTCCAGCATCCCTGGCCGGCAGCCACTGCTTGGAAACCTCCCCAAATCTCTTTTCTGATGAGAGCAACTTTTGCATCTCCTTTGGAAACCAAGGACCCGGAGTCTGGAGGAAGAATGGGAGGCACACAATGCCAGTCCAGTGTGAAGTTTCCACAGTCTGTGTTGATTTGGGGAGCCATGTCATCAGCTGGTGTTGGTCCACTGTGCTTCATTAAGTCCAGTGTTATGTACTGAAGTTCTCACTCTGGGCCAGCAGGGGGATACTGTAGATAGTTATGCAAATGAAGGATCGAAAAGTGACGTTCAGTGATTGGATAGTTTTAGAAAATGGCAACAGTTACATTGTTCTGGAGCTCTATATAAGCAGGCTGACTGAGCTCCTCAGCTTAGTTCTGTTCCAGTTTACAAAATAAAGAGCTGCTTCGGAGAAATCGCTGTGTCGTCTGCTATGTCAACCCACAACTTAACATCCAGGGTCAACGCAGCCGTCCACCAGGAGATTTTGGAGCACTTTATGCTTCCTTCCATAGATGAGCTTTATGGGGATGCTGACTTCACTTTCCAGCAGGACTTGGCACCTGCCCACACTGCCAAAAGTACCAAAGCCTGGTTCAATGCCCATGGAATAACTGTGCTTGATTGGCCAGCAAACTCGCCTGACCTGAACCCCATAGAGAATCTATGGGGCATTGCCAAGGGAAAGATGAGAGACATGAGACCGAGCAATGCAGAAGAGCTGAAGGCTGCTATTGAAGCATCCTGGTCTTCCATAACACCTCAGGAGTGCCACAGGCTGATAGCATCCATGCCACGCCGCATGGATTTCCACCACTGCTTGGAAACCTCCGAGGAAGGAGAGCCCACCCTCCGGAATGTGGAATGGTCTCTTTAAATTTGAAGGTTCATTATTGGTCCACAAGATGTGTATTTCTTTAGGGGCCAGAGCAAATAACGTGACCAAGTTTTACAGCTGTGAAGCAGGTGCTGTTAAGGTGTGGTAATTAAGCTGTTGGGTATAGAATATAAAGAGCAGCACCTAGCTCTCTCAGTACCCTGGTGGTTGGGTCATGCTTATTGATATATTATAATTAATGTAAAAGGAGTTTTTGTTATTGTTGTTGAGTCGTTTAGTGGTGTCCGCCTCTTCGTGACCCCCTGGACCAGAGCACGCCAGGCACTCCTGTCCTCCACTGCCTCCCACAGTTTGGTCAAACTCATGCTGGTCTCTTCGAGAACACTGTCCCACCATCTCGTCCTCCTCTGTCGTCCCCTTCTCCTTGTGCCCTCCATCTTTCCCAACATCAGGGTCTTTTCCAGGGAGTCTTCTCTTCTCAGGAGGTGGCCAAAGTCTTGGAGCCTCAGCTTCAGGATCTGTCCTTCTAGGGAGCACTCAGGGCTGATTTCCTTCAGAATGGAGAGGTTTGATCTTCTTGCAGTCCATGGGACTCTCAGGAGTCTCCTCCAGCACCAGAATTCAAAAGCATCCATTCTTTGGCGATCAGCCTTCTTTAGGGTCCAGCTCTCACTTCCATACATCACTACTGGGAAAACCATAGCTTTTACTATACGGACCTTTGTTGGCAAGGTTTTGTTATTAGGGTTTTGTTAGCTAAAGTTACTTTGCGTTCCTTGTAATTTGTGGTCTCCCCAGCACGCCTTCTGCAGCGCAGCTAATCTGCAAATAGCCAACACAGAATAGCAGAAAAACACGCTCCCTCCATCTCCCGTGCGCCCAATCCTCTTTATTTATTTATTTGGCCATCTTTTTATTTGGTTTTCAAAAGAAAGAGAAATAAAAAAATAACATCTACATCAAAAAGCGGTACAAAAGGAGCCACAGGAGTGGCAAGGATCCCAATTGCTGAAAACTGGAAAAAAGAAACTCTGCCAACAAAAAAGGAATGGCAAAATAAATGAACTTTTCCACAATATTCTAATTTTTCGAGTTTCACCTGTACTTGTGGTTTTTAGGATGGGGGGCATTTTGTATTTTGATATCCCCCCTTGAAGGCTGCCGCTGCCCTTCGTCTCAGCCACCATCCCTTGCAGAAAAGGGCTGGAGAGAGCAAAAAAAACCAAGAGAAAAGCAGGAGCCTCTGAGAAAGTCAGCAAAGGGATTATTCCCTTTATGGGGGGGTGGGAATAGGAGGGGAGAGAACCGTGTGCTCAGATCCTGCTTCTGGGCTTCCTATTATGGGCCTCTTGGTGGAGTATGGGGTCAGGTTCAAGGTCTGGTCTGGACCTGTAAAGCCCTTTGTGGCTTAGGGCCCCCATATTTACGGGACCACCTCTCCTGGTCTGCCCTGCAGAGGACCTTAAGGTCCATGAATAACCATAGTTTAGAGGTCCTGGGCCCTAAGGAAGTCAGACTATCCTAAACAAGGGCCAGGGCCTTCTCAGTGATGGCTCCGACCTGGTGGAATGCTCTGTCCCAGGAGACCATGGCCCTGCAGGATTTAACCTCCCTCCCTCAGGCCTATAAGACAGAGCTATTCCGCCTGGCCTTTAGTTTTTGAACGGGGAAGGGCGGGGTATAAATAAATTATTATTATTATTATTATTATTATTATTATTATTATTATTATTAGTGGCTACTGTGAGCCCAGGAGGCAGGGCGAAGTGGGCATTGGCCTCACCCAGAAGGCTCACCCCAGGGTCTTCTGTGGGTGCTTGCGGGTGCCTTGCTAGAGGAGGAGCTCTTTGCAGAGAGGGCAGCAGGGCCAGCCTGCCAGTCTTGGGTGGGAAGGGATACTGTGCGCCCCCAAAAAGCCAATCCCTCTGGAAAGCCCATGTTGGGGGGGACCACTGTCGGCAGGCATATTTTGGGGAAGAGATGGGTTGGGGTTCAGCGTCAAGAGGGATCTCTGTGCACCTGGGAAAACAGAGCGACTGGAGGGGGGGTCCACTGCCCTTTCCCAGACAAAAGGGTGAGGCAGGCTGGGTGGGGGCGCTGGGCTTGGCGTGTTCAGGCATCCCGGATCCGAGCACCTGCTTCTCTCGCAGGTCGCCCCCTGATCTTGACCACCTGCTCGCATTGTTCAGCCGCGATTTGGCCTGTCAGTTTCAAAACTCTGGGCGGGGGCTTTTCCCTCCCTCTCAGCCCTTCATCCCCCTGGATTAGCTGCAGCCCAACGGGGGCACCTGCTGAAAGCAATCACGGTGGGAACCTCCCCCCATCCCACAAATCCAGCTGTGAAGAATTAGGCGACCTGTCACACAGAGACGACACGCCAATCATTGGGGGGGGCTGCTTCCTGTTGGGACAAGCGAGGAGCAGGATGGAAGGTACCCCCCCCCCAATTCTGCAAAGACAACAGCAGAGGCTGGACCTGGCCTGCCCCCTCCTCACTCTGCCACCCCTTCCAAGGAGTGGGGTGGGACCCATGGCATCTCAGGCTTAAGAACCTCTTTTAAAACCATCCAAGTTGGCAGCCATCCCTGCCTCCTGTGGCAGGGAGTTCCGTGGTTGAACTCTTATACTTACAGCAGAGGTTATATTTTCTGAGAATCCTCCGGAAAAATAATCTCTCAAAGGACCTGTTGATGGCATTTTACCATTGTACTGTTAAGAGTGTATTAACTTATGGTCTGTGTGTGTGGATTGGGAGCTGCACGGTCAGGGAAAAAACAATGCTGTCCAGGGTTGTAAAGACTGCAGAGAGAATAATTGGGTGCTCTCTTCCCACCTTGGATCAAATCTACACTTCCAGGTGCCATAAGAAAGCTGCAGAGATAGCGCAGGATAGTGCGCACCCCAGAAAAGATCTCTTTCAGCTTCTGCCTTCTGGAAGAAGGTCCAGGGTTATAAAGACTAGGACTAGCTACCTGAGAAACAGTTTCTATCCAAATGCGATTTTGGTTTTATCTTACGCAGTGTAAGATAGTCTCTGTGTATATTGTATTTAATTATGGGGTATCAGGGTTTTTAGGGGGCTAACCAAGCTGGGATAGCAGGCTTGTTGGTTTTTGAATATCTGATGTAGATTTTTTTCTGTTGTTCTGTATGGGACGACAATAAAGATTATCGTACTGCGTAATTTCTTTTACCTGTCTTGAAACTTCCAACATTCTGCTCCACTGTATGTCTCCGAGTTCTAGTTTAACAACTTTGGAGCTCCCCATTTACGTGTGGGGCTTATGAGGCCACTGCAACCTTTGGATTTGGGCCATGGGAATAAAAAAGGCAAGCCAGGAATTTCTAAGCAACAAATCCAACCGTTTTATTTTATTTTTCCTTTAAAGTGCTTAAAACAGAACAAGCTTCCCCCCCCTCTTTTTAAACAAACGTCACCCAATGAGATTCTTAATACAAGTGAGCACCTCAGCATGAACCCCACGACTGGGAGTAAAATTCCCCCGTGGGGCGGGATGGAGGGGGGCAGGGGTGCTCCCAAACTTGCTCAAAGGGAAGGAAGACGTTAACTAACACTGCTCTCCTTGGGACACGGGTTGCTTGGCGCTGGCCGGTGGCCCTTTGGGCCAGGAGAAGAGCCCAAACGAACAATTAAACGAAAACAACCTGCCCCACACAGAACACTGCAAGGAAACTCTTGCCAGGAGGTAAGAACCCCCAGGAAATACTGAATGGTACTTTCTCCTTTCCCATCCGGTGCCCTTCCGAAGCCACGGACTGCAGCTCCCCTAAGGCTTTTGGCGGGCACCGGGTGGGAAAAACCTGCTATGGGTTGTGAGGCTTATTTGGCAGAACGTGAGAAACGTGGACGCAAACTGTTGATGAGAACCACCCTCGAAAGCGAAGACCCTGCAAATCCAGAAATATTCCCCCCGCCCTCTCAAAATGCACCCCTGCAAATCCTCCCCAACAACTACCGTCTTAGGATGGGGGCAGCTGGCTCTCCTCCCCCTTTTTAAAGCTTCCAGACAAGGATGTGGGGGGCAGCAGCACCCCAATTCCTGGAGGGGGACAAGGAGCAAGGCAGCTGCGCATTTTTGGCACCGGGATCCGGGGATCGAGGAGTCGATGGGTGAACCTTGCAGCCCCAGCTCCCTGGGGAGAGAAAGGGGGCTGGGCAGCTTGTGGGGGGGGGTCAGGGGACCTCAGGGGCCGGAGCTCAGCAGCAGCAACGCCCTTCCTGCAGCGTGTCGGCCATGGAGGCCTCCACACAGGCAGCAACCAACAGGCAAAGGCAAACTGAGAACGCCCTGGCTCAGCCCACCTCATGGGTCCCTGGCGCTCCCTCCTCCTTGCCCAAAGACTCCTCTCTGAGCCATGCCAAGGCCAGAAGGGCCTGCGGCCTTTCTGCTGGGCTCCTCCATTGCCCGCGGGCAGCTGAACCAAGGGGCAACGCAAAGGCCGGCCGGAGTTGCTCCACCACTGTTAGCTAGCCCTGGTCAAGTCAAGAGCGGCCGAAGGGGGAGGGAAGGAGGCTGTGGCTGGCGGGCGAGCTGACCGGGAGGCTGTAGGTGGGGGGGGGGGCAAGGGGGAAAGCCCCCCTGCAGCCATTGCAGGGGGGGGGGGGAGAGAAGAGGGATATAGCACTCCCCAGGTGGGCAGAGTAAGAAAAGAATCAGTGGTCCACAATCACCACCCTGGGAGAAGCGGGCAGGACTCTCAGCGGCCTGCCAGCCCCTTTCTGGACCAGGAAAGGAGGGCAAGCTGAGGCCACCGGATGACCGGTCGCCAGGGCTATGGGGCAGAAAAACCCACAGTCCACCATTAAGGGCAGAGAGATGCGCAAGGGATGGAACCGAGGGCTGGAGCTTCCCTGAAGGCATCGCCATTCCCCAAGGGCCAGGTGTGTGTTGGGGGGGGGGGAGTGCAGGCTGCACAGGTCTCCTCCTGGGGCAGGAAAGGGCCAGGGCACCCCATGGCAAAGCAGAGACATTGCAAGGCCTGAGGGCACCCCCAGGTCTGAGAAGGAAACCCAGAGCAGGAAGCCACCTTGCAGGAACCACACACTTTGGTCTCGTGCCATTTGGTCACCCGCTAAGGAGCAGGGTCCTCCTTCCTCTGGGCACCCAGAGACTTTTGCCCGGGGCTTCTGGCGATGACACCAAGCCCCCCCCCCTGCCCTGCCTGAGGACATTTCCCCGTCTGCTTCCGCTGGTCTGCAGTGCAGGAGTCACCATGAACGACGCAGTGCACAAGCCTGGAGATGCTCCGGCGCATTTGTCCTCCCCGCGAAAGAAAAGGCACACAGTTTTTGTTCTGATTATCGCAGCAGGTGTGGGGAGGGGGGGATGCAAAAAGGACGAGGTGCCACTGCGGTGCCCTCCTGCCAAGTCCCTGCCCCCGCCCCAAGCAGAGAAAGGGCAGGCAGAGGCAGAGGCGGGTTGCAACTTATTCCAGCATGCAATGAAAACAGTGCCAGGCGCTGGGCCAGGACAGCGCCCCAAGTCCAAGGCAGCCCCCCACCCTCTTGCCCCCAGTGGGCAGGTGAACCTGGCGAGGTGCTGAGTGGTTGGCGCAGGCTGGGCGACGATAGTCCTCAAGGAGCACAGTGGTGGGGTCTGCATGTCGTGCCCTCAGCCCACCAGGAGGTCTTTCCTGCACAATCCATCTCCCTGGTTTCGCAGTGCATCCTTCGGCCACGTCGGCTGGCTCCCCCCCCAAAGGAACACCCACCACCCCACAGACAGGGAGCCAATAGCCAGCCAGAGTCACCACCCCGGGGGACGGGGAGCAGATCTGAGCCCTGGGCGTAACTGCGGGTGCTGAGATGGACCGGGAAGCTTGCAGGACGGGAGGCGAGCGACTCTCCAGAGAACGGCGTCTTGCTCAAAACCGGCTGCGTCCCCCAAACTCCGGCGTCCGGTTCCCCGTGGCCCAGAGGTCCGGAAGCAAAGGGCCCTTTTGGCAGGGCCTCTCCTTCCAGGGGGGCCGCCTTGAGCCAGGAGAGGGGGCCAGGAACTCAAGAGTGGGGAGGGCAGAGGCGTGGCGGTGGAAAGGGGGCTGGGGGCGTTATTTGGCTGCCTTGGGCTCCCCCTCCAGGGGGATCTGCAGCAGCCGGGGAGACTGCTCCATGATGCGGACCAGGAGGAGGTCGATGTAGTTCTCCAGCTCGCGGACCTGATCCTGCGTCTGGCTCAGCTCCGCCTCTCGCTTCAGCAGCAGCTGGATCAGCTCGTCGTGCGTCAGGTGGTAATACTTGGCGGACGGATCCACCGCGGAAGAGTCCTGGGGGGGGGGGGGCAGAGGGAGGGGGCTGCGGTTAGCGGAGAAGGAAGACCTTTCTCTCCATCAGGACAAGGACCAGCAAGCAATAATAATAATAATAATAATAATAATAATAATAATAATAATAATAATAATAATAATAATAATAATAATAAATGGTGCACAGGGGGCAGAAAAAGCCACAAAGGAGAATTTTAGGAACACCAGGAGAGGCTGTTGGATCAGGCCAAAGGGGCCCATTTCAGACCCCCCCCCCCACCTCCCGGAAGGCCAAGCCAGGCTGCTCTGGTGGGGCAGCAGGAGGCGGCCAGGGGGCTTCCAGGAACTGGGCCTGGGAAAAGCGAGCGCTATGGGATCTGTCGGAGCAGGGTCTTCTTTCGAGGCAGAATGGCCCCCATGGCGGAGGGGGAAACAGGGGGGAATCCCAGGGGGGCACAAAAATAATCTACCAGCCCAAGAGCACAGATGCAGGGAACTCCCTTCTTCCCGCAGCACAGGATTCAACTATGGAACTCCCTGCCACAGGAACCTTGCTTCTGGGTCTCCCCTGTGGTTGGCCCCTGTGCAAACAGGGTGCTGGACTGGGTGGGCCCCCTTTAGCCTGGTCCTGCAGGCTCTTCTTATGAACACACTTCAAATTAAAGGTTCTTCTTCAAGGACACTGGAAGCCCCCCCCCCAGGAAAGAGCCCCCACCTCTGCCGCCCTTGGGGCATTTTCTCCCACTCCCTCCACCCTCACGTCCACCCCTTTTACCCTTTTGGGCTCCGGTTTCTCCAGCTGGGAGGTGGGCGCTCCCCCCCGCAGTGACGCTGACGGCACTGCCCGGCTCGCGCTCCTGCCCACTGCTCGGGACAGGGGTCAGGCTGCCCGCCGGCCTCTGCTTCTCCTTCTCCTCCTGAGGGGGGTTTGGCCCCGGAGAGCTGCTGATGGGCTTGACGGGGTGGGGGCTGCAAGAAACAAGCGGCAGGAACAGTCGAGTCAGGCTCACAAAACAGCATCGCCCCCTCCCCAAAGGATTTGCACAGCAATAGCCCCCCCAAAACACACACACACAGCCAAGGGGGGGGCACACACACCCAAAAGCCACTGGGGGAAACTCCTAGAACAGGGGTAGGCAATCTAAGGCCCGGGGGCCGGATCCGGCCCAACTGCCTTCTCAATCCGGCCCGCGGACGGTCCGGGAATCAGCGTGTTTTTACACGAGTAGAATGTGTCCTTTTATTTAAAATGCATCTCTGGGTTATTTGTGGGGCGTAGGAATTCGTTCATTTTTATTTTTATTTTCAAAATACAGTCCGGCCCCCACAAGGTCTGAGGGACAGTGGAGCAGCCCCCTGCTCAAAAAGTTTACGGACCCCTGGACTAGATGGCTCTTGTCTTTGAATCAGCTCCTCTTCCTGTCTTTGTCCATTAGCCTGTAAACTGTGAGCAAGGGCCTGCAGTTAATTTTATGCAATGCTTTGTTCAGAAACTGTTTTAGAAATAATAGAGAAAATGGGGGGGGGGCAAACAACCAGTAAAAGTGTTCTGGAATCCCCACTGCAATTCTTTCAGGAACGGGGACTGAAACAGGTCTTGGCAGGGAGCAGCCTGGTGTGTCCCCAATGCAAAGACACCTGAGAGCCCCAATTTCTGCTCACGGGGTTGTTATAGGAATTTTAAGGTCTTATATATATATAAAATAAATGTTCATAACTGTAGAAGGCAAACACATACATCAATATATAAACCACGTGTCTGGAAACAGTACAGGAAAACAGTCCTAAAGCCATTTGGACGCTTTCAGTCACCTCAAATATTTCTCTGCAAGGGGGAAGGAAATGGAAAAGCCTCCCCATTGTCTCTTTGCTCGCAAATCCTGTCTTAAGGCAGAGGTAGGCAACCTAAGGGCCGTGGGCCGGATCCGGCCCAATCACCTTCTCAATCCGGCCCACGGATGGTCCGGGAATCGGTGTGTTTTTACATGAGTAGAATGTGTCCTTTTATTTGCTCGTGTGCTCAAGACATCTATTCTATAAAACATATTTTGCTGCACTGTGCGAAATATGAGCAAGCCAGGGCTGAACTGATATTACCCTTGCTGGTACCTTTCCCGGGAAAATCAGAGGCTCACTATGTCAGGTTCCTATTGGAAGACCGGACAAACACTAGAACATTAGCAGTGGCAAAGTTTTTATCGGTGGTTGCAAGAACCAATGATCCCTATCTTTTGAACAAAATGCTTGTTTAACCTGGAGGCAGGCTGTCTGAATTGTGCGTTGCTTTGTAACAATTTGTTGGGTCTTTGGACCGTAATAAAGATTGATTTGATATTTAATATGCATCTCTGGGTTATTTGTGGGGCATAGGAATTCGTTCATATTTTTTTTCAGAAATATAGTCCGGCCCCCACAAGGTCTGAGGGATGATGGACCGGCCCCCTGCTGAAAAAAGGTTGCTCACCCCTGTCCTAGAAGATAGAAGCAATGAAAATGTTAAAGGAAAAGGAGAAGGGGAAGGGGAAGGGGAAGAGGAAGAGGAAGAGGAAGAGGAAGAGGAAGAGGAAGAGGAAGAGGACGAGGACGAGGAAGAGGAAGGAAGACAACCAACGCTCTTCCTTGTCCAGCCTCCCCTCCTCCCAACCCCCCCCCCCCATCTTTGTTCTATCCACTGAAGGAAACTTCCACAAATTCCTTGCAAAGACAGGAATTCAAAGTCCCATTTCCAAGCAAACCTGACCTCACCCACAGCCAAAATCATCTGCCCTCCCCCCTCAAAAAAACCCTTTAGCCAGCTCTGCAGGACGGCCACCCTCCTTTTCAAGGAAGCCCCCTCACCGCAGCCCCCAAAGCAATTCCATTCAGGGCCTGTGGGACAGCTCAGCTGGTAGAGCACAAAACGTCTAACCTCCAGGTTGAGGGTTCGAGTTCCACACTGGGCGAAAGATTCCTGGACTGAGGGGGGTCAGACTAGACGACCCTCGTGGTCCCTTCCACTTCTACAGTTCTATGCTTCAAAGAGAGATGCCGGCTTGCCTCTGGTCCCCCTGGGGGTGGGTGACACCCCCATAAGCTTCCCCCTCTAGCAGCCAACTCTGTGGGGCAGGGAAGGGGGCTGTTTCCTCACAACCGCAAGGGACCCACCCTGAGCTTTGCTAGCAAACCCAAGGAGGGTTGGCACAGAGCTCCAGCTGCCAGGCAACTCCGTCCCCCCACCCCAAATAAAAAGACCCCAAGGCAGAGGCAAGAACAGGGAGTGCAAAAAAGCTATTGGAAAGTGATTTCTAATGAGCTGGAAAAAATGTTAAAAATAACTTTTGTAAAAAAAACCCTGAAGCTTTTTGATTAGGAATTTTAGGTACAGAAATACCTAAGGATCTAAAGAGAGTATTTATGCATGCTACAGCAGCTGCTACTTGCCCAAAGATGGAAGAAAAATTTACAAAGGAAGAATAGCTGATAAAGGTGATGGACTCTGCCGAATTAGTGAAAATGACTGGGAAGATCAGAGATCAAGAGGACGGTTTTAATTTAATAAAGAATGGGGGAATTTTGTAAGTTACCTGAAAGAACATTACAAACAACTGAAAACACTGGCAGGATTTTAAAAACACTTGCAATGAAGCAAGAATTAGGATAAAAATTGAAATTTAAGAAAATATGGAGAACCTTGTAAGATGCCGTTTGAAAAGAATATCTGGGGAAACCACGGAGGGTGGAGGGAATCCGGGGATTCCGAGAATCCTATTTGCAAAGTGATTTAAGATTTGTGTATGATGATAAATGTTAAAAGCAAAAATGAATTTTTAAAAAAATATTTTAAAAAAAGAGGGAGCAGGGAGTGCAAGACAGGAAGCCAACACGGTTGCTTCCTTAGAGCGAAAAGCAGGTAAACCCAGGAAGAAGCTGGATGGAGCCCCTCTGGAGAGGCCCCGTGTGCCCAGGGTGCGGGTGCCATGCGGACGGGCACAGAATCTGGCAGCCATGGGAGGAGGGCTGCCCAGGAGGACCTCCTGACACGCTGCCCAGTCCTCCTGCACACCGGGGAGGGCACAAAACCATTTAGCGCCATCCCCGGAGGAGCAGTCCATTGTTTCTCAAGACAGATGGACGCCGACAACAAATCAATGTCGCCCGCCTTCGTCTCTGAGGGCACCTGCAGGGGATCATTTATCTGCAGGGATCACCGAGAACATCTGCAGGGACATAGCTGGTCGTTCCCCCAGTTGGCAAGGCTCCATTGACAACAGCAAGTAAACTAAGCCTTTTGTGTCATTGACCCAGTCCTTTGGAACTCTCTGCCACCAGTGATTCAGCAGGCGCCTTCTGGGCCAACTTTTAAACACCTGCCACAAACTTTTCTATGCAGGGAATCAAGAGTGCATCTTTCCTTTCAAAAGGGCTGGAGCAAATTGATATCATTTGAAAGAAAACTGTAAACGTTTGAAAACATTTGTAGGTCTGACTTGAAATGTTTGGTAATGTGAAAATAAGGAGCTGATTTACATATGAGAGGGTGAATGTTAAAAGAAGATATAAGGTAAAAAAGTGGTTATAGAAATGTGATGAATCTGTTAAAGATATGTGGAAGTCAGAAAGAGGGAGGGAAGGAGGTTGATGCTCTTTTTGAGCAATACTTTAAGTTATGGATTTGTGTAATGAAAATGAAATGAAATATGAAAAACTCAATAAAAATTATGTTTTAAAAAAAAAGACTGCATCTTTCCACAACGGTTAACTGGTACCTGTTTTTAACATTTTTATATGGTTTTTACTGCATGTATGGAAGTGAAAGCTGGACCATAAAGAAGGCTGATCGCCAAAGAATGGATGCTTTTGAATTCTGGTGCTGGAGGAGACTCTTGAGAGTCCCATGGACTGCAAGAAGATCAAACCTCTCCATTCTGAAGGAAATCAGCCCTGAGTGCTCACTGGAAGGACAGATCCTGAAGCTGAGGCTCCAATACTTTGGCCACCTCATGAGAAGACTCCCTGTAAAAGACCCTGATGTTGGGAAAGATGGAGGGCACAAGGAGAAGGGGATGACAGAGGACGAGATGGTGGGACAGTGTTCTGGAAGCTACGAACATGAGTTTGACCAAACTGCGGGAGGCAGCGGAAGACAGGAGGGCCTGGCGTGCTCTGGTCCAGGGGGTCACAAAGAGCCGGACACCACTAAATGACTAAACAACAACAACAACTGCATGCTTTTATGTATCCTTGTTGCAAATGAAATATTTTTATAAGTAGATCAATGCATCCATAAGGCTGCAGTAACCATAGGCAAAGGACGGTTTAGAGATGTGGACCTCCAGGACGCTCCCCGACACGGGCGGCTACCTCTCTCGTCAACAGCACCTGAACGTTTGTTCCCTGCGCTGCAATTTGCAAGGCTCTGCGCTTGAGCTCCTTGCGCTTCTGACCACATGCCAGGCTCACCTGCTAATTATACACAAGGGCCTTGGCAAATGCCAACTCAGGTTCTCCTCCAGAGGCCAGCCGTGTCTCTCCCTCCCTCTCCCTCTCCCCTTCCCTCGCATGCATCCCAGGGCCTGAGCGTCCCTCCTTCAGAAACACCAGGCTGACCCCCAGGTGATGGCTTGACCTTCAGCGCCGCAACCTGCCGGCTGCTCCTGCCTGTGCAGAGGAAACGCCCACAAGAGCCAAAGGACTCTGTGTCAGGTGTGCTTGCAGGAGCCGGGCCCTGTGACCAATAGGACTTTGCAGGACTGGGGCCTTCCTAAGTTTGTTCTGAAGAGGCAAGGTGCGGCCACACAGGTGAGGCCGACTGGTAACTGACAGCACCTGGTGGCAATAGCTGGGAAGGGTTATAAGGTCAGCATTTCCCTTCGGCTCTTGGCCACAAGCAACACGTTCCCTGCCTTGCTGCATTTGACTCCTTGCTTCCTGACCCTCGGACCCTTGGCTTCTTGACTCCTGGCTCTCTGGCTTTCTGACTCCTGGCTTCTGGACTCCCGTTCCTGCTCCCACCCCTCCATCTTGCCCCCGGTCCCAACGTCCCCAGCCGGGACTTTGATCGTCCGTGAACCGGACCATGACACTCTGGGACTTGTAGTTCTCGGGGGGGACAGGACAGGCCAGAGTCTAAGCCTGGCGCAAAGCAGCTATCACATGGGTCCACCTAATGCAACATGGAATCACAGATGGAGTTAGAAGAGACCCCAGGGGTCATCTAGTCCAACCCCTGAAATGCAGGAAGGATCTGCTATGGTTGACAGTGACTTTCCAGGAGGTCAAGCGGAGGAGAGCTTCGCTTCCCCTGGAACTGGCCTGCCTGCACCGCCGTCAAGAAGCAAACGGGCTCTCCTCTTCCCCTCTCTCAGACCCAGAGTTTCATGGAGATGTAGAGTGGGAAGGGTCCCCCAAAGGCCATCCAGCCTGACCCCCTACAATGCAGGAATTGCAGCTGAAGCATCCCTGGCAAATGACCATTCCCAAACAAGCTCCCTAGTGCTGCAAATTTTACAAGGCCTGAGGACCGTGGATGTGGTGCCGCCTGCGTAAGAACCCGAGGAGGAGCTGGCAGATCAGGCCAGCCTCCTGTCCTCGCTGTGGCCAACCAGACACCCCAAAGGGAAGTGTGATAAGAATTTTAAAGTCTTAGATATATAATAAATAGATATATAATCTTAGTTATATAAATCTTATAATCTTTATATATAAATCTTAGATATATAATAAATGTACCAACCAAGCGCGTACATAGATCAGCACTGGAAGGCCGACCTGAAACCATTTTTGATTCCCAAACTGACCAAATGTTTTCTCCGCAAGGTCAAAGGAAAATGGAAAAGCCTCCCCATTGTCTTTTCCTTCACAAATCCTGTCTTAAGGGTATGTCTGTGTATGAATAGGGTGTGAGCCTGTGACCTGGCTCAGGAACTAAGTATTTATCATTACAAAAGACTGGCCAGGCTCCCCAGGGTATCCAATCAAGTGAGCATTAAACGTAACCTGGCAGACAGGAGGTAAACAAAGCACTCAGATTTCTGCTGTAGACCGCCTTTTCTGTGATATAGGTATGATGTATCTGGGGGGTGGTCTTAGGTTACACCCCTTCTTATCCAGTACAATCTACAACTGAGCCTGAACACCACTTCCCTGCAGGGCAGGCCTAGCCCTCCCCCAGAAATCTGCTGACATGTCCCCCTGTCGTCGTCGTCCCCCCATCTGTCCTCCTGCTTCTTTGCATCTGGCCACAGCTGCAAAACAACACCTAGACAGGGGCCCCCTGGCAAGGGGCTTGTGGGTCACAGACCCCAGAAGGGTTTTCCTGCAGGAGGGGCTCTTTGCTCTGTGCCAATGGCGGACACCCCCTCCAAAAAAAATATCCGACACAGCAACTTTGAAAGGCAGCCCCACAAGGCTGCAGGGCCCCACCTCCAAGAAGCCCAGATCAACAGTGGGGGGAGTCTTAAAAGGAGGAGTCCAGACCCCGACCTTAAACTGCTCAGGGGTCCCCCCCCCCCAGCCAATGCAGCAGGTCTGGGGGGCTTATTCCAGGGACCCTCACAGAGATCTCTGCAGCAACAGCACCACCTGCTGGCAATGGAGGCAAACACCTCGGCAAACTTCACTGAGAAATCCTAATAAAGTCAGTTTCTGCGCTGCTATTTTTAGCCCTGCGTTTGGACACGGGTGGAAAACAAACACATTGCGGGCTGAAATCTAAAGCTATGAGCCGCTTTTCAACTCTTTTGTAGGATGAAAACAATTCCACGTCCCTCCCGTTGCTCCCTGTGAGGAAGCAGAAGGACTCTGGTGCATGAATGGCTCCCAGCAGAAGCCATCAGGAAGACAAAAGGATCAGACAAAAGGCTTTCCTAGCCCAGCATCCTGGAACGTCACACAGCCATCATACACTGACAGCGTCTCTGGTGGATTATTTCAACACCTGGAATATTGCTCAGCTGCCTTTGGAAACCAAAAGTTAGCCAGCGTCACCCGCTGCATTTTGCACAAACTGGACGCAAAAGTGTTACACGTAACTGGCCAGCCTCTGGAAAGCTATGCAGTGACTTCCAGCAAGCATCCCTGAAGGAGCGTCTCCACCCCCATCGTCCAGCCCGGACACGGAGGTCCAGCTCTGAGAGCCTTCTGGCCGTTCCCTCACTGCGAGAAGCAAAGCTACAGGGAACCAGGCAGAGGGCCTTCTCGGTGGTGGCACCCGGCCTGTGGAATGCCCTCCCATCAGATGTCAAGGAAAGAAACAACTATCTGACTTTTAGAAGACATCTGAAGGCAGCCCTGTTTAGGGAAGTCTTTAATGCTTTATGGTGTTTTTAATATTCTGTTGGGAGCCGCCCAGAGTAGCTGGGGAAACCCAGCCAGATAGGCGGGGTATAAATAATAAATTGTTGTTGTTGTTTTGTTGTTGTTGTTGTGCCTGGCAGGGAGGATTACCCAGAAGAGGTCTGAACAACACTTTGGGACACTTAAATGCCAAGTATTCTTTTTCTGCACATCTTTCCCAAAAATGTTTTTGTTGAACTGCAAATGCACCTGTTTCTCCCCCCCCCCCCGCTTCCCAAAGGTGTAAGATCTCTGGAATGTGGAGGCACACCCCAAAAGGGCACAAACAGCGGCTCCACGCAGGAGGCAGTGATTTTTGGGTCCCCCAGAATTTAATCCTCTTGGACCTCCAGAGAACTGTCCCACGAAGTTCATTCGGATCATTTAAGACAGATTACTACAGCTGGGTGGATGAAGAACAGGAGTGAAACCAAAGCAGACCTCTCTGCCCAGCAGGCGTTTTCAGAGCTGGCCACTGTGTTAATATTCTTCATTTCACTTGCTAGTTGCCTGACACCAAGCGGTCTCTGGGCGACTTGCAAGAGATTGAAAGAGAGATAATTTTCTAAAAACAAGAATCGTAAGCCAGCCTCTGAGGAAATGATCAGCAGCTCAGAGCAGTACCAACCGCTAAAGCAAAAGGACAGGCATAGGCAAACTTGGCCCTCCAGATGTTTTGGGACTACAACTCCCATGATCCCTAGCTAACAGGACTAGTGGTCAGGGATGATGGGAATTGTAGTCTCAAAACATCTGGAGGGCTGAGTTTGCCTATGGCTGCATAAGGACATCTTGTGCCCACAAATGGCTGGGAGGAGAGGGGAGTTTTCACCTGGCACCAAAAATAGGTTTAAGCAGGCACCAGGCAGTCTTCTATGGGGAAGGGGGGGGATTCTAAACCAGGCATCCCCAAACTCGGCCCTCCATCTGTTTTTGGGACTACAACTCCCACCATCCCTGACCACTGGTCCTGTTAGCTAGGGATGATGGGAGTTGTAGTCCCAAAATAGCTGGAGGGCCGAGTTTGGGGATGATTGTTCTAAACCTCTCTTAAAGGTAAAGGTCCAGTCGTGGCCGACTCTGGGGTTGCAGCGCTCATCTCGCTTTATTGGCTGAGGGAGCCGGTGTACAGCTTCCGGGTCATGTGGCCAGCAGGACTAAGCCACTTCTGGTGAAACCAGAGCAGCGCACGGAAACGCCATTTACCTCCCCGCCAGAGCAGTGCCTATTTATCTACTTGCACTTTGACATGCGTTCGAACTGCTAGGTTGGCAGGAGCAGGGACCGAGGGAATCGCTGCTCCAAAAGAGAAAAGGAGATTGCTCAAAGTCACATTGCTCTTTTAACGCATGCATCATTTTGCAAGACGCTCTGGATCACTTCTTGTGAAAAAACAACAACTGATAAATGCAATTAATAATAGCAATAATAATAGGCTGTGCTGCCCCCTTCCTAGTCGGAATTAAAGCTGCATCTCGGGGGAAGCTTGCGCACTGACCATTTTTACAGGAAATGCTGCCACAGGGGAGCATTAAAAAAATAAAATTTCTTTCCTGCTTCCTTGTCCATGCACAAATATCCTCCCCCCTTGAGACAAAGCTGAAAGATGGAACAGAACCATTGAAAACCATCATGGCCAGCAAATGAGTTCACATTTAAAGATCTGCTATAAACCTTACGACAGTTTGGGTGTGAATAGCTCAATTGTTCAGAGCGTGGTGCTGGTAGCGTCAAGGTTGCAGGTTCGATCCCCAAATGGGGCAGCTTCGCATTCCTGCATTGCAGGGGTTGGACTGGATGACCCTCAAGGTCCCCTTCCAGCTCTATGATTCTTTGATTAAGTGGTATGCAAATTTTGCTTAAACAGTGAATAAAACCATGGGAGGAGATCTTACCACTCAGGTGGGTGGGGGGTACAGAGTAGGAACGTACACCCCCCCTCCCCCCAGGTTTCCCCTGCCAAGGCCAAGTGGTAGAATTGGGGCGACTGTCCCACCTCAAAGAGCCACTTCCCCCTTGTCCCCCCACGACCCTTTGCTTCCAGCATGCGGGGGGGGGGGGCAGAAGCTGCCACTGCTCTAAGGGCCCCCCCTTCTGCAGAGCTAGGAGAGAAGAGAGGGATTTAGTCACAGACCTTAAAAGAGGAGGAAAAGGGTAAACCAAAGATAAAAGCCATGGAGGGGGCATGAAAAGATGCCATGCAGAGTTGGGGGGGGCAAGGGGTAGGATTGTGCTGTGGGGAGGGTCCCATGAGCTGCAGCCAGTCAAGACACCCCCATGGGCAGAGGAAGGCCAACCCAGGGCTTTGGGGGGTTTCCTAGGAGAGACACCCCAAAACCACAGGTAAGGAGGGGGGGTACCTGGTACACACACACACACACACACACACACACAAGCCTTGCCCAGCTCACCTGGCTGTCCACTGGAGAGGAGGCGCTTCTTCCGCCTGCGACGCCCCCACAGGCGAAACCGAAGAGGCCACTGAGGCGGCTCTGGGCCGCGGGAGAGCGAGGGAGGGGGCCGCCACAGCGGAGCCCCTGCCCAGGTCAGGATGCAGGACGGGAGACGGGAAGAGGAAGTCGCTGGGGAGGGCAGCCCCCTCCAGCGAAGGCGTGGAGAAAGTCACGGGGGCGGCCGGTTGGTCCTCGGAGGGGTGCGCAAGGAAGAAGCCGCGAGGGGCCGCCTCCGGGCCACCCAGACCCTCCACCCAGGAGACCGGCAGGACGGCCGCCTCCGAGGAGGCCTGGTCAGCTGGCCTCTCCACAAAGGGGTTGTTCTGTGGGGAAGGCGGTGGCGGCGTCCCGGCCCAGGGGGCAAAGGGGTTGCCCGGCGCCAGGGCAGTGTCCGTCCAGCTGCCCTGAGGCTCCTCTCTGCCCGCCTGCCAAAAGTCAGCCTTCTTGAAGTCCACCACCCGGTCGTCCGACCAGCTGGACGACAGCTCCGACTCGCTCAGAGAGCTGCCGGCCCGAGCCTGCCTGAGCTGCCCGCCCGCCAAGACTGCGGGGAAGGGGGGAGAGGTGGCGGGCAGGCTCTGGCTGAGGGGGCTTCGCGCAGGGTCCCCTTCGGGGAAGGGGAGAGCCCCTCTTTCTCCTGGTGGCAAATCTTCCTCCAGTCCCCCAAGTCCTGGCCGCCGTCCTTCGGGCCACGAGTCCTGCGACGGCGGCTGCTCCTCCTCCACGGCCGTCCAGAACAGGACCGAGGGGCTGGGCCGGGGGTCCTGGGGGGGCTCTTTGCGTGCGGGGAGCTCCTTGGCAGTCTGCAGCGAGCCCAGCTCCGAGAGCCCCTGCGGCCAGGGAGCGCCTGCCTGCCACACGGAGGAGTCAGACAGGCCTGACGCGCCCAAGGAGAGATCGGTAGGGCAAGTTTCAAACTGCTCGGCCCCCGGGGTCCCCCCCGAAGGGAGGACTCGGCCCCTCAGCTCATTATCTGCTGCAGATTCGGCGCCGTCGCCTGCCAGCCCAAGGCTCCCCGTGGCACGGACGCCAGCTGCTCCCATTCTCACCAGTGGCGCCAGGGAGGAGGAGGAGGCGGCGGCCACTGGGAGAGGCCTCCCTTCGCCCATGGAGGGGGCTCCCTCTGCGGGCACTTCCAGCTCCTCGGGCGCAGCTGCCCCATCTTTCCGCCTCTCCTGGATGCCCCAGACAGGCCGGCCAGCCTCCTCCTCTAGGCCGAGGGGCATGAACCTCCTTGGGGGCTTCCGGGGGGGTCCCTCGGCCTGCTCCTGAGCCCCCCAGCCGGGCATCTCTCTGGCCTCCTCTATATTCAGGCTGGCATCGGGCGCCTCGTCCGGTGCCAAGCAGAGGGGTGCTTCCTCTCGCCCCACGGCGTCCCAGTGAGGCGAGTCGGCCGCGGAGGCCTCCCCAGTTTCGGCTTGGGGGGCCCGGCCGCTTCCGCGCAGGGGGCTTTCTGCAGTCGCGCTCTGAGGCGGAGGGGGCCTCTCCTCCAAGAAGACCTCGTCCGTGGTGGGCCAGGGGCTCCCGCTGTCCTCTGGGGCCTGCTCTGCCGTCGCAGGGCCTTCTTCGCAGGGCTCCCCCCAGGAGCTGCTCTCAGAGGGCTGGCCCAAGGCTTGGCCCCCCAAGCTCTCTCGTCTCGCTCCTCCCAGCGCCTGCTCAGGGGGGCAGCTCAGCGGATCTGGACTCCCTGGGTTGGCATCCTCCTGTCCCCCGGCTTGGGGTTCTGGGGTCTCGGCTAGGGGGGCGTCCGGGTGGGAGCCGCCTTCCAGCCCCTTCCCTGCAGGCGGAAGCTCCCTGGGAGCGTCCGGCCGGAGCCTGCTGGTGGCGAAGGCGTCAAAGCTGTCGTCCCACTCCGGGGGGGCCCTGGCAGAGGCGGGCGGAGACGGCGGCGGCGCCTCGGGGGTCCTGGCGCTCTGGGCCTCGGGCAGCAGGTCTCCAGCCGTGGCGAAGGGAGGGGGGTCCTGATCCTCAGAGAGACAAGGGTGGTCCGGGGAACTAGAGAGAAAGTGAGCAGGGGAAGCAGGTTTAGTATCTGGTCAGCCAGGATCGGGTCCTCGCTTGAAGGGCGGCTGCCTCTGCAAGGCTGGGGAGGGGCTGCGTGTGAATGCAATGGGGCAGAACTAGCAATTGGGGCTGGGGGCAAGGGCAGTGGCCGTCTTGGAGCTTGAGGGCTGTCTATACCTTAGCAGGCACTTTCAGGCTGTGGAGAGAGAAAGAACAGACCCCCCCCCCCCGCCCCCCCCCCCAGTTAATGCTCCGTGGGATTCACCAAAACACACACACACAGAGCGGCAAACATCAGGGCACATTCTGGGGGAAGAACGAGGCTTTGCTGAAGCAGGACAAGGAGGATGGCAAAAATCAAACCAAAGCATGGAGGGAACAAGCGGGGGCAGGGGAAATAAACAGCGATGGCACAGGCTGCCCCCCCCCCCCCACAAAGACACCCCGACTGAATGCACATGCCCCCCCCCCATGCCGTACGGTGCACTGCAGACACCTGACAGTTCATTTGGGGCTGGCAGGCGAGGGAAACGCCTCTGGCACAAACCAAGAATTGGGCCCCGTCCTTTCTTGCAGGGAGGGGGGTCCCTCTTTCCAGGGAGCTGAGGTGCCCCCCCCAACTCACCCCCTGCTCCCAGTCTTGGGGTGCGCTCCGCAGAGAGGGGCCCCTCCGGTTCCACTCCTGCCCCTCCCTTCATCTATCCCAGTCCTGGGGGGCAGAATGGGACTCCAGGAGGGCCAGAAATGGGATGAGGACCGCCAAGCAACTACGCCGTGACGCGGGACCCAATCCAGAAGGAAGCGCCTTTCCTCGAGTTTGCACAGAAGAACAGCCTGCCGGCCGGGTTGTGTTTTGCAGGTCGGGCGCAGCTCCTGCGGCTGTTGCCAGTGGCACCCAAAGACACCTGTCTCTCTGCTTCCCTGGAGCCCAGAGGGTGCCCACGGTGGGTGACGGGCAAGGCTGCAGCAGATGGTCCCCATTCAGGCGCAGAGAAGACCCCCAGACCTTCAGCAAAGGGGCTGGACTCCCAGGCCTTCATCCTGGGAACTGAGCAGCTTCGTGGCAAGCCCACCTTTGGGTGGCACACGCACCCCCCGGACCCCTTCGGTTGCAGAATGGGCCGCCCAGGCAGGGAACGGGGAGCCAGGGAGACTTGGAGGGCAGCAATTCAGACCTGGGAGCGCAGACCCCCCCCAGGCCTCTCCCCTTCTCCCCCCAAGCTGGTTTCCTGGCCTCTCCCCCAAAGCCACCATGGCTGCTGCTCTTCGGCCGCCTGACGCTAGAGGGAGAAGGGAGGCCAGCAGCTTCAGGGAAGTTTTTAATGTGCGACATTTTCATGTATTTTTAATCTTTGTTGGAAGCCACCCAGAGAGGCTGGGGAAACACAGCCAGATGGGCGGGGTAGAAATATATTATTATTATTATTATTATTATTATTATTATTATTATTATTATTATTCAGGGCGGCAATCTAGGGCCTCCCATGCCTTAATAATAATAGGTAAAGAGCTACCAAGATAAGATAAAAGACTTTTTATGTATGCAATGATGGCAGCGAGAATGCTACTAGCCCAGAGATGTTAGGAAGGAGAAGTACCAACAAAAGAAGAATGGCAGATGAAATACTACTACTACTACTACTACTACTAATAATAATAATAATAATAATTAATTTATACCCCGCCCATCTGGCTGGGCTTCCCCAGCCACTCTGGGCGGCTTCCAACAGAACACTAAAATACAATAACCTATTAAACATTAAAAGCTTCCCTAAACAGGGCTGCCTTTAGATGTCTTCTAAATGTCAGGTAGTTGTTTTTCTCTTTGACATCTGGTGGGAGGGTGTTCCACAGGGCGGGTGCCACCACTGAGAAGGCCCTCTGCCTGGTTCCCTGTAACCTCACTTCTTGCAGGGAGGGAACCACCAGAAGGCCCTTGGAGCTGGACCTCCGTGTCCGGGCTGGACGATGGGGGTGGAGACGCTCCTTCAGATATACTGGACCGAGGCCATTTAGGGCTTTCAAGGTCAGCACCAACACTTTGAATTGTGCTCGGAAACGTACTGGGAGCCAATGTAGGTCTTTCAAGACTGGTGTTATGCGGTCTCAGCGGCCGCTCCCAGTCACCAGTCTAACTGCCGCATTCTGGATTAGTTGTAGTTTCCGGGTCACCTTCAAAGGTAGCCCCACATAGAGCGCATTGCAGTAGTCCAAGCAAGAGATAACCAGAGCATGCACCACTCTGGCGAGACAGTCTGCGGGCAGGGAGGGTCTCATCCTGCTTATTAATCCCTTGATTGCTCCCCCCCTTTTCCTCCCAGGGGCTCAAGGAGGGCTTCAGAGGCATCTTGGAGAGACCATGGTCCAAATCATCACCCATGGAGCTCACTGGGTGACCAGGGCCTGCGTTCTAATCTATGATTAGCCCTGCCTCCACGGGGACCTCCACCCAAATGTCAGCCGGCCTTACTCCGCAGCGGAGGGGGTGCCTTGGTCCAGGCCCAGTGGCCTCTCTCTGTGGGGACCCCTTGGACCCACGTGGCCAGGAAAACCCACAGACCCTCTTGTTTCTGCTCAGTGCAGCTGCAACCCTCAAAGGGGCATATCCACAGGGCATTGCCCAGGCAGCAAAGGAACCCAGGCGTCCGGCTGACCAGTGCCTTCTGGGTCCAGCAGCCCAGGATGAGGCCAGTCAGAGTCGCATTCCAGGCATACCTGGCCAGCCCTCCTCCTGGTCATGGGACTCAGGGCAGGCAGGAGAGGAAACATTCCAAGCATCTTTTGGCAGGAAAAAGCAGAGGGCCCGTTCCATCTCCTTCCCATCCTTAAAAACAACCTGAGATTCCTCCTCCTCCAGAGCAGCCCCACGGCTGCCCCACCTGCTCTGCCCCAGTGTTTTCACCCAAGTCCTATTGCTTTAAGCCTCTCTGCCCAACTCCGCCTGCTGTTCCCAGATCATAGCTGTCAAGGGTTCCCTTTTTTTAAGGGAAATTCCCTTATTCCGAATAGGATTCCTCGCAAGAAAAGGGAAAAGTTGACATCTATGTCCCAGATTCTAACACAGCTCTGTTGCTCCAGAACAGCGGGCCACGCTCCAAAGACGCACCCAGAAATGCCAGGAGGCGGAACTGGGCCCCAATCCTAGAATCAGAGCATGAGAAAGGAATCCCCATGAGAAGGAATCTCAGCTCAAGAATCCCTGACGAGAGCCGGACTTTCCGCTGTTGACCTGCTCTTGCCCTCATATTCCTGATGTTGAGCAGGGATCTCCCTTCTTGCAGCCTGAAGCTCCAGGTTCGAGTCCTACCCTCCAAGAGCAGGAGAAAACAAGCTGGCTCCCTCTTCCAGGTATTTGAAGACGGCTCTCCTAATCTCCTCTCAGTCTCCTTGGCGTCCACACAAGACTTTGAGAAGACATCTGAAGGCAGCCCTGTTTAGGGAAGTTTCTAATCTTTGATTTTTATCGTGTTTTTAATATTCTGTTGGGAGCCGCTCAGAGTGGCTGGGGAAACCTTGCCAGATGGGTGGGGTAGAAATAAATTATTAGTAGTAGTAGTAGTAGTGGTGGTGGGGAGGGCTGCACCGAACCCCCAAATCTTCTCCTCTGCCTCCCCCATTCAGCATACATTGCCCTACTCGGGGGGGGAGCACACGTCCATCTGACCAGACACCCCCTTTGCTGACCCCAGATACGGATTGTGGCTTCACATTGGTGAGAGGACACTCTGCACGCGCCCAGGGGCACTCTTCACACTTGCACAGCGGATCACAAAGAGAGTGAGGCACGCCACTGCAGTGGCAAACCTGGGAGTGGGGCTGTTCAGGAGGGACCACTTCACAGGACCTTTGTGGTCACAGAGAGTCAAAATATTTTCACAGAACTGTGGAACTGTAGACTTGGAAGGGGTTCCTGAGGGTCATCTAGTCCAACCCCTGCAATGCAGGAAACTGAGGCATCCAAGGCAGATGGTCATGCAAACTCTGCCTAAAAACCTCCAAGGAAGGAGAGAGACCACCACCTTTTGAGGGAGACCGTTCCACTGTCGAATAATAATAATAATAATAATAATAATAATAATAATAATAATAATATTTCTACCCTGCCCATCTGGCTAGGTTTCCCCAGCCACTCTGGGGAGCTCCCAACAGAACATTAAAAACAGAATAAAACTTCACATTAAAAGCTTCCCTATACAGGTCTGCCTTCAGATGTCTTCTAAAAGTCAGATAGTTGTTTATTTCCTTGACATCTGATGGGAGGGTGTTCCACAGGGAGGTCGCTGTCGAAGAGCTCTTACTGTCAGAAAGTTCTTCCTGATGTTGAGTCGGAATCTACTTTCTTACTTGAAGCCATGGGTTCGAGTCCTACCCTCCTGAGTAGGAGAAAACAAGCTTTCTCCCTCTTCCACTGTGATCCACACGACGGTCACCTCCAGACTGGATTATTGTAACTCGCTCTATGTGGGGCTGCCCTTGAGACTGACCCAGAAACTCCAGCGGGTGCAGAATGCAAGACTCCTTACGGGGTCCTCACTGCAGGATCACATTCACCAGGTGCTGCACTGGCTCCCGGTGGAGTACAGGATCAGGTTTAAGGTGCTGGTTTTGACCTTTAAAGCCCTATACGGCCTAGGACCCTCGTACCTACGGGACCACCTCTCCTGGTCTGTCCCGCGGAGGACCTTAAGGTCCACAAATGACAACACCCTGGAAGTCCCAAGTCACAAGGTGGTTAGATTGGTCTCAACTAGGGCCAGGGGCTTTTCAGCACTGGCCCCGACTTGGTGGAACGCTCTGCCGCGAGAGACCAGGGCCCTGCGGGACTTGACATCTTTCCGCAGGGCCTGCAAGACAGAGCTGTTCCACCAGGCAAAGGCACAGCCTGACCTCCTCCTTTGGCAATCTTCACAGAACTCTAGCCCAATGGTTGCCATTAATTCGATTTTATAATGAATTGATTTTAGAATGCTGTGTTACTTTTATTTTTGTTAGCCGCTCTGAGCCCGGCTTTGGCTGGGGAGGGAGGGATATAAATAAAATTTTATTATTATTTATTATTATTATTCCACATGACAGCCCTTCAGATACTCATACCTCCTCTCCATCTCCTCTTTCCCAGGCTAAACATATCCAACTCCCTCAACCATTCCTCATCAGGCTTGACTTCCAGACCCTTGACTGTCATGGTTTCCCTCCTCTGCACACCTTCCAGCTTGTCGACACCCTTCTTAAATTGTGGCGCCCAGAACTGGACACGGGACTCCAAATGGCGTCTCCAGAGCGGGACACTTGTTGGTGCAGCCTAGAATTGCATCGGCTTTTTCTTCGGTTGCATAATGCAACCTCTCTTTTACGTGCGCAAGGTTTGCCTTGCACAGAAATGACCCCTTTCTCCCCGCGGCCTGTGGAAACCAGGACGGGGTGCAATTGCAATGAACTCGTGCCACCTGGTTTTAGTTATTATTTGCAAAATTTATAAGGGCCATTTAGCAGGCAGCGTCGCAGTCACAAGGCCAGGCCTGTGTTTCTGCTACAGCAGCCTTTTCGCCTCCTCTGGGATGCGGCAGGCGGATGCCATCACTGCAGGGGGAACATTAGCCAGCACCAAAATCTGGGGCACAGCCGGAGCCGCTGCTTCTGACCAATGCAGCATCAAACTTTTCACTTGGGGGGTTCAGAGGGGGGGCAGGGGAAGGAAGTGGGGAACTCCCTCCCATCAGATGTTAAGGAAATAAACAACGACCTGACTTTTAAAAGACATCTAAAGGCAACCCTGTATTGGGAAAAAAAATTATGTTTCACAATTTTTTATGTGCTGTAAGCTGCCCAGAGGGGCTGGGAAAACCCCAGCCTGATGGGTGGGGTATAATTTTTATTATTATTATTATTATTATTATTATTATTATTAGGCAGGCTCCTTCAGTCACCCTCCTTGAATCCCAAGCAAGACAGCCTCCACAAGGCCGGGCACACAAGGAAAACGGAATTAAGCCTGTAATTGCGTGTATTTTTCTGAGCACACACAACTAACTTCCATTGACCCATATAAATAAGCAACTGGTTCGAGAGAGCTCTCCAGAGGGCTACTATGTATAACTATGGAACTCCCTGCCACAAGACAGTAATGACTGCCAATCTAGGTGGCTTTAAAAGAAGGTTAGACAAGGATGCAATCTAACCTTGTCTAACCCTCTTTTAAGCCCCCTGACCAGAGATGGGAAGAAGAAAAAGTCCTGACCAGAGAAGAATGGCAGATTAAGTTGATGGATTATGCCAAAATGGCAAAAATGACCATAAGAATCAGAAATCAAGAAGACCAAAATTTTAATAAGGAATAGAAAAAAATTATAATTTATTTTAAAAACCATTGTAAACAGTTAAAATCGTAAGTAGGATTGGAATAACACTTGTAGTTTAATGGTGGATTTTGGATATACCGTCCTACCTCGGGTTGAAGTAGCTTCGGGTTGAGCATTTTCGGGTTATGCTCCATGGCGACCCAGAAGTAATGGAATGTGTTACTTCCGGGTTTTGCCGGTTGCACATGCGCAGACGCTCAAAATGATGTCACACGCATGCGCAGAAGCAGCAAATCACGACCCGCGCATCCACAGACGCGGGATGCATTCACTTCAGGATGCGAACGGGGCTCTGGAACAGATTCCGTTTGTATCCAGAGGTACCATCCAGAGGTAACGGAGATGTAAAAGATGTGGATTATTATAAAAGATGAAGCAGGAAAGGACTAACAATCGGACCCAGAAAGGGGAGGAGGGAAGAAGTCCAGGAGATTCCGTGGGATCTTGTTTGGACATGTTGGACATGTGATTGTAAAACTTTAATTTGAAAAACCAAATGAATAAATTTATAAAAAAGAGGTTTGGACGAATTCATGGAGGAGGGAGGGAGCCAAGAGCCAGGACAGCTGATTTCTGATTCTTCCGGTCATTTTTAATGTGCTGTGAGCCGCCCAGAGTGGCTGCGGAAACCCAGCCTGATGGGGGGGGCGGGTATTATTATTATTATTAGTGGGCAGGCTCCTTCGGCCACCCTCCTTGAATCCCAAGCCAGACAGCTCTGGGTGGCTCTCCTTTAGCCTGTGTGCAAATTCTGTCTCCACAAGGCGGGCACACAGGGAGCACAATTCAAAGTGTTGGTGCTGACCTTGAAAGCCCTAAACAGCCTCAAAGGCCCAGTAGACCTGAAGGAGCAGCTCCACCCCCATCACTAAGCCCAGACACCAAGGTCCTCCTCCAAGGGCCTCCTGGCTGTTCCCTCCATGCCAGAAGTGAGGTTACAGGGAACCAGGCAGAGGGCCTTCTCGGTAGTGGCTCCCGCCCTGTGGAACACCCTCCCACCAGATGTCAAAGAGAACAACAAGTACCTTTTTTTTTAGAAGACATCTGAAGGCAGCCCTATTTAGGGAAGCTTTTAATGTTTGATGCATTACGGTATTTTAATATTTTTTTGGAAGCCACCCAGAGTGGCTGGGGAAGCCCAGCCAGATGGGTGGGGTATAAATAATAAATTACTATTATTATTGTTGTTGTTGTTGTTGTTGTTGTTACAGATAAATATTAGAAAGAACTTCCTGGTGGTAAGAGCTGTTTGACAGCGTAACAGATTGTAGACTCTCCTTCCGTGGAGGCTTTTAAGGAGAGGCTGGACGGCTGTCTGTCACGGATGCTCTTGTTGAGATTCCTGCATTGCTGGGGGGTGGACTGTATGCCCTTAGGGGTCCCCTCCCAACTCAACAATACTGCAATTCCTTTGCATCGCCAGGCACTGGATTAGAAAGGGCACCTCCGTGTCTCCCCCAGGGGCCCCCGATCCTCAGCTGAAGGGGATCCCAAGAGCCACGACAGCCCCTCTGAATCTGCAGGAGAAGCCGGCGCAGCCCCACACTCCCCCCCCCCCCGGGAAGGGGAACGTCAAAAGAACCATGGCAGGAAAAAACTGAAAGCCTGAGTGAGCCAAGCCCTGTCTGCGTGTCACATGCTCCAGTCAGCATCTCATCATGCGCCAGAACAACACATGCTCCAAAAATAACTTCCCCGGTGCTCAGCTCGGGCTCATCGCTATTTGGCTGGGGGGGAGACCGACAGCCCCAGCTGCCCCCCAGGCCTGGATCTCACTGGTGGACGGGACTGCAGAACCGGCACCAAGACAAAGAGCAGCTTCTCCCTCTCTCTCCCTTCTCTCTGCGCCCTTCAGGACGCTCTTCCTCAGACACGGCTACTCAGAAACGCACCTTGAGAAAGGCAGCTCACGACCCAGGAGAGGGTGGCTCTCAAAACGTCGACACACACACAACCCGAGGGGTCCGCAGCGCACTTCTGCAGGGTCCACAGGCCCACAACTGAAGGGGAAGGTGGGAGATCAAGGCACCCTCCACTGTCAGAAACGAAGAAAGGCTCCCTTCTGCACTCCAGTGCAGCTGTACCGATCGAAGACGCTGGAGGCGGAAAGGGCCTATACATGCATGCCCCACTCCAGATATTTAGGGCAGGTGACAACACAGGTTTGGCCACCCTGCCTGAGCCACCAGGGAGCAGTGCTCGGCCATTTCCCCCCAGCACGCTCGATACAGCTGCATCAGAGTGTGGTAGGAAGATTCTGCTTGGCAACTTCCCCATGTGGTGGCTGCAGTGGAAGAAAGCCAACCTGAAGGATCTCTGCCTCGGGACAGAGAAGGAAAGCGTCAAAGCAGGGCAGCGGGGCTGACGCCATCACCAAAAACAAAACCTGAGATTTGGCACCAGGAAAAGACCCTGCTCTTCTCAGTATCCGGGGACAGGACTTTGCCCTCAAGGTGGCACGGAAGCTGACTGTGGACTTGGCCAAATGCTTCTGCCTTGAAACCCCCCCCAAAAAAAGATGTGGTCATTAAACGAGTTTCAACTTGACGGCAGCCCAGCATTCAAAGCCAAACCCCAACATCCGACCACCGGCAGAAACACTGCATTCAATCCTGCCATTCCAGAGTCCAGCTGGGGGACTGAGGAGAAGCTGCAGCGCTCAGAACCGAGACAGGAGCCTCAGAACGACAAACCCAGCCCCCTTGACATCTGAAACACCCTGGGGGGGGGGATTCAGAGAGGAGGCGCCAAGGAAAGGGGGCTGTGCAGAGGTTTGGCCCTAGCTGGCAAGCCCCCCTGAAGCCCCTCCTCCCGGAGCCTCAAGTCTTGGGCAAGACGATGGCAACACAGAGCCAAGCGCCCACTTGGAGACCAAAGGCCCAGAGTGTCCAAGGAGGCAGGACCTAGAGAGCGCCAAACCTCACGTAGCCACAGGTTACACCAGCAACTCCCCAAAGTCCCTGCACCGTCTGTTCTTCGCGACTTCGCTCACCTTTGCCTTTAGATCCTCGGAGATGCCACTCTGGCACACGGACACACCATTCCCAGAGGTCATGATCCAAACTTGCCACATCCCTAGGCACAGCTCAGCCAGAGCAACCAAGCAGAGCCTATCCGCCCTAGCAGATTTCCAGTGGTACCTCATTTTGCGTCCGCCCCGTTTAGGGTCCATTTCGTCCAACGTCCGCAGCAAACCCAGAAGTACCAGAACGGGTTACTTTCGGGTTTGCCACTCGCGCACACGCAGAAGTGCTAAATCGTGCTTTGCACATGCGCAGAGAGACGCTTTGTCGAGCGTCCAGGGCTCCAGAACGGATCTCAGACGCAAAAAGAGGTACGATTGCACTGCCAAGTTACGCACCACACAAGCACAGCCCAGACCTTTGCCATGGCTCCAAAGAGATCTGTGAGCTTCGCAGGCAGGAGCCCCCCCAGGGACACCTGGAAGCAAGAGCTGGATTCCTGCTCCGAGGATGGCTGAGCCTCCCCCCCCCCCACACACACTCGCTCTCGGTGGGATACGGAGCGATGCAACTCCCCAGAAGTTTAGGAAGCTGATGCAGGTCTCAAATCAGTTCTCAGTTCAGTCCTGATTTTGTTTTAAAAAATGTTTTAAATTGTTGTTTTTCACCAGTTTTGCCTATGATTTTTTTTTTCTGTTTTACTCTCCTTGCAAACCACATGTAGATCATGGTTGGTTTTTGCAACCAATTAGTGTATAAAGGTAAAGGTAACCCCTGACCATTAGGTTCAGTCGCGGACGACTCTGGGGTTGCGGCGCTCATCTCGCTTTACTGGCCGAGGGAGGCAGCGTACAGCTTCCGGGTCATGTGGCCAGCAGGACTGAGCCGCTTCTGGCGAACCAGAGCAGCGCACGGAAACACTGTTTACCTTCCCGTCGGAGTGGTACCTATTTATCTACTTGCACTGGTGTGCTTTCAAACTGCTAGGTTGGCAGGAGCAGGGACCAAGCAATGGGAGCTCACCGGGATTCGAACCACCAACCTTTTGATCGGCAAGCCCTAGGCTCTGTGGTTTAACCCACAATGCTACCCACATCCCTAATTAGTGTATACATTTTATAAAATAATTATTAATTAAGAGGAGCGGCATGGAAAGTGACAAGGAGGACGTTGTTGATGCCATGCTCAAAACGATGTTTTTGAGCAAAGCAGAGCTGCTTCCTAGGACGGCTCTGTTGCCGCCTGGCTCCACTTCCGACTCTGCAAGCTGCTCCAGCCCTGCCAAAAAAGAAACCTGGCAAATCTGAGCCTGGCAGGGAGGAGGGCAGGAGGGCAGAGTCCGACAGAAGCAGCCAGATATCCCACTTCCCCCTTGCAGCTCCACGCGGGACCCTCCAGCAGCAGAGGCACCCTGGGGAGATCTGCCGGGTGCGGATCCTGGCCCTGTTTCTCCTTGTTCACCCCGAGTCCTCCTTGGCCCCTTCGCCCTGCAGGAGCTGCCTGCCCGCCACTTTCTCCTCTCTCCAGACCCCCCCCCTCAACACCTGCTTCAGCAAAGCCTTTCTCCACCGCAAGCCCAACTGCGCCAGCACAGCCACCTCACCCCAGTTCTCCCCCACCACACCCACCGAACGTGGGCAGGAGGTCCATTCCACAGGCTCCGCACCCCCTGCTTCTTCCAAGTCCTGCCCGGAGCCCAGCGGGCACAACACAGAGGGCCAAGATGCAGCAGCACACAGACCGGGGGCCACGGACCTGCCCCTCCCAGCACCACCCTCCTCCCTGGCAGACACAGGCAACGACAGCAGCGGGACGGAAGCCCTCTCCCCACCCCACCCAAAAGCTGCGCTCCCCGGCCAGCCTCTCACCTGGGCTTGGGGGGCATCTCCTTGGCATCCTGGAGGCTGAACCAGCTGCTGCTGCTATTCCTGCTCCGGCCCCTCTCTTCTCCAGCCGCCACCACCACCCGGGGGGACGGCTCCCCGCTCTTCCCGCCGCCCTCTTTGCTGCTCCCCCGGCGGAAGAAGCCCGTCTTGGAGAACCTCTTCTCCTCCTCCGCCTCGTCCTCCTGCTGGGGCCGGACCCTCCGGACGTCCCCGGAGAAGACCATGGGCGTGGCGATCTGGATGGGCTTGCTCTCGGCGTGTAGGGCGGCTGCCGCGGCCGCCGCTGCCTCCTCCTCCTCCCTCCTGGCCCTGACGCGGTGCTTGTTGAGGGCAATGGTCTTGACGGACAGCTTGTCCTCCTCCTGGGCCGCCAGGATGGGAGGGGAGGGGATGAAGCGGGGTGGGTCTTTGGGGGGCGCCTTTGGCAAGATGCCGCTGGACCAGGGCGGCAGGTCCGGCTCGGGGGCAGCCGGGGGCTCGGATCCAAAGGCCTCCTCCTGCGGCTTGCTGGCGGCGACGGCAGCGGCAGGAGGGGGAGCAGGCGCCGCGGAGAGGACGGAAGGCTTTGGCGTGGGCTCCTCACAGTAGATGTGGCTCCCGTTGATGCACAGGGAGGACCGGGAGATGGGGTCGTTCTGGGGCTTCAGGCTCTGGGTCGACTGGGAGGCCTCGTCGCTGAAGGCCCTCTTGTGGGTCAGCTTGGGGGAAGGCAGGAAGTCTCTGACTGGAGAGGAAGACAGAGGAGGGGAAGGGTCATTGGTGGGGCCAGCCGTCCGCATCGCCCGCAAGGCCCCCCAACCCCCTTGGGTCTGCCCCCTTCCAGCTCTTGAGCCGCAACACAGCCCGGAAGAGGAAAATGCATTACAGTCATACCTCGGGTTGAAGGAGCTTTGGGTTAAGTATTTTTGGGTTACGCACTGTGGCGACCCGGAAGTAACAGAGCGTGGTACTTCCGGGTTTCGCCGCTTGCGCAGGCGCTCAAAATGACGTCATGTGCATGCGCGGAAGAGGCAAATCGCGACGCGCAGACGCGGGTTGCGTTCACCTCTGGATGCGAACAGGGCTCCAGAACAGATCCCGTTCGCATCCAGAGGTACCACTGTACTGTATTTTGATATTTTGTTGGAAGCTGCCCAGCTGGGGAAAAATCATAATCTAAGAAAAAAACACAAAACAAAAAAACCGCACAAAAAAGACCAAATTATAATTGTTACAATTAGTGTTGTGTCAGATACCCTTTAGAAATATTATTATTATTATTATTATTTGCCAGCCAGGAGGCTCGAGGCACCGACTGCCAAACCCCTAAGGAGACCCCCTTCCAGGCCCTGTTCAAAGCGCTGGGAGAGGGTCTCATGGAGCACTGGGATAAGAACCTACAAAAAGCCCTTCAGCAGCAGGATCAGGCCAAAGGGGGCCCATTTTGTCCAGCATCTCATTCTCACAGGGGCCGAGCCCAGTGCCACAGAAGCCCAGGAACCTCCAGAGAGCATCTGCTGCTGGATCAGGACCATGGCGCATCCTTGGCCAACTCGATGCTCAACTGGCAAGCACCAAAGCTGGGCTCTCCCCACCTGTGATTCCCAGAAGCTGCGGCCTGATCCAGCTCTTCTTATGCCCCCTACAAAGTCACATTGCGTGTTTACTTCCAAGGTGACCAAGGGTCTGGAAACCAAGCCCTATGAGGAACCGTTGAGGGATTTGGATATGCTTAGCCTCTAAGACCAGGAGGAGAGATGAGGTAAAGGTAAAGGTACCCCTGCCCGTACGGGCCAGTCGTGTCCGACTCTGGGGTTGTGCGCCCATCTCACTTAAGAGGCCGGGGGCCAGCGCTGTCCGCAGACACTTCTGGGTCACGTGGCCAGCGTGACAAAGCTGCTCTGGCGAGCCAGCACCAGCGCAGCACACAGAAAAGCCATTTACCTTCCCGCTATAAAGCGGTACCTATTTATCTACTTGCACTTTGACATGCTTTCGAACTGCTAGGTGGGCAGGAGCTGGGACCGAAAGATGGGAGCTCACCCCGTCGCGGGGATTCGAACCGCCGACCTTCCAATCGGCAAGTCCTAGGGGCTGAGGTTTTACCCACAGCGCCACCCGCGTGGGAGAGATGAGAGACCTCTTCCAATATCTGAAGGAGGAAGGAGCCAGCTTGCTTTCTCCTTCTCTGGGGGGCAGGACCTGAACCCACGGCTTCAAGTCACAACAAAGGAGATTCCGTCTAAACAGGAATAACTTTCGGACTGTATGCGCTGTTCGACAGAGGAAAAGGCTCCCTCGGAAAGTGATGGGCTCTCCTTCCTTGGAGGTTCTTAAGCAGAGTTGGGTGGCCCTCTGTCCCGAATTTTAAAGCTGTGTTTCCTGTCTTTCTGGGATTGGACCGGATGATCCTTGAGGTCCCTTCCTACTCTAGGAAGGCTCACCTGGAGCCTACGCTAAATACCTTTAGGCGCCAGGTGAGAAGATTTCCATTCAATCTATGGCCTTTTTCATGTGCCTGGGAGGTGGGATTATTGCTTTTTAAATATTATATTATGCATTTTGCGTTTTTATGTTGAAAACCGCCCCATGATTTTGGAAGAAGGGCAGTATATCAATTTATTTATTTTTTTAAAATGTGACTTTTAAATACAGTCGTACCTCCGCTTACGGGACACGGGTGGCGCTGTGGGTTAAACCACATAGCCTAGGACTTGCCGATCAGAAGGTCGGCGGTTCAAATCCCCACGACGGGGTGAGCTCCCATTGCTCGGTCCCAGCTCCTGCCCACCTAGCAGTTTGAAATCATGTCAAAGTGCAAGTAGATAAATAGGTACCGCTCCGGCGGGAAGGTAAACGGTGTTTCCATGCGCTGCTCTGGTTCGGCAGAAGCTGCTTAGTCATGCTGGCCACATGACCCGGAAGCTGTATGCCAGCTCCCTCGGCCAGTAAAGCGAGATGAGCACCGCAGCCCCAGTCAGCCACGACTGGACCTAATGGTCAGGGGTCCCTTTACCTTTACCTCCGCTTACCCTCTGGATACGGAAACTTTGGGGTGCGAATGCGGCAAACCCAGAAGTATTTTTCCGAGTTCCGCTGCATGCGCAGAAGCAGTCCTCCAGTTGCGAATTCTTTGGGATGCGGCCAGACCTCCAGAATGGATCCCGTTTGCAACTTGAGATACCCCTGTAACCATATTTCCTCAGCAAAGTACCGCACCTTTCTAGGCTCTACTCAATTACAGAATCGCAGAGTCAAAAGGGCCCCCCAGGGATCATCCATCCCAACCCGCCGCAATGCCGGAATCGCCCTCGACCAGCTATGCCCCCCGCCTTCCTCCCTCTTACCAGAGCGGTCTGTGGAGAAGCTGCTGTGGCGGCTGGGCGAGGGCACCATGCCCGCCTCGGAGGGTCCGATGCCCACCAGGCTGCCGGCGGAGGAGAGGGTGCTGTCGGAGCCCAGGGAGGTGTTGGACTGGGTGAGGGAGGACTTGCGCAGCTTGTTCTTGAAGAAGAAGCTGCCCTTGGCCTTGGCCTTCTTGCCCGCCAGGCCGAACTCCTCGTCGAGGGCCCCGCTGCTGCTGGACACGATGGCCGAGGCCGACTCCAGGTCGTACTTCTGCCGGCCCTTCAGCTTGTCCTTCAGCTTCCCAAAGGGCGACCGGGGCTTGTCCTTGATGGACAGGTCAAACATGCTGGCCGTCAGGCTGTGGCGCGTGAAGTGGATGCTCAGCTGGATCTCCCCGCGCTCCTTCTCCTTCTTGCCAGGCTTGGAGTGCAGCTTGTACCACCTGAGGGGGGAGAAGGGGCAAGAAGCGCATGAGAAATCTGCCAGGCCAGGGCCCTTCTAGTCCCCCATCCCCTTCTCACACAGGCCTGTTATCCCCCCCAGGATCCGTCCCTCATGTGCAAGAACTCAAATCTCTGAGCGTGAACATGCCCTCTGGAACTCCCTGCCTCTTGACACCAGGAACCTCAACTGTCCTCTTTTCAGAGCCTGCTCCAAACACCCTTGTTTCATCAAGCCTGCCCTGTGGAACACCCTCCCAGCAGATGCCAAGGCAATAAACAACTATTTTACTTTTAAAAGACAACCGAAGGCAGCCCTGTTTAGGGAAGTTTTTAATGTCTGAGGATGCTGTTTTTAATATTCAGTTGGAAGCCGCCCAGAGTGGCTGGGGAAACCCAGCAAGATGGGCGGGTATAAATAAGTGAGTGCGTGGAGGTGGTTGGAGGATGGATGGCGGCTAACAGATTGAGGTTGAATCCTGACAAGACAGAAGGACTGTTTTTGGGGGACAGGAGGCAGGCGGGTGTGGAGGACTCCCTGGTCCTGAATGGGGCAACTGTGCCCTGAAGGACCAGGTGCGCAGCCTGGGAGTCATTTTGGACTCACAGCTGTCCATGAAGGTGCAGGTCAATTCTGTGTCCAGAGCAGCTGTCTACCAGCTCCACCTGGTACACAGGATGAGACCCTCCCTGCCTGTGAACTGTATGGCCAGAGTGGTGCATGCTCTGGTTATCTCCCGCTTGGACTACTGCAATGCGCTCTACGTGGGGCTACCTTTGAAGGTGACCCGGAAACTACAACTAATCCAGAATGCGGCAGCTAGACTGGGGATTGGGAGCGGCCATTGGTCTTGAAAGACCTACATTGGCTCTCAGTATGTTTCCGAGCACAATTCAAAGAGTTGGTGCTGACCTTGAAAGCCCTAAACGACCTCGGTCCAGTAGACTTGAAGGAGCGTCTCCACCCCCATCATTCTGCCCAGACACTGAGGTCCAGCTCTGAGGGCCTTCTGGCGGTTCCCTCCCTGCGAGAAGCAAAGCTACAGGGAACCAGGCAGAGGGCCTTCTCGGTGGTGGCACCATCCCTGTGGAACGCCCTCCCACCAGATGTCAAAGAGAAAAATAACTACCAGACATTTAGAAGACATCTGAAGGCAGCCCTGTTTAAGGAAGCTTTTAAAGTTTAACAGACCATTGTATTTTAATATTTTGTTGGAAGCCACCCAGAGTGGCTGGGGAAACCCAGCCAGATGGGTAGGATATAAATAATAAATTATTATTATTATTATTATTATTATTATTATTATTATTATTAACAACAACTCTTGATATCAGGAGCCTCAACTGTCCTCTTTTCACCTGCTTTTAGTCTATGGTTATTTTAGCTTTTTTAAAAAGTCTTAAATTGTTATTAATTCCTCCCCTTGATAAAATTATTGTTTTACCCTTTTGGCAAACTGAGGTTGTTGGGGTACTGATTTTATGAAATGACCAAACAAGCGAAATCTGCGAGTGGCAGGGGGGGAAATCTTCACGCGGCGCCACATCCCCAAAGGCAGAAAGACCCTCCGGCCCCCACCTGCCTGCCCCGCCCTGGGAGCCCAGCCTGGCTCTTTGGGAACCCAAATAAAAATAGTAACTTGATTTCTTGCCCACCCGAAGGTCCCAGGGCGGGTCACAACCATTTAAAGCTCAATATTAGAAGCATATTAGAAGCAGTATTCTTTTGCAAGGTAAGATCGTAAAAGTGCAAGGAATCAGCCATGCGGTATACACAACCAAGCAACGAAAACTGCAAGACATGCACAAAACAAAACAAAACTTGCTCTCTCTCTCTCTCTGTGTGTAAATGTTATTAAAATTTTCAAATATTTTCACAACAACCCTCAAGTCAAACAATTACATTATTTCATAAGCTGACTTCCTCCCCTCCCCACGGTGTTTTTACTCAGACCTTTTCTCCTGCGTTGCATCTTAAACCATTGCAAAAACTTTCTCTATTGCAATTATTTTGACATTTTTCTTCCGCTGCTGAATTACTGGACTGCTGTCACTTAGTGGAGAGCAGTTTCCGCTACAGATTTCTCATGGCATTGCAGCCCCCCTTCCTGCTCTCGTGTGTCCCATTTCCAAATCCTCCCCCCAGGACCCCCACCCCCAAGTTCTCCTCCGGGTCTTGCCTGAGACAACAACCCCACGTCCTTCACAACCCTAAAACACCAGCAGCCCCAGCGCAGCCTCTTGCTCCTCCCATGGCGCAAGGCGAGCCGTTTTCGCCCCAAAACTCCCGGAACAAAATATGCTGAAGCAGCACCTCCAAAACACAGGAAGCATGTTTTTTGGGGTGGGGGGTATAGAGGGGAAGAGGGACACAGCTGCTGCGTGAGCCCTTGCATGGTTTGCTCAAAGGCAGGATGCGCTCCACAACTGGTTGGCAACTGATCTGGGAGGACTGAAACTTTGATTATTTGTAGAAATCATTTCTTTGTTCCTTGCCACAAACACCATTGTTGTCTCATTGGCAGCCTGTCAGATTTAGTTGAAAGCCTGGAGGTTTTGGCCCCCCAGAGTGCAAACTGGCCAGGCGTCTCCTGAAGCCCACGCCAGCCCCCCAAACCCCCAAGGAGGTGTGGGACCAGTGCCAGGAAGTCCCCTTCCACTGGCAGGCCAAGTCCTGCTACGCAAGCTGTGCAGCTGGGACACACCCGTGACAACCTGGGTGCCCAAGACACACACGTACGCCAACCTTGCAAGACCCCAGAGGTCCTGGCAGCTGCTTGCCCCCATCGCCCTCCCACCTTGGTTGCCTGCAGGGAGCTCTCTGAAACCCTCTGCAGCAGGATTCCCCCAAACTGGGGGCGCCAGCTGTTGTGGGACTACAACTCCCATCATCCCCAGCTAGCAAGACAAGGGGACAGGGATGATGGGAATTGTAGTGCAGCTGGAAACCAAAGGCTGGGAGTTGAGAGAGCCAAGGCTCTACATTCTCCTCCTCCCCCCCCTACAAGTGTTTGAAATTCCCTGGGCACCAGTGTTGTAAACAAAAATCTGCCCCTTTTTCCCTTATGGGGTACCCAAGAGCCCATATAGAGTCCTTACGTGGGTTCCCTATTGGTAGGAGAAAATAACAGAGGCCAACCAGAGAATATTGAGAAGCAAAGCAGCTCGTATGCCTGATCTTTATTGATCTGATCCAACAGGGTGCTCCCCTCACATGCAGGAAAGGAGGAGGACCCAGAAAAATGCTGTGCAAGGCCTTATAAAGACTTTTGAAATTCCCATCCTGTAGATCAAGACCACCCCCCAGAAACATCATACATACATCACAGAAGGGGTGTAGCCCAAGACCACCCCCCAGATACAAAATACCTACATCACGTTGTTTTGCAGCTGTGGCCAGATGCAAAGAAGCAGGAGGACAGATGGGGGGACGACGACGACAGGGGGACATGCCAGCAGATTTCTGGGGGAGGGCTAGGCCTGCCCTGCAGGGAAGTGGTATTCAGGCTCAGTTGTAGATTGTACTGGATGAGAAGGGGTGTAACCTAAGACCACCCCCCAGATACATCATACCTATATCACAGAAAAGGCGGTCTACAGCAGAAATCTGAGTGCGTTGTTTATCTCGTCTGACAGGTTACCTGTTTAATGATCACTTGATTGGATTGCCTGGGGAGCCTGGCCAGTCTTTTGTAATGATAAATACTTAGTTCCTGGGCCAGGTCACAGGCTCACACCCTATTCAAACACAGACATACCCTTAAGACAGGATTTGTGAAGGAAAAGACAATGGGGAGGCTTTTCTATTTTCCTTTGACCTTGCAGAGAAAACATTTGGTCAGTTTGGGAATCAAAAATGGTTTCAGGTCGGTCTTCCTGTGCTGAGCTATGTACGTGCTTGGTTGGTATACTTATAAACATTTAACATATATCTAAGACCAGGAGCAGTGCTAAAGAAGGTCAGTGACAAACTACCGCTCCAACTACCGCACAATTGCACTCATTTCACACGCTAGCAAGGTTATGCTTAAAATTCTACAAGGAAGGCTCAAGCAGTATGTGGACCGAGAACTCCCAGAAGTGCAAGCTGGATTTAGAAGAGGCAGAGGAACCAGAGACCAAATTGCAAACATGCGCTGGATTATGGAGAAAGCTAGAGAGTTCCAGAAAGACATCTACTTCTGCTTCATTGACTATGCAAAAGCCTTTGACTGTGTCGACCACAGCAAACTATGGCAAGTTCTTAAAGAAATGGGAGTGCCTGATCACCTCATCTGTCTCCTGAGAAATCTCTATGTGGGACAAGAAGCTACAGTTAGAACTGGATATGGAACAACTGATTGGTTCAAAATTGGGAAAGGAGTATGACAAGGCTGTATTTTGTCTCCCTGCTTATTTAATTTATATTCAGAATACATCATGCGAAAGGCTGGGCTGGATGAATCCCAAGTTGGAATTAAGATTGCCAGAAGAAATATCAACAACCTCAGATATGCAGATGACACAACCTTGATGGCAGAAAGTGAGGAGGAATTAAAGAACCTTTTAATGAGGGTGAAAGAGGAGAGTGCAAAATATGGTCTGAAGCTCAACATCAAAAAAACGAAGATCATGGCCACTGGTCCCATCACTTCCTGGCAAATAGAAAGGGGAAGAAATGGAGGCAGTGAGAGATTTTACTTTCTTGGGCTCCATGATCACTGCAGATGGTGACAGCAGCCACGAAATTAAGAGACGCCTGCTTCTTGGGAGGAAAGCAATGACAAACCTAGACAGCATCTTAAAAAGTAGAGACATCACCTTGCCAACACAGGTCCGTATAGTTAAAGCCATGGTTTTCCCAGCAGTGATGTATGGAAGTGAGAGCTGGACCATAAAGAAGGCTGATTGTCGAAGAATGGATGCTTTTGAATTCTGGTGCTGGAGGAGACTCTTGAGAGTCCCATGGACTGCAAGAAGATCAAACCTATCCATTCTTAAGGAAATCAGCGCTCACTGGAAGGACAGATCCTGAAGCTGAGGCTCCAAGACTCATGAGAAGAGAAGACTCCCTGGAGAAGACCCTGATGTTGGGAAAGATGGAGGGCACAAGGAGAAGGGGACGACAGAGGACGAGATGGTGGGACAGTGTTCTCGAAGCTACCAGCATGAGTCTGACCAAACTGCGGGAGGCAGTGGAAGACAGGAGTGCCTGGCGTGCTCTGGTCCAGGGGGTCACGAAGAGGCGGACATGACTAAACGACTAAACAAGAACAATATTTATATTCCAAGTGGCTTTTGCTTTCCCGAAAGGACAGGGAGCCCCATTGCAGAAATCTGCGGCAGCCCAGGATTTGGGGAGGGGGACAGGGACCCAGGAGAGCGAAAACAGGGCAGCAGCTGCCCAGAGGAACCTCCCCGATGGAAAGGCCTGGCAGGAACAGGGGCAGCCGGTGAGTCAGGGAAAGTCTTTCCGCTCAGAGGAGGTGGAGACCCAGCACTGCCAAAACAAACATGTTGTCCAGATCAGCCCGGCTGTGTATCTTGACCAGCAGAAACACAGCTCTCTCCAAGAGCAGCTACACCAGATTCCCCCCCCCCTTTTCTTTTTCTTTCATTACAGACAGAGCTCAGGTCTTTCCAGGTGCAAAACACACACTAGATCCCGGTTCCGTCCCCTCAAGAAAACAAGCACACCCACCAGACGCCACCAGTAGGAACGCAAAGTCAGGCAGGTATTTGATTTACCGTATTTTTCGCTCTATAAGACGCACCAGACCACAAGACGCACCTAGTTTTTGGAGGAGGAAAACAAGGAAAAAAATATTCTGAATCCCAGAAGCCAGAACAGCAAGAGGGATTGCTGCTTTCACTGTGCAGCGATCCCTCTTGCTGTTCTGGCTTCTGGGATAGCTGTGCAGCCTGTATTCGCTCCATAAGACGCACACACATTTCCCCTTACTTTTTAGGAGGGAAAAAGTGAGTCTAATAGAGCAAAAAATACAGTAGTTGTTTAAGACAAGGGGCAGCAAACTTTTTCAGCAGGGGGCCGGTCCACGGTCCCTCAGACCTTGTGGGGGACCGGACAGTATTTTGAAGGGGAGGAAATGAACAAATTCCTATGCCCCACAAATAACCCAGAGATGCATTTTAAATAAAAGCACACATTCTACAGTCATACCTCAAGTCACAGACGCTTCAGGTTGCGTTTTTTCAGTTGACAGACCACTGAAACCCGGAAGTATCAGAACAGGTTACTTCCAGGTTTCGGCGGTCGCACATGCGCAGAAGCGCTAAACTGTGCTCTGCGCATCCACAGAAGCGCCAAATCGCAACCCATGCATGCACATCCCGCACGGATCACGTTCGCGACCGAGCGTCCACTGTACTCATGTAAAACACACTGATTCCTGAACTGTCCGTGGGCTGGATTTAGAAGGCGATTGGGCCGGATCCGGCCCCTGGGCCGTAGTTTGCCCACCCATGGTTTAAGAAAATTGCCATCCCCCTGGACCTTTCGGCCCCCGCCCCCGCAAAGGACGGATCCTTGGCCTGCTGCCCCCAGAGACTTTGGCCCGGCTCAGACGCCCCAACAAGGCAAACACACTCTTGAAAGGGAATTGACCCCCCCCAAACAAACCTTAAACCCCTTCAAATAAATAATAAAACCCTGCAAATGAATTGCTTTCTGTATGTGACAGTTTGGCTGCATTTCCTGCAAAAGCCAAAGGGGGTGGGAGGGATGGGGGGGCGGTTTTGCAGTGCTTGGCACAGGGTCTCCTCCAGGCCTGGAGGCAACAACCTGTCTGGCGCGGGGGGGGGGCGTCTCTTCCTCTTCTCTCCCCCCACGGCCATATCCTGACTTAGAGCATCTGCTGCCTCCCCTTTAGCTCCGACAGGATGGATGCTTCTGGGAACAGACCAGGGTGGGGGGAAATCAATGGGTTTATTTATTTATTTAAATCGGATTTTTAAAATAAAATGCTTTTGGACAAAAAATCTTTCCAAAGTTCATTTTCTATTTAAGTTACATTATGGTCCAAAGGCCAGTCATCAGGAAATAAGGATTTGTTTTAAGTTTTTCATGTGTGCTAAAACTCAGTCTAAGTTTTTGTTTTTTTTAATTGTTTAGCCACATCAGTTAACAAACATGGATACGTATGCTATAATGTTATTGTTTCAGTTAAATAAATTGTTATAAAGGAAATGATTATTCTTCTCCTTCCAATGAAGTATAGCAGAAAAGCCGTCCAAATATAGCTAGCTTATTAAACCCCACGATAATTTCATAATTATCTGTCTATGTATTTCTAATACCAAATCAGTAACTTTTGATATAACTGTAAAATCTACGCTGAACATTTATTATTCAAAAAATAATAAACCTTCATCTGTTTGTCAATATTAAGATTCTACCAGCAAGAATGAGTCTTTCTGTAAAAATAAATAAAATGATTAAATCAAGTCTTACTGACTCGTGATTTAAACCGATCTGAATCGAATCCACCCTGGAACAGATCCCAGTTTGCAGAGCTCTGGAGGGAGGCAGAAGCAGGTGTCCCTCTGCGGATTCCCTCTGCCCCAGGAGCAGCACTGCGGGGGTCTTCCCTGCCCCCTCCCTGCGCCCGCTTCTCTGCTTGGCATAAACACCCAGAGATCCTATTTCGCCCGGGGGTCCCTGGGACGTCTTGGCCCCCTGCCTGGGCAAAGGACAGCACATGGCCAGGCAGCCGGGGGAAAAGACGGGCAGGTCTGTGATCCCACAACCGACTCTCAAGTCCGCCCTCTGCCCCAGTCAGACCCAGGACAGGGTATAAATAAATTTTATTACTACTACTACTATTATTATTATTATTATTATTATTACTACTACTACTACAACTATGTTCTCCAATTGGAGCGCTCATATGCCAACGTTTCCCAATTGTTGTTTATACTACATTTTTAAAGATTTGCCTTGAGAGAGTCTTTAAACCTCTTTTGTTGACCACCAGCATCACGCTTTCCATTTTTAAGTTCGGAATAGAATAGCTGGTTTTTGGAAGACGGTCATCAGGCATCCGCACAACATGACCAGTCCAACAAAGTTGGTTAATCTTGAATTATGGCTTTGACACAGGTGACCTTTGCTTCTTCCAGTTCCCCCCTGCGGGACTGAGCAACCTGCTGTGATGAACCGTGGTTTAGCCTGACATCTGAACACAGCCAGAGTTCGGAAGCAAACCCTGGGTCCTCAAAAAAAAACACCCCAATAAGCCTTCTCCTGTGCCCTCAAACAGTGGGAGAAGTCAGAAACTGAAGGGGGCAGCTTTGCCCGACTGCTCTAAAGGCAGACTGGGGGGGGGGGGGTGCTGAACCCCCCTCCCTCCAGTTTCTGGGCCCCTCCTTGTGAAATATGCTGCTCTCAGCAAAAAAACAAAACCGCTGACTTCAGATCAAAGTGCGCAGGCTCCTTACGCCAGTGAGCAGAACTTAGTCCGAGCAGAAAAGGGGGGGCAGGAAGGGAGGGGCGCTTGCAGCACACCCAGCCGGCAGCTGCTGGTGGGCGAAGGGAGGCAGCCGAACGGCCTCCAGGGCATTCCAGGGAGTCTTTCTGCAAACTCCCACACACTCTTGGAGAGCCCAGCAGAAGGCTGGATGGAACCTCTCTCTCTCTTTTTCTTTTAACACAAATATTTTACTATTAAAATAATTCAACATTAATACATACATATTACAAATATACAAACATACATTTCATACAGTCCTTAAAAATATTCATACATACCCCCACTCAATCCCACAAATACCGTATTTTTTGCTCTATAAGACTCACTTTTCCCCTCCTAAAAAGTAAGGAGAAATGTGTGTGCGTCTTATGGAGCGAGTGCAGGCTGCGCAGCTATCCCAGAAGCCAGAACAGCAAGAGGGATTGCTGCTTTCACTGCGCAGCGATCCCTCTTGCTGTTCTGGCTTCTGAGATTCAGAATATTTTTTTTCTTGTTTTCCTCCTCCAAAAACTAGGTGTGTCTTGTGGTCTGGTGCGTCTTATAGAGAGAAAAATACGGTAAATGGGTACCCTTTACACAACACACACTATGGCCTGCATGTCAAATGGGGAAAGGTCTGTAATAGTGCTAATCAATCAGATCATCTACCAGTTTAAAAAAAAACAACATCCAGGGAACCCCTTTCCCATCTAGAATGCACAAAGCAGTGTAAAATCAAAGTAAAATCAAAGTGCTTCCTTCCCCCCCCACCCCTCCCCCCACCCTTGTATTAGACTTCCATTCTACTCCATTGCAATTTCTTTCCACTTCTATTACTTTCTTTCACACACTTTAAAATCAATTTTCCACTTCTTTTTCTGTTACACATTATTATCCATCTTATTTAGTATTTCAGTATTTATAACGGAACTTATTTATTCCATTAGGAGTTCTGATTTTTCAACATGATTTTGCAAGTATCCTTTAAACACCTTCCAGTCCTTGTCTATCTTCTCTTTTGAGATCCTTCCAATTTCTCCCATTGTTTTGGATATATTGTAATGCTCCAATAATTTGGCAAGCCACTCTGCTTTTGCCGGTATAATACCACTTTTCCAATTTTTCGCAATCAATAGCCTTGCGGCTCCTGTTGCGTATAAATATAATGTCTTGTCTTCTTCCTTTAGACTTCCTGGTACTATTCCCAACAGAAAACCTTCTGATGTTTTCCTAAATGACTATCTAAACATTTTTTTCATTTCATTATATATTGTTTCCCAAAATTGTTTGATGTTTAAACAATTCCACCATATATGCATCATAGTACCTTTTCCAGTATTGCAAGCCTCACAGGAGGAAGACCCTCCGCAGTCGCAGCCCCCTGGCGCCCCCTCCTCCTCCTCCATCCAGGAGGCCTGCCTCTTTCCTGCAGTTTGCAAACCTTATCCTGCCAGCAGCAGAAATCACGTCCAGAGCAGCAACAGCAGCAGCAGCCCACACAGCAAGAACACAGACTCACACAGAGACACACAGGCACACTCTTCTCCCACAGGCGCACATGGGTGAAGACAGGGTCCAATTGCACCCCCCAAGGCCATTCCTGCAACGTCCAGGGGCTCACAGCCTCCAAGCCACATGCACACCGTCTGAGCACAGGCGGGGGGCTTCCCCCTTCTGAGTCTGGGGGGCCCTCCCCGCCTCCCCCCGTCCCGCCGGAGCCGACGCACAAGTGCCTTAAGCCCTGAACAGCCGCCCATTGTCTGCTCACATGCCTGGGCTTTGGAGCTTAGCACCAGATATGACGGGCAGGAGAGGCGCCGTGGGAAAGTCGCGCTTTGCAAGAACCCCCAGAGGAGGAGTGAGGGGGGCAATGCGGGAACTGGGACGCACCTGCGGAATAAGGTGCTGCACCGGCATCAGAAGGCGACACGGCAGGCGGCTCTGAGCCCCCAAAGGAAATGCCAGGGGGGGGGGAGCAGAGTCCGGCCTGGTGGGTCTGGAATGCCCTGAAGAGGATGCCAAGCCTCACTCAAACACACAAGGCAAAGAGGAGACCTGAGGCCTGGAAGAATTGCAGAGAGAGAGAGAGAGAGAATGTGTGTTTGTGTGTTGTGTGCAGCCCCTCCGGTCCAGCATCTGCTTCTGACAACAGTGGCCCAGATGCCCATCGTGGGAAACTCACAAGCAAGACATCAGCACAAGAGACTTCTCTGCACGTGCAATTCCCTGGCATTCAGAGAAAACTACGGCATCCACTTGCCTCTGAACACTCCCTATAAGCCCCTGCAGAGAGGGGGGCTGCTCTTCAGGACCCCCCACCCAAAGGGGACTTGCTAAAAGTTGGCCGTGCAGGCGGAGGTCGTCTCCCCACAACCCGCACCACAGGCCTTTGTCCTGCCTTTGTGGGGGGCTTTGTGTGTTCAAAGAAGTCAACATCCCAAAAGATCAGAGGAAAATATCCAAGGATTCTTAAACTGAGATCTGCTCAGTGCCATAGCGGGGAGGCAGGACATGAATCAAGAGTAGAGAATAATTATAATTTGGACTATAATTTGGTCTTTTTTATTTTAGTTTTTATTTTAATTGGAGTATTATGATTGGATGTATTAATTGGATGTTTTTATTGGAAGATCAATAAAAATGATTTTTTTAAAAAAGAGAGTAGAGAATCATCAAATTTCAAAGGTGGGGTCATTAACTCCAGCCCCCTGCAATGCCGAAGTCTCAGCCGCAGATTCCCCAGAGAAGCAGGTGCAGGTCTGTGCCATCACCAACTGACAGCAACATCAAGCGATGACTTGCCACCTATGAGAAGGGAGCGTGGGGGGAGCAGCCCAGACTACACCTCTTAGGCATCACTGTCATGCCCAGGGGGAGAGAAGGGGGTGCTCCCTCTTCACCCACCAGCCACGGGGTGGGGCTCCAAAGGTTTGGGTATACGGGGGTTTTTGTGGAACCCACGGAACTGAACCCCCATGCAAGAAAAAGCCACTGCACCTAGTCAGAGCGCTTTCCACGCCAGGGAGCCAGCAAATGGGGATGGGGAGGTCATAATAATAATCATCATCATCATCATCATAATTTTATTTATACCCCGCCCTCCCCAGCCAAGACCGGGCTCAGGGCAGCTAACACCAATATAAAAACAATTGATTGAAATACATATTAAAAAACAAGATTAAAATACAACATAAAAACATTAAAATGCAGCCTCATTTCAGCAGAAAGTCAAAAACTTTTTTGGGGGATGAAAACATCAAGTCTTCACCAAGGCCAGGCGGAACAACTCTGTCTTACAGGCCCTGCGGAAAGAAATCAGATCCCGCAGGGCTCTGGTCTCATGAGCGTTCCACCAGAGCGTTCTACGAGGCCGGGGCCACCACTGAGAAGGCCCTGGCTCTGGTTGAGGCTAATCTGACTTCCTTAGGGCCCGGGACCTCTAGGGTGTTGCTATTTATGGACCTTAAGGTCCTCCGTGGGGCATACCGGGAGAGAATTAGAATTGTGGCTCCAAAGGGCTCCGTGCAGGAACGTGCAGGTCTCCTAGAATGCCAGGTCTGTCTGGAGCTCTGGTGCTGACACAGCTGCCCCTGGGCTCAAGTTAACCCTTCAGCTCTTTTGCAAAAAACTGAATTAAAAGCTTCTCTTTTTTTAAGTTAAAATAAACAGAAAGTTTCCCCACCACAAGGGGAGGGGAGGGTTAACCCTTCAGCAAGGATGCCCACCCTAGCTGAGGCATCAGCTAAGGAAAATGCCCCCATTTGGAAGATCTCAAGGCCCTCTTGGGACAGAAAGTGGCTCAAAGGTTTCCCAGCGCCGATTCCCTCCCTGGCCCCAAGATCTCGCTGGGTGGTTGTGGGTTTTGACAGCGCCAGGAAACCCCTCTGCCCGCAAAGTCGGAAAGGAGGTCTTGCAGCAGCCTCCGTCCCCGTGCAAAGATTGCACCACAGCCGCCCAGGCGGGGCAAGGAAGAGGGCGATTGCGACACCCACGGGGTCCTCCTGCAGGGACCCCAGAAGGAAGGAAAGGGGGCAGGCAGCCTGCCTCTGAACAGCAGGAGGAAAGAGGAACAGGAGGGGTCATGGAGGGTGCCCCCCCCAGGCAGGGCTGAGGGGAGCAGGCCAGACTCCCTGGTCCCAAACGCAGGGAGAGGCTGCCTTCCATCGCCCCCAGAGGCAGGCAGGGGCTGAAATGGGAACATGGAGAGATGAGGAGCCCAGTGTTTGGGGGGGGGGGTTGATGCAGCTGTTCAGCGCTGGGTCAACAGATCACGGGGACAAAAAGGAACGAAGGCTGGGGGACTTTGGGATAAGAACATAAGGAATAAAAAAAATTGTTGAAAAGTACTTTTCAAATGGGACGCGGGTGCCGCTGTGAGTTAAACCACAAAGCCTAGGACTTGCTGATCAGAAGGTCGGCGGTTCGAATCCCCGTGACGGGGTGAGCTCCCGTTGCTCAGTCCCTGCTCCTGCCAACCTAGCAGTTCGAAAGCATGTCAAAGTGCAAGTAGATAAATAGGTAACACTCCGGTGGGAAGGTAAATGGCGTTTCCGTGCGCTGCTCTGGTTCGCCAGAAGCGGCTTAGTAATGCTGGCCACATGACCCAGAAGCTGTACGCCGGCTCCCTCGGCCAATAAAGCGAGATGAGCGCCGCAACCCCAGAGTCGGACACGACTGGACCCAATGGTCAGGGGTCCCTTTACCTTTACCTTACTTTTCCATCTGTAGGCAGGGCTGGAGAGACACTGGAAGTCAATGTGGTCAAACCTGAGCATGACGGACCCAAGGTCTGATGCTGCAAAAAGCATCTCCCTCTGTTCCTAAATCCCAACTTTGGTGCAGAGAATTACCGTTTTTTTCGCTCCACACTTTTTCCCTCCTGCAAAGTAAGGGGAAATGTCTGCACGTCTTATGGAGCAAATTCGTGGTCCCTGGAGCCGAATTGCCCAGGGGCAAAAAACAGATCATGCTTTTTTTTTTTTTTTAGGAAGAGGGAAGGGGGTGTTGAAACAAAGCCGCTGAGCAGCTGGTCAGCAAGCGATCAAGAGGGGAGATAAGTGACTCTAGCGATAAAGGAGGCCGTCTGGGAGGGGGGAGGTAAAAGCACATAGATCCTCAGGATTTTTGCACTGGGTCACCCCAAATTCTCCATCAGATCACATAGCATGTCCATGGCTACAGCCTGCACCAAAAAAATCACGCACCCACTGTTTCGTGGGGGCGCAATGGTGCAAAGACGTGGTTACAAAGCACAGCTCTACATGGATCCTCAGGATTTTTGCATTGGGCTACCCCAAACTCACCGTCAAATCACATATCATGCCTGTGGCCAGAGCATGATCCACAAAAACCATACATCCACTGTTTCACTCAGAATATTTTTTTCTTGTTTTCCTCCTCTAAAAACTAGGTGCGTCTTATGGTCAGGTGCGTCTTATGGAGCGAAAAATACGGTAGGCAGGGTGCGGAAGCAGCAAGTGGCCTCTTCTGGGCCGAGTCCAAGCGCACCCCGGACCCTGCAAGGATCAGCTGCTCCTGCCAACACAGAGGCAAGAGGAAGGTGGGAATGGGGGTCCCCACCCCGCCACGCTCCATGTGGTCCTCATTGCCAGAGGACTATTGAATGCCAACTGATGTGCTCGGCTGCGGTCCCTGCATCCCTCTCCCAGGCTGGGCCCCTAAGGGAGGGAAGCATCGCTGGTCTTGATTCGCCTGGACCCTCGGATTCTGAAGGGGCCCCAATGCTCATGAGAAGCCCTGGCCCTCCGGAAACCCCCCCAAGGAGGCGGCAAAGGCTGCTTCTCCCGCCTCCAAAGTGCTCTTAGGGAGCTCTCCCTAACGCGGAGACTCAATCCATCTTCTTGACAGTTCAGACAAAGCCCTTCGCCACGCGAGGGGAATGAGCGAGTTGGGCTTCGGCTGCTTCTCCAGCTCTGCCAGCCAGACTCATTTTGCAAGATGAGAAAGAGGAACGGCACACAGGAAGCCCATGAGTCTGCCCAACGGCCCCATTAGGAGGAGGAGGAGGAGGAGATGGAAAGCCAGAACCGTCCTCCTCTCTGCAGACACAGCCGGGCGCTGCCTGCCAACCTCCAGTCGGGCAGCCTGTTTGCAGATCTTTCACGCTGGGTCAAAACAAGGAGGCGGCGGCCAGGCCAGTGCCAGCGCCAGCAGCCAAGGCCAGAGACCAGGCCGACTTATCTGCAGCGCACACCAGAGGGATCACTCCGAAGCATGACATTTCCATTGCCACTCAGAACAATCCCCTTTGATGAATGACCGGAGCAGCGGGAGAGTTTGCTCCTCCTCCTCCAACGGGGACAGATGGACAGGGAGGGAGGGAAAACATCCAGGTTCACTGAATTGAATGGAGAGGGTGTGATCCACCCGGCAGGGCTAGCTGGGTTCGGCTCATTTCTGGGGGTTTTGCAGAAAGGAAACTTGCATGTTGACCAGAATCTCTGTCCTGGGCATCCCCCGTGGCTCCAGCAGCACATTCTGTAGGCAGGTAAGCTCCCTGCTGCAGCACCAGGATAAGATCAGAGCCCCAAGGAAGGGACAGGAAAGAGAAAATTAACAAATATGCAGCAAAAGTCTGGTGCATCTGGAAGGCCACAGAGTGCTGGGTTGGGAAGTCTGTAGAGAAATTTTGCATCATGGAAAACATACAATGTGTAAACAGAAAAATGGACAATGCATTTTTTGGGTAAAAAGCCAGATCAGACCCATCAAGCAGATGCACTCAATAGGATTTCTGGAAGCATTATTTGTGGTTAATTTTTAATCCCACCTTCTCATTTCATAGGAAATGCTCAGGTTTCAGGTATTAGATAACAAGGTAAAAGAAAGGCAAAGGACCCCTGGACAATTAAGTCCAGTCAAAGGCGACTATAGGGTGTGGCGCTCATCTCACTTCAGGCCAAGGGAGCTGGCGTCTGTCCACAGACAGTTTTCTGGGTCATGTGGACAGCAGGACTAAACCGCTTCTGGCGCAACGAGACACCGTGATGAGTGGCAGAGCACACGGAAACGCCATTTACCTTTCCGCCACAGCAGTACCTATTTATCTACTTGCGCTGGTGTACTTTCGTAGGCAGGAGCTGGGACAGAGCAACAGGAGCTCGCCCCGTTATCGATTAGACAACACAACCATAAAATACATGTCTTTAAAAACACAGACAAGCAGCAATGACTCAGGAGGGGTACAAAATGCATCTTAGCTCAGGGGCAGCCAACGTGGTGCCCCCTGGAAGCTGCTGGACTAAAGCTCCCTCCCTCAAGCCCCCATCCACCAGCCAGGCTACCTGGGATGAAGGGAGTCCCTGCAGAGACCACATGTGCCAGTCCTGTCTTGGCTGAACGCACAACCTGATTAAGTTGCCATAAGTCAGTTCAGCTCAGCTACGCGTAACATTATGCAGCAGGTGTTTACATCACCCATCAAATTAAGCATCCCTGACTGATCTCCGCACTCATCCACACCAAGCGAAACTGGGCTCACAGCTGCAGCAGCCTGAAGGGCAATGGGTGGGAACGAAGGGCGGTGGCACCCAGCTGTGGAATGCCCTCCCATCCCATCTTCAAGCGTCAGTGGCCTTTAAGAAGGAATTTAGGGTGGAATCATTATTACTCCTCTGCCCAACCCTCCAGCTTTCCTTTAGTGCTAGCAGCATTTTGCTGTTTCTTAGGTTTGATTATGACATCAAGAGAAAGGTGCAAGACACACCTCTTAATAACACATAATTTTAAAATTAAAAAATTGTCAAGTAGCACCTTGGAGACCAACTAAGTTTGTTCTGGGTACAGCGGTAGATCGGGCTAAGTACTTAATTCGTTCCGGAGGTCCGTTCTTAACCTGAAACTGTTCTTAACCTGAAGCACCACTTTAGCTAATGGGGCCTCCTGCTGCCGCCGCGCTGCCGGAGCCCGATTTCTGTTCTCATCCTGAAGCAAAGTTCTTAACCCGAGATACTATTTCTGGGTTAGCGGAGTCTGTAACCTGAAGTGTATGTAACCCGAGGTACCACTGTATAAGCTTTTGTGTGCATGCACACTTTTTCAGATTCCATAAATATTAATTAAATATTAATTCTTCAGCCCACAGGAAGGGGTTAACTTTATTTTACTTATACGCAACTCATCACTCCTAAAAGAGCAACCTCAGGGGGCTCCCACTCCAGCTTACAAGTTGCCCCTCAGCCTCTGGCCAGAACGGCCGGCCCGTTTCTTTCTGCTCACAAATGACTGCAAGGGGGCTGCACTGTCGCTACAGTTGCCTGCAAGGCTGCACACTCAGATCCGGTGGCGCCCACAGGTCGGTTGCAGGGAGCACATGTGCGCACATCACAGCCTAGCAAGATAATGGCCAGAGAGCCAGACTCTGCCCTAAGACTCTTGGGAGCCCCCAGACTCAAACAAGCTGCAGATCTGGTGGACTTCGCCATCAACTGCAGCGGTCAAGGCACATCAATACTTGGCTTATGATGCTCGCGCATGGGGGGGGGCAAGGAACTGCAAGGAAGCAAGCAGAGACCAGCCACATTTGGGGAGGGGGCTACTTCAGCCACCACCACCCCAGCTTAAGGCAGCCACTGCCCTCCACTTTCCATGGGAGCCTTGCCGGTCAGGAGACTTAAAGCGCAAGGGATTCCCCCAGGTGCAAATCCTGCCAAGAAAATATTCCGCATTGCATTGCATGTGTGCCAAGGAAAATCAATGGCTGTCGAGAGCTGGGAGGTGCATGTCCCACTTTCCCGGCACACAGGCTGGGGAAAGATTTGGACCGGATCCATTAGCCCACTGAGGAAGTCAGGAGAGTCGCAGCCACACCCAACGCAGAGTCCCTGGCAGGGCCTTGAGGGACCAGGGAATGGGTCACAGCAGAAGCTTCCCTAGACCAGAGTCATCGGGTGAAATGGATTGTGGCCACACACAAGCATCTTTTTGTAGGCCGGCTTTCCATAGTCCAAGCCGTGCTCCAGGAGACTTACAAAAACCACATGACGAAAGTAGTAAGAAACAATAAATAAAACATCGCAAAGTACATAACCAAACTGAAGGTTTCCACATAAATCAGGATATAAAACAAAGGCACAAAAATTAATAACAGCAACCCCCCCCCAACAGAACCCCCTAAACAATATCCCAGCCCCAACAATACCTCCTACAGGGTCATAGAGGTGGAAGTGATTCCCATGGATCACCACTTTCTCAACCAATCAGGCCAGCGTATTAGCTCATCAGTCGGTGGCTGGGAAGCCGGGGGTCTCCAGGAACAGCTCAGTGCACAAAACTCCGCGCCAGGACCCCCCTGCCTGATGGGTTTGGAACTTAACAGGTTAAGTTGTTCCCATGATGCCTCAACATTCTGACGTCAGCTTTCGAAGCTGGGAGGAGCTGGGAGGAGTTTCGTTTCTGTTCCCCTCTGGTCTTTGAGGGAGAAAGACGCAGCTTTGTAATGGCTGCAAGGAGCCCAGGAGATCCCTGGGGGAATGTCGGAATAAAGAGCTGAAATGGACAAACCTGGACTCTGTGTGTGTTCCTCTGGAAGCTAGTGGAGGCGACGTGACAGTTTCACACCGCTGTGTTATCTCTGCTACTGGCATGACTGGAGCTGACTGAGAGCGTGCGGCAGGGGAAGCGCGCCGGACCCAGCTGCGGTAGTAAATAGCTAATTGTGGACCAATAAATCAATTAGCGGGGGTCGCGCCAGATTAATCAATCAACTGGACACTGCCTCTGTTAGCCTTCAAGGCGGCACCAAGACCCTCCTGTGGTTTTGACTGCAAAAATGCCAGCACAGCGATCCCTGCGGAAGCTGCTGAGCCAGACAGGAGCTGCAGACCTTGAAAGCGCATCGGGCATGCAACATTATCATCGCCTTGTACATCTCCCCTGCTCATCCACCCCGCAGGGGCAGAACGGAAGGACTCTTGAGCGTCACGGCTCTGAAGCTTCATTCTGACCCCCAAGCAGGCCAGGCCAGGGTCCTCCCACTGAGGAGCCCCCAGCAGCAGCACACCTGGAAGAGATGCCAAGGAGCCAGCCAGCAGCCTGCTTTGCCCAAATGCCAAGGCTTTGGCCTCCTGGCCAAACACAGCCGAGCCTCCACAAACACCCCCCACACACAGCCCCAAAGCAGCCTCAAAGCTCGGGCCGTTTGTCACAGCAGAAGCCCCCTCAAGGAATGGCATACGCACAAGAGAAGAACCTGCGGAATCAGGGCCGGCATCCTGCTGCCCCAGTGGCCAACCAGATACCCGTGTCAGAACCTCATATATATCAGCCGGGTGCTAAATAGCACCTTGAGCCAGGGTGACAGTCGCCAAAGCAGAATGCCTAGTTGCCATTTTGGGGCCGGATGGCTGGAAAGTCATATTTTCCAAGATGACTTTTTGGTTCCTGAAGTTCGTTCTGATTGTGCAGATAAAACATCACGGATAGAATTCTGTGATAGAAAACAGTCTAGAATCCAATGATCCCCAGGTGTGCGCCTCCAGGTGGTGGAGACGCCGGGCGCCCGGGCATCTTCGCTTGGTCACAAGTGGCCAATGGCCAGGTGCAAAATGCGCCTGGCGAATTCCGAAGCTGGATACCTGTGTGGGGAAAGTGCAAGCGGGACCAGAGCACAAGAGCCCTCTCTCCTCTGTCGCTGAACGGAAGCGCTTCCTAGAACAAGGCCCCCATCCTGCCATCCCTTCACCTTCCAACACCAGCTCAAAGCGTTTTTACTCACTCAGGCTTTCAGCCGCTGCAGGAGGGTGGGGGCCACACACAGGAGTTGGCAACACTTTCTGCAGCATATGATGTTTTTGGTATACGGGTTTCAAATTCCATGTTATGGGGTCTTTGCATTTTATGGGATTATGTGCCATGAGACGCTCTGCGGTCTTAACAGACGAAAGACAGAATTAAAAACCAAAGCAATAAATTCCTGGTGCCCTCCAGCTACTGGGCTGATGGGAACTGGAGGCCAACAACTTGAGAACAACCACAGCCCCATACAAGAAAGAGTTAAACGCCTCAAGGTTCAGAGAATTGCAGAACTGGGAGGAACCCATCCAGTCTAACCCCCTGCAACGCTTCCACCTGCTGAAAGCCATTTATTTCATCCCAAAGCAGCTCACAGGCACAAACCCTGTAAGCCCATATTTTTGTGTCCGAAGTCAAGGGCTCCCTTGCCCCAGACACAGATGCGCTCCCCGAGTGGCACCACTGCTCACACCACGAGCCCCTTCTTCACACGCAGGCGGGCAAGAGGCAGAGGCTGTGCACCAGACCCACGTCAGCTAGGCAGCCACATGCCAGGGGTGCAGGGAGGGCACTGGGCCCACACAAAGGACACCCAGCGAAGCAAGCAAGACCCAAGACGAACTCCTGCGCTACCAAGGCAGGAAAGGAACCGGTCGTATGCTAGGAAAACACACACGAGAGAACGCAGAAGCGAACCAGGCAGATGCGCTGGTGGAAACCTGCTTGCAAAGGACGAAGGAGATTATCTGGCCGCATGGAAACATTGGCTGGTTTGCAGGAAGGCCAACCCGACAGGAAAGCCGTTTTTGTTGAGTCAGGAGAGAATGGAGGAGCAGGGCTTGGTTGCAAGGACACCCAGGCCTATTTCCACCCCAGTCCGCTGATAAAGCAGCCAGGAGTTCTACAAACTTGTGGGTGAGGGCATGGGGAGGGTTGCATTTTGCAAGGCCCCTCTGCCCAACCCAGGCTCCTCAAGCACCACCCTGCAAAATGCAGGCACTCCCCTCCCTAAAAGCCCAGGCCCAAGCTGGGATATGCATGACATTACAAACAGAAGCTCGTGTTTTTAATCTGTCACCGGGCTGCTGCTTACAGGGTTTTGCCTTGTCAAGTACGGCGTTTGCCCCTATGTTTTTGTCTGCATTCCTCCAATTAATAGCTGCCATGAGAAAATTGCTGGCGGTGGGGAGGCAGGAAGTGAGTTTAAAGCCTTTTGAAGGAATAAAGTTAATTTGAAAGTTTCTCCCTCCAGATAGGAAGCCCAGATGCAAGGTGGGGAAGAGAAATCAACTGGCTGCTTGCTCAGCAGGGCACTGGCTCTGACGCACGCTTGTTGCTGACTGCCGGACATAGAATCATAGAATCTTAAGAGTTGAAAGGGACCCCAGAGGTCATCCAGTCCAGCCCCCCACCCCAATGCAGGAAACTCCGCTAAAGCATGCAAGACAGACGTCCATCCAACCTCTGCTTAGAAACCTCCAAGGAAGGAGAGATTTTGGGGGGCTGGATCAGGCCACTGACCAATGGCTTCCAGGATTAAGCCCTTCCTCCAGAGATGAATTGCATGAGCTCAGGGCAAGGACCACGGCTAGCCCCTCAACACGAGGCCCCCCAACTCCAGTGAGGGAGACAGCACAGACAGTATGCTCACTGCAAGCACAAAGCGGCAGCTCTCTTGGAGAGGGGCTGGTGGGCTCCAGGACTTCTCCTGGAACAAACAACACAGACATTCGGGGTCCCAAGAGGAAGCCCTCAAGTCTACTCTCACAGGCACACACAAAGTTGAGGCACCAGGGATCCCACAATGGCAGACGAAGAACAACTGACTCTGAACGTACAAAGCTGCCATATACAGATTCAGGCCACCGGCACACCTAGTAGTAGTAATTTATTATTTATACCCTGCCCATCTGGCTGGGTTTCCCTAGCTTCCAACAGAATTAATGAGAATGAGAATGATAATAATAATAATAATAATAATAATAATAATAATAATGTGATAAAGCATCAGGCATTAAAAGATTCCCTAAACAGGGCTGCCTTCAGATGTCTTCTAAAATTCACATAGTTCTTTATTTCCTTGACATCTGGTGGGAGGGTGTTCCACAGGGCGGGTGCCACCACCGAGAAGGCCCTCTGCCTGGTTCCCTGTATCCTCACTTCTTGCAGGGAGGAAACTGCCAGAAGGCCCTCAGTGCTGGACCTCAGTGTCTGGGCTGAGCGATGGGGGTGGAGACGCTCCTTCAGGGATACTGGGCCGAGGCTGTTTAGGGCTTTCAAGGTCAACACCAGCACTTTGAATTGTGCTTGGAAACGTACTGGGACCCAGTGTAGGTCTTTCAAGACCGGTGTTATGTGGTCTCAGCAGCCGCCCCCAGTCACCAGTCTAGCTGCCGCATTCTGGATTAGTTGCAGTTTCCGAGTCACCTTCAAAGGTAGCCCCATGTGGAGCGCATGGCAGTAGTCCAAGCGGGAGATAACCAGAGCATGCACCACTCTGGTGAGACAGTCCGCAGGCAGGGAGGGTCTCATCTTGCGTTCCAGATGGAGTTGGGAGACAGCTGCCCCGGACACAGAATTGACCTGCGACTCCATGGACAGCTGTGAGTCCAAAATGACTCCCAGGCTGCGCACCTGGTCCTTCAGGGGCACAGTTACCCCATTCAGGACCAGGGAGTCCTCCACACCTGCCCACCCCCTGTTCCCCAAAACTTCTGTCTTGTCAGGATTCAACCTCAACCCGTTAGCTGCCATCCATCCTCCAACTGCCTCCAGACACTGACTGGCAGAGGCTGTCTGGGGTTTCAGACAGGGGACGTTCCCATCCTGCCTGGAGAAGATGCTGCCACTGGGGACTGAAGCTGGGTGCTCTGCCCATGAGCCCCCAATCAGATGAATGCAGGGTGGGCCTTGCAGACCCCTAAACCTCCCCACGGGGGTCCCACCAACAGGCCTTTCCACATCTCTTGGGGAAACGAAAGAGGAGCCTGGAAGCCCCTGACCCTTAAGATATTATGAAGACACAAGGGACACACACAGACCCGAAGAGGTTGTACCAAATTAACAATGTTCCTGCAGTGAGGTGCGCAGGGCTAAAACAGGCTCTCCCTAAAAGAGTGAGCAGGTACAGGGGAGGAGCATAAAGGCCCCACACCCCTGGCAGATGAAAGGCTCACCTGCCCCATAGGAGTCAACTTCCTTTGGCTACTTGAGCTCCAAAAGCATCTCCTGAAGCAGCGGTTCTCAACCTGTGGGTCCCCAGATGTTCTTGGACTACAATTCCCATCATCCCTGAGCTCTGGCCTTGCTAGCTAGGGGTGATGGGAGTTGTAGTTCAACATCTGGGGACCCACAGGTTGAGAAAGGCTGTCCCAGACTACGTTGGGACTCGTGTGCCCCTCAACAGCTTCAACATTTGGCACCGGGCACAAAACTCAGCGTTATTTTTTCCTAAGATGAAATTGCTGCGTAGAATTTCTACCAGCCTTGGGGCAGAGCTGTGCGAGGGAAGCAAACCTGCACAAAGTATTTGGGTCACGAGAACGTCTTCCTTTGAGCAGCTCCCCAAAGGGATGTCAGAGCCGCCTGCTCCTGTCTCCCACGATCCGTTTTGCACATCAAACGCCCCTTCGGATCAAGGCGGCTCCTCAGGTGGGAGAGGGAGCGGGACGCATCTCCCTTGCAAGACACAGGTGCTCCCAAAACAGAGGGCCTTCTCGGTGGTGGCGCCCGCCCTGTGGAACGCCCTCCCGTCAGATGTCAAGGAAATAAACGACTACCTGACTTTTAGAAGACATCTGAAGGCAGCCCTCTTTAGGGAAGTCTTTAAGGTTTGATGTTTTATCGTGTTCTTAGTACAGTGGTACCTCCGGTTACATACGCTTCAGGTTACATATGCTTCGGGTTACAGACTCTGCTAACCCAGAACCTCGGGTTAAGAACTCTGCTTCAGGATGAGAACAGAAATCGTGCAGCGGCAGCGTGGCAGAAGGAGGAGGCCCCATTAGCTAAAGTGGTGCTTCAGGTTAAGAACAGTTTCAGGTTAAGAACGGAACTCCAGAACGAATTAAGTTCTTAACCCAAGGTACCACTGTATTCTGTTGGGAGCCGCCCAGAGTGGCTGGGGAAACCCTGCCAGATGGGCAGGGGATAAATTATTATTATTATTATTATTATTATTATTATTATTATTATTCAGGTGACAGGCAAGCAAGAAAAACTCAGCTAGTCACCAGCAAAGGATATTTCAACAGCCCCCATTGCAGGAAGGCTACAGGCGGGCGATGGGTGCCCCAGAGTGGGGAAGGGCCACAGCCTCAGGGGCAGCAAGCAGAGGGTCCCTCTCCCATCCCCACTGGCAGGATCTCCAGGCAGGGCTGGGAGAGGAGCCTGCCTGAAACCCTGGAGAGTCACTGCTGCCAGTCAGAGCAGGCAGCCCTGAGCTAGCTGGAGCCAGGGGCCTGAGTCAGGAGAAGGTCGCTCCCGATGGTCCTGTCTGGGCCCCGCAGGCAGCGCCAGCCTGGCCCTTTCTCAGGCAACCTCAAAGTGCTCTTCCACACCAGGGTTGGAAAGGAGGTAATCGCCAAGGGCACATTAAGCATAGGTTATCAGTGGAATAAACATTCACACATTTATTAGTTGAACGTATGATAGGCAAAGCAAAGATATGTACACTTTTATAACATGCAGAAAACAAGATAGGTAAAAAAATCAGGGATGGAGGTGAGGGAAGTCTTTGGGGGGGAGAGGGAGGGTTGAGGGAGAGGAATAAAGGGGGGGAAATAATGTAAATGATTACGAGGATTGACAAATTGTTATGTTGAAATTGGTTAATAAAAATCTTTTCTTTTTTAAAAAGTAGGTTATCATTGTGGCCACAACAGAATGTCTAGGCACTGGTTTTCCCCTGCGAAATTTGCTGTTGGGGTTGTTATTAATTTCATTTCTATGCTGCTTTCTATTTTAAAGGGGGGAAATATCTCCAAACGGTTTGCTGCACATGAAAACCAGGGTTAGAAACTCCGATATAGAAGCCAAATGGCACCATAAACCAAGGTTACGGTTGCCATAACAGAAAGTCTAGAGTCCATCCCCTCCCCCCCAGCAGATCCCTTGCAAGGTTCCTGGCATGGGGGGCGCACCAGAAGCCCCACTTGGCTGACACGCTGAGCCCCCTAAGCTCAGGCCTCAATGCCCCCCCTTTCCCCCTGGAAAGCTGGATTCTCCCCTAAGGGCTGGATCCCGCTTGCTCTCAGCTTCGCAGTCAACCGGAAGTCCCCCAGGCCTCCCAGCAGGAAGAGGGGGCTGGAGGGGGAGGCTGAGCTTTGCCCCACCAGGACAGGGGGAGAAATGCTCACCGCCTGGCTTTCGAAGGCTGCAGGAAGCCCTTCTCACCCCGGGAACTCGGGACTGGCTGCCCCTTTGGCGCTGCTTTGACCTGTTGCATAGTTAGAGCACACAGTTCGACTATGGAACTCCCTCCCACAAGAAGCAGCGATGGCCTGGGTGGCTTTAAAAGAGGACTGGGCAAATTCCTGGAGGAGGAGAGGGCTATGGATGGCTCCTAGCCAGAACGGCTCTGCTTGGCCTCCACAGTCAGAGACAGCCAGGCTGCTGAATCCCCGTTTCTGGAAACCCCAGGAGGACGGGATAGTTGCTCTTGTGTTCGAATCCCACTTGCGGATTTCCCTCTCGGGCAAGCATCCCCAACCTGCGGCCCTCCAGATGTTTTGGCCTACAACTCCCATGATCCCAACTAACAGGACCAGTGGTCAGGGGTGATGGGAATTGTAGTCCAAAACATCTGGAGGGCCGAAGGTTGGGGGTGCCTGCTTTGGGGGCATCTGGTGAAAACAGGGCTGGGCTGGCCGGGCCACAGGCTCTTCCGAGGTTGTTATGTTCTCATGATGTTAACGCCATGTTCCCTCATCCCTCTGAAGACCTGAATAATAATAATAATAATAATAATGATAATTTATTATTTATACCCCGCCCATCTGGCTGGGTTTCCCCAGCCACTCTGGGTGGCTTCCAACTGAATATTAAAAACAGTACAGCATCAGACATTAAAAACTTCCCTAAAGAGGGCTGCCTTCAGTTGTCTTTTAAAAGTAAAATAGTTGTTTATTGCTTTGACATCTGCTGGGAGGGCGTTCCACAGAACCACAAGTGGGGGACGGGGCTGCTGCGCTTGTGGGCTTCCTAGAGGCCAGGGAGAGAACAAAAACTGGGCGAGCTGGACCACCGGCCGAACCCAGCACTTGGGCTCCTGAAAGTTCAGTCCCATTCTCAGCACCCCTTGGGAAAACATCGGACGAGGCCAATGGCCCCTCTGGTCCAGCATCCTGGTCTCCCTGGGGCCACCCAGGTGCCGGCAGGAATAATAATAGTAATAATAATAATAGTAATAATAATAATAGCAATAATAATTTATTATTTATACCCCGCCCATCTGGCTGGGCTTCTCCAGCCACTCTGGGCAGCTTCCAACAAAGTATTAAAATACTGTAATGCATCAAACATTAAAAGCTTCCCTAAACAGAGCTGCCTTCAGATGTCTTCTAAAAGTCAGGTAGTTGTTGTTCCACAGGGCGGGCGCCACCACCGAGAAGGCCTTCTGCCTGGTGCCCTGTAACCTCACTTCTCACAGTGAGGGAACTGCCAGAAGGCCCTTGGCGCTGCACCTCAGTGTCCGGGCTGAACGATGGGGGTGGAGACGCTCCTTCAGGTATCCTGGACCGAGGCCGTTTTGGGCTTGAAAGGTAAGCTCCAACACTTTGAATTGTGCTCGGAAACATACTGGGAGCACCCGGGCCAAACAGCACTCTGCCCCTGCAAATCCCAGCCACCGGTGTTTGGAGGCATCACTGCCTCTGGCTGTGGAGGTTCTACACCTGTGGCTCGTTGTGCAGGCAAGCCCTTTCCTCCTCCATTAATTTGTCTAATCTGCCTGCCTCCAGTGGGAAGGAGTTCCACAGTTCAACTAAGCACTGCAGGAAGAACTTTCTTCTCTCTGTCGGGAATCTTCCAACACTGGACCCCCAAAGCTCAGGTACGCTGAGAGCCACAGCCAAAACAGCATTTGGGTTGGGTCCAGGTGCCTTGTGCGTCCCAGAGAACCCCTATGGCAGACTGCCCCCCTTATGTGCTTGCAGGGGCTGATGGGAGTTGCAGTCCCAAAGTTGCATCCGGAGGGTCCCAGGTGGGGGGGGGGGAGCAAGGCCTGAGGCTTCGCGGCTGCGAGGTGCAAGGAGCAATCCTTGCAGGAACCGGACGCAAAGAGAGTGACTCTGCAATTCTCCTCCGCCGGGAAGCGCAAAGGCAGCAATCCGGGCGGACGCCTCTCCTGCTGGGGCAGCTGCCGTCGACTTCGCCCTGCTTGGCCTTGCAGACCTGGGGCGTCCATGCAACGCGCCCCCCCCCCCACAGCCTGGCCTTCCCGACCCACTGCAGGAGCTGCCGCCCCCTTTCCTCCGCCCCATTTGCACACCCGGCGCGCAACCCCGCAGTGCGCTCTGCAGAACGGAAAACTCGACGGCGGCTGCGGAGCGGCGCTCCTGCCTCGCCCTCGCCTCCCGCGGCGCTCTGCCCATGCTCGGGTACTGCAGACCCACAGGCAAACCCCCCCAGGGCGTCGGAGGGGCGCTCTGCACGGGCTCAGAGGCACTCTTGCCGCCCAAAAGAAAAGCACCCCACCCCGCTCCTGGTTGGCGAGCCATTGCCCGTCCCGGGGCGAGAGAGGCGCCCTCTGCGCGGGCTCAGAGACCCCCTGGCCAAGTCGCCTTACCCCGCCCGGCCCCGATCCCAGCCCCACTTACTGGTCCGGGTGGGATCCGCCTCGCTGGAGCAGCTGGCGCAGCGGGACGGCGGCGCGCCCCAGGAAGCGGTCGGTGCCGACCAGGGCGCGCTGCCAGACGGTGAGCTGCAGCAGGAGCGCCGGGTCGTCGCCGGCGTCGTCGGGGCCGGGCGTGGGCGGCAGCTGGAGCGCGCACTCGTCGGCCCAGCGCGGCCCGCTCCGCTGCGGCGCCACCGGCGTGCGGTACTTCTGGCCGCCCAGCTGCAGAGCCACGAAGGCGTCGCCCGACGGGCCGCCCTTGGCGCGCAGAGCCCGCGCCTGCACCACCGTCACCTGGACGTGGCTGGGCAGCCACGACGGCGGCGGCGAGGACGGAGCCCCATCCGCCGACGACGACGACGACACCCGGCTCATCCTCGCCGGGGAAGGCGCACAAGGGCGGGCCTCTGCAGCGGCGGCGGCGGCGGCTCCGCGTCCCTCCGTCTGTCCGGGCGCCCGGCCGGCCTCCTCGGCTCGCTGCTGGCCAAGACGCGCCCTCCCTCCTCTCCTCCTCTCCTCCTCCTCCCTCCTTCTTCCCTCCCTCTTTCTCTCCTCTCCTCCTTCCTCCCCTCCCTCTTTCCCTCCTTCCTCCGCAGGCTCCTCCTCCCGCCCCGTCGCACGGGCGGACAGCTCGGCAGCTGCAGACGCGGCGCTTGCAAGGCGAGGGGGCTGCTGGCACCGCCTCTTGCTCTTGCTCTCCACCGCCGACGCCCCCCCCTCCACCCTCCAGCAGCCCGGGGCAGGATCCAAGCGCCGCCGCCGCCCCGCCGGGGGGAAATGCAAAAGACGGGCTGCCCCCGTCGCCTTTGCAACCCGGGAAATGCAACGCGGAGCGCCGCTGGTGCGCCTTTGCAGAATCCGGGCTCTGCGCCCCGATGGGCCCCTGGCAGGCGGCCAGCTCTGCCCCCCTCCCCATTCCCGGCGGGGTTGGCCCAGGGCCCGACTTGGGAGGGGGTGGGGGGTGCAGGAGGGGCACGATCCCCAGCCAAGCTCTCCTGGGCAGCCCCGTTGGCACTGCGGAGCGCTCCTTCGGCTCGGCTGGTGAATGGCAGCTTGGGCTAGACTCGGTTTGGCAGGGCACAGACCCAAACTTCCTGCGGGATGGAGCCCTTTCCAGTGACTGCCACAGAGAAGGCCGTTTATTTATTTCTGGGAGTATTTTAATCATAGTATCATAGAGCTGGACGACTGGCAGGGACCCCTGAGGGTCATCTAGACCAACCCCCTCAAGTGCGTGAATCACAGCTCAAGCATTTCTCGCAAATGGCTATCCAACCTCTGTGGAAAAACCTCCAAGAAAGGAGAGGCCATCACCTCCCGAGGAAGCCCATTCCACTTTTGAATGGCTGCCGCATGCAGTCAGAAAGTTCTTCCCTTTTCTTGTAACGCGATTCCATTGGTTCGCGTCTTCCCCTCTGGAGGAGCACCAGAAAACAAGTTTGCTCCCTCTTCCCTGTGAACAGCCCTTCAGCTATAACAGAATAACAGAACCATTCACAGAGTTGGAAGGGAACCACCAGGGTCATCTAGTCCAACCCCCTGCAAGGCAGGAATCTTTTGCCAACATGGGACTTGAAACCACAACCCTGAGATTGAGTCTCATGCTCTACTGACTGAGCCTTCTCCATTAACGATGGTTCTCATATCTCCTCTCCGTCTCCTCCAGGCTCAACATACCCAGCTCCTTTGACCGTTCCTCATCAGGCTTGGTTTCCAGACCCTGGATCGTCTTGTTGCACACCTTCCAGCTTATCAATATCTGTTCCTCCCTGCCTTTCGTTGTAAGTCGCCTTGGGCAATACAATAATAGTAATACGTAGTAAATAAAATAATAAGAATAAGAATAATAAACAATCCCAGCCCTAATACTACATGCCACACACCACAGCACCAAAAATTTGGCCCCTCATATGCAGGGTCTTGTGAGTTGAAGCTGAAATTTCCTCTTCTGAGCCGCACTACAGTTATACTATTCCCCTTTTAAGCTAGTTCTTGTCCAAGGTGGGGGATTTATTGGAGAAATTGCTTGTGGGGAGATATTTTAACGGTAGATCTGTGACGTCACTCCCCAGCTTACAGCACAGTGCCCCTCTGAAGCAAGAGGGGTCTGGAGACAGTGAACTGAGTTCAGCCTAGAGGAGGATATTTCAGTGGGAAGGCAGTAGCCATTGGGCAATGCTCCCTCTCGGGTGAGCGTGTTCATGGTAGCAGAGAAATGCCCCAAGCTCCAATGCCAGGTCGCAGGAAACACATGCATGTTGCACTTCTCAAGCGGGGGCTGCGCATTCCTGGGTGTGTCACCGTGCAGTAAAAGCCTTCTCCCTTTTTCGTATTTGCAGAGCCAGCGGCAGACTTACAACTGTTGCTGCAGCCCCTTTAAGAGACCAGCTCACTCCTTGGCTCCAGAGATGTGTGACAGCCAAATCCTGTCCAAATACATGTTGCCTATTTATCAGCATTGCAAGAGAAAAACAGAATGCAAACTCATTCCCTGTGTTGCAGTGGGCTGGAATAGATTACCTCTGGGGGCCCTTCCAAGTGTACAGTCCTGTGATTCCATGACTGTTAACCACTGATGTGGCAGCCTTGAATTTTCAGGTGCAGTGCATCTATTATTATTATTATTATTATTATTATTATTATTGGATTGTAATTTGGTCTTTTTTGTGCATTTTTTTTTGTTTTGTGTATTTTTATGGAATTGGATTATGATTTGATTTGTTATTGATTGGAGGCTTTTAATGGAAAATTAATTAAAATTATTATATATAAAAAAATGCCCAATTTCTGCATTGTGCAAAGCTGACCCCTGAGAAGGCAGTACCTGCAGAAGGCCCTCCTCGCTTGCAGAGCGCAGGGACTGACCGGACAGAGCAGCGGGGGGAGACAACCTTCCAGGTCTCCTGGTCCTGAGCTGCACAGGGCTTTTATGCACCCAAAATGGCACCTTGAACTTAGCCCAGGAGCTCATTAGAAGCCCGGGCAACTCTTCCCAGTGGGGAGACGTGTTGGCAATAGTTTGCCCCAGTGCAGGGCCATCTTAAGCATATCCGGTGCAGTGGTGCAAAGATCCCTCCTGGGCCACCCCCTTTCCCAGAGTTTTTGACCTTTTTTAGGGCTGGAGGGGGCGGGCAGCGGCTGGAGGGTAGCTCCTCCAGCGGGGAAGAGGTGGAGGCTGGACGTGGCGCCTCCCAGCTCAGCTGGACGCTTCGTGCCGCGGTGGCCACAGCAGGCAGCACACCGAGTGATCGGGCCTGCGCTGAGCGAGTGAAGGCACGTCCCTCGCTCACTCAGCGCACTCATTCGGTGTTCCCCGGACTCTCGCCTGGCGCCCTCCAGAACTTGGCACCGTGGCGCCCCGCACCGCTAGCCTCTATGGATAAGACGGGCCTGCCCCAGTGAGCAGATGAACAGCTGCATTTTGCAACGGCTGCCGCTTCTGGACCGACCCCAAGGGCAGGCCCCCAATCAAGCAATGGCAGCAATCTATCCTGGAGGTGACCAGCGCCTGGACAGGACTGGCCTGCTATTGACGAAGGAAGGCGTCATCCAAGATGGACTGTGGATCCTCGATGCTGCATCTGAGAAAACTCGTGGCCAGAAGTGAGCTCTCATTTCCCATCCACCCACCCCAGGTCTGTCTTGTGATGCCTGCCTGGCTTAGCTGCTCTCCCTCGCACACACAAAACACTTTGCTTTGTTGCAGCTGCAGAAATGCCTGGTGCAAATTCTGGAGCAGTGAGTCTTGGTCCAAGGAGTCTGGCTCCAGCCACGGACAAATGTAGATAAGCTGGGTGGGAGGAGGGATACATTTGCCCCTGGATGCCCCTGCCAAGCTCCGAAGCCCGGGGGCCAACAACACCCCCCGCCTCTCCCACAGAGAGCCCCCCTCCCAAGCCAGCTGAAAGCAATTTGGGCAAATCCCACACAGGATCATCTCTGCAGCAGCTGCATCTCTCTGGCAAGGGCACGTCCATCTCCCCTGTGTCAGCTGAGGGGCACCTGCCACAGGGATCGGATGTCCGCAGCCTCCGCCTCTTCCTCCTCCAAACAGCATGCGGGTTCAAGAGAACAAGAGGCATTCTGAGCCACCCACAAGCGCTCTGGGGCCTGCTCACCATTGAGGGTCCTAGAAGGTCAAAGAGCCAGTGTGGTGTAGTGGTTAAGAGTGGTAGATTCGTAATCTGGGGAACCGGGTTCGCGTCTCTGCTCTTCCACATGCAGCTGCTGGGTGACCTTGGGCTAGTCACACTTCTCTGAAGTCTCTCAGCCCCACTCACCTCACAGAGTGTTTGTTGTGGGGCAGGAAGGGAAAGGAGAATGTGAGCCGCTTTGAGATTCCTTAGGGTAGTGATAAAGCAGGATATCAAATCCAAACTCCTCTTCTTCTTCTTCTCCTTCCTCTTCTTCCTCCTCCAAGCCAGCCCTCCATCTCTTGCTCAGTGGTTAAACCTGCCTCGAAAAGGAGGGGCAGGGGCTCCCCACCCACAGGCAGACTCAGGGTCTTTTGCACCCTTGGCAAGGAGCTGGATTGGCATGGAGAGGCACCATTTTTGTGTTGCCCTGGGCCTGCGCCCCTGGTGGGGGTTTTATAAACAAACATCTGCCCTTTTTCCCCTTATGGGGTACCCAAGAGCCCATATAGAGTCCTTTGTAGGTTCCCTATTGGTAGGAGAAAATAACAGAGGCCAAGCAGAGAATATTGAGAAGCAAAGCAGCTAGTAAGCCTGATCTTTATTGATCTGTTGCAACAGGGTACTCCCTCACACACAGGAAAGGAGGAGGACCCTGAACCAAGGTGTGCCCGCCCTTATATAGACATTTTAAATTGCATTCCCTGGAGCTCCAGACCACCCCTCCATACATCATATATACATCATAGAAGGGGTGTAGCCCAAGACCACCCCCCCAGATACATCATAGCTACATCACAGAAAAGGTGGTCTACAGCAGAAATCTGAGTGTGTTGTTTATCTCGTCTGACAGGTTACCTGTTAATGCTCACTTGATTGGATACCCTGGGGAGCCTGGCCAGTCTTTGGTAATGATAAATACTTAGTTTCTGAGCCAGGTCACAGGCTCACCGTATTCGAACCCAGACATACCCTTAAGACAGGATTTGTGAAGGAAAAGACAATGGGGAGGCGTTTCCATTTTCCTTTGATCTTGCAGAGGAAACACTTGCTCAGTTTGGGAATCAAAAATGGTTTCAGGTCAGTCTTCCTGTGTTGATCTATGCATGTGCTTGGTTGGCACATTTATTATATATCTAAGACCTTAAAATTCTTATCACAGGGGCCAGCCTGGCTGACCCCTAGGTACGCCTCTGTCTCCTCCCAACCAGCTCCTGACTCTGAACTCTTGGATCAAATCAATGGTTCTCACTGGGGCCCCTCAGATGCCCCAGGGAGAAACCCACAAGCAGGATTCGAACACAAGAGCCTCCCCACCCCCTACCGCCTGGTATTCAGAAGGGAGGAGAGGGTTGTGGGTCTCCACAGCAGCAAGGCTGCCTTATAGGTGATGCCGGATTCAAGCTTGGAATTCAAAAGGCCTCCCCCCTAAAAACAGCTCCCCTCTCCAAACTAACAAGAGCTAAGCCCCCTTTTTAAAAGCAGTCCCTTTCACTTGCAGGACATTCTAGCTGAGCCTGGATGGCTCCCCCAGCAAATAATCCAGGGAACTCACTGCCTCATGGCACCTGTCTGGGAAACCGAGACTCCTGCCTCCTTTGCTGGCTACCTTCATTCCACCTGCGAGGTGTTTTCTTCAGGAGCTGAGGAGGGCCCCCCCCCAGCTGGCAAAAGCCCGCTCAGAAGCATGTTTGGCTCCTAGCTGTGCAAAGCAAACTGGTTCTGTGTCATCACTTTGGGGCTGGTGTGGACCTGGAATAAATCTGGGGTGCTTTTAAAGCAAAGTGTGGGCGTGGGGAAGGAAGACCTCCTTGCTTAAGCAATGCTTCCTTCGCATTTCTGAAGCGGGGAGGACTTGAGATGGAGCTGCCTCTGCAATGGGCAGGTCTGACTGCCTGGCGCTTGGCCTCCTCTTCGAAATTCTTCCACATTCCCTTCTCTCCCAAGGCAGTGGCTTTTAGGAGGGGGCATGGCAGCTTCTGAACCCCTCCACCAATTCTGCACGCCCGCTTTTGCAGGGATCTCGCCAAACGCAGCTCTGCATTATTCCGCGAGTGCCCTGCGACGCTCAGCTTGGGGAAAAGAGGTGGCAGGTGTGAAGGACCCGGGAGCAGAATGCTGCTTACAGCTCCAACCACTAGGCAGCGCCTGTTAGGATATAGTTCCGTTCCACCTTAAAAGGGAACAGGCATGACTGTTGTGTGTTCACTTCCAGCACAGGCTTGCTGGGAACTTCCGTTTGTATATTGCTTTTGCTGTTTGCTGGACACGAAGGGAAGCAGAGATGCTTTTTCTTTGTTCCTGAACTATGCTGGTTAAATGCCTGTAAATAATGCTTAACATGTCTCTGTCCGCCTCTTCCGTTGTGAGAAGATTTATTCACTCTGCTGATAGAGCGTGCACAGCTTCTAACAGCTCGGTCCAGTATACCTGAAGGTGCGACTCCACCCCCATCATTCAGCCCAGACACTGAGGTCCAGCTCCAAGGGCCTTCTGGCGGTTCCCTCACTGCGAGAAGCAAAGCTACAGGGAACCAGGCAGAGGGCCTTCTTGGTGGTGGCACCTGCCGTGTGGAACACCCTTCCATCAGATGTCAAAGAAATAAATAATTATCTGACTTTTAGAAGACATCTGAAGGCAGCCCTGCTTAGGGAAGCTTTTAATGTTTAATAGGTTATTGTATTTTAGTGTTTTGTTGGAAGCCGCCCAGAGTGGCTGGGGAAGCCCAGCCAGATGGGTGGGGTATAAATAATAAATTATTATTATCTGAGGCTCGTGTCGCTGTTTGATGCTGTTCCAAGGGAGACCGGTGATCGCCCGGCCGGTGGCTGGAGCCAGCTGGGGGCCTGCCTGATGCCCCCGTCTCCCCAGCAGTATCCCAACAGGGCCATCCTCCTCCTCTTCTCACCTTAGCCAGGAGTGGGCCCTTTAGGCTGCTGTTAGGTGGGGAGCAGCCAGCAAGCGCCCCTCCCTCCCTCCCTCTCCAGGCAGCAGAGCAGCCTCACAGCAGATCACCTGGAGATTATTCACAGGTGGAAGGCAGCACCTAGGCAGGAAGGAAGGAAGCAGCCCCTGTCAGCCCAAGGCAGTCCTGAACAGTCAGTGGGAAGACAGAGGATTCAGAAGGAGGTTTGAGAGGGTCAAGAGGGCAGAAGAATGGGAACTTTTTACAAACTACTTAAAACAACAACAAAATGAACTGGACTCCTTGGCAGGTTTTGAAGAAACATACACCAATTTCTTGACTGTTAATATAATAGGTAGACAATTTAAGGATCTTTACAATTTTACAATATGCAGAGAACAACATGTGCTGAAAAATCAGAGAGAGGGAAGTCTGGGGGGGAGGGTTCTTTTTGGGGAGGGGGGAAATTGGGGGGATGATGAAGAGGATATGTTATGATAATTTGTTATATTGAAATCATTAATAAAAATATTTTTTTAAAAAAATAGAGAGTCAAGCGGGTGTGTGGCACTTGAGGAAAATGCCAGAAGCCTTCAAGGAAACAAGGCAATTTGAGGGACAAATAGCATCCAAAAACTTATTTAAAAATATCAATGACTTCCTTTCTTCTCTTTCATGGTTCATTTGGCATGCCATAAATCCCTGGATATTTTACATAAACTAAACCATTCAGTATTCCATCATTACATCCATCAAAACTTATTTACGCCGTTGAATTTATCTTTTTTAAAAATAGTTTTTATTGATTTTTACATTTTATCTTGATCACAAGAACATCATCTTAGATATAAACCCAAATGCCCCCCTCCCCCCCCCACGACTTCCCTCAACTTCCTCTTCTGGTTTGTTGCATTATAATTTCCCTGCTTTTTGGTTATACCTTAATACTGTATTCTCTAAATTAGGTACTTTCTTTATTCTATTTGGTAATTGTAACTGTTTAGTCAAATCCTGCTAGTGAGTTCATTTTCTTTACAATATTTCTGTAAATACATCGTAAATGGTTCCCACTCCTTTTCAAAGTCTCTATTGTCTTTGTCTCTTAATCTCCCAGTCAATTTGGCCATTTCGGCGTAGTCCATCAGTTTGTCTTGCCATTCTTCTTTAACTGGTATCTCCTCGCTTTTCCACTTTGGGGCTAGCAGTATCCTAGCCGCCGTTGTAGCATACATGAAAATTTTCTTCTTCTCTTTTGACAGGTAATGCCTAATAAAAATGCTTCTGGACTTTTTGACAAAGGTTATCTTAAACATCTTTTTCATTTCGTTATATATCATTTCCCAATATTTCTTGATTATTTTACAATTCCACCACATATGTAAAAAAGTACCCTCTTTTTCTTTACATGTCCAACATTTTTTAAGAGCCTGTTCTATACATACACCACTGAATTTATCTTAATGCTCCCCATGTTTACAAGTGTATACAATTTCCCCCCATATTTTCAATAAACATTTTCCAATCTCCTCTAAACGCATCTCCTTCTCCTTCTTCTTCTTCTTCTTCTTCTTCTTCTTCTTCTTCTTCTTTTCTTCTCTTATTCTATATGTTAAGTCTGCAAGCTGCACATATTCCATTAGCTTAAGTTGCCATTCTTCTTTAGTTGGGACCAAAATGTCTTTATCTGGTGGGATCTATGGGACCCTTCTCATCTGCCCCTGAGGGGAAGACCGGAACTAATGGATACCAATGACAAGAAATACGATTCTCACTTAACTTTCAGAATAACTTTCTGACAGTAAGAGCTGCTTGACAGTGGAATTGACTCCCTCGGGAGGCGATGGACTCTCCTTCCTTGGAGGTTTTTAATAATACTGTAATAATGAGAACACTTTTATTATTTATACAAAAAATTCCCCAACCACTCTGGGCAGCTTCCAGCAAAATATAAAAAATAATAAAATGTCAGACGTTAAAACCTTCCCAGCCTTCAGATGTTTTCTAAAAGTTGTGTAATTCTTTATCTCCCTGACATCTGATGGGAGGGCATTCCACAGGGCAGGTGCCTCCACCGAGAAGGCCCTCTGCCTGGTTCCCTGTGAAATAAAAAAATTAAGGTCATATATACAGTATATATATATATATATATTGTTCATAACTGCATATATAAACCACATGTCTGAAAGCCCACAGAAAAAGTCCTGAAACCATTTTGTTCCTCCCAAATTGACTTCAAATATTTCTCTGCAAGGTCAAAGGAAAATGGAAAAGCCTCCCCATTGTCTTTTCCTTCACAAATCCTGTCTTAAGGGCACATTTAACATATGAATAGGGTGTGAGCCTGTGACCTGGCCCAGGAACTAAGTATTTATCATTACCAAAGACTGGCCAGGCTTCCCAGGGTATCCAATCAAGTAAGCATTAACAGATAACCTGCCAGACAGGAGATAAACAACACACTCAGATTTCTGTTGTAGACAACCTTTTCTGTGATGTATGTATGATGTTTCTGGGGGTGATCTTGGACTCCAGGGTGGGCAATTTAAGATGTCTATATAAGGGCGGGCACACCTTTGTTCTGGGTCCTCCTGCTTGAGGGGAGTGGGGACCCTGTTGCAACAGTTCAATATAAATCAGGCTTACTAGCTGCTTTGCTTCTCAATATTCTCTGGTTGGCCTCTGTTATTTTCTCCTACCGATGGAGAACCTACAAAGGACTCTATGAGGGCTCTTGTGCCCCCCATAAGGGAATAAGGGCAGATTTTTCGTTTATTACACCTGTAACTTTGCTTCTTGCAATGAGAGAACCGCCAGAAGACCCTCAGAGCTGGATCTCAGTGTCTGGGCTGAACGATGGGGGGTGGAGACGCTCCTTCAGGTATGAGCATCCTGTCAGGGATGCTTTAGCTGAGATTCCTGCATTGCAGGGGGTTGGGCTGGATGACCCCTGGGGGTCCCTTTCAACCCTTCTATGATTCTGTGAATTCAAGGAAGAGCCGAAGTTCCAGCAGAGACACTTTAAAGGAGGTTCCATTTGCTCTTGAGAAAAGAAGATTAGGGCAGAAGTTAATATTCAGCTACTTCCAAGATACGCCCAGAAGAAAGCTGGAAGAAGCTATTTCCCCCCACTGCGCCCCCCCTTGCTGCTGCTGACATGAGAAGAAGAGCCTAAATTAGCATTTTCAGCTAGAAAAACATTCCTTCTTGCTGACAGCTGCTGAAATGGAAGGAGCTGCAGGAATGTTTTCCCTGGAGAGGAGCAGAGGCCCAGGGAGGGCACCACTACCCCACAGCGACCTTGCGCATCAGGTGCCGTGCTTGGGGGGGGGCAGGGAGCAGGGCCCCTCAAATGTTGCAGGGGGTGGACTAGAGGACCCCTGGGTGTCCCTTCCAGCTCTGCAATTCTCTGTTCAAAGGAACTCTGCACAGCAGGTCTTTTTGCCTCTTGCTTGGTCCTCACCTCCTGAAGGAGGCAAGGGAGGGGCCCTTAAAGGTGCAGGCACATCCATCCTTACAGGTCTAACCTGCAGTGCTCAGGTGAGAACCAGCAGTTGCAGGTACACTGAGCAGGGCGGTGTTCCTTTGCTCCTCGGTTGCTGGCCCGGAGGCCTAGAAACTTGCAAGGCTGCTGTGTTCTGCAGTGTGGGGATCACACACACACCCACCCACCCACACCCCACTGGTGTTGCACAAAGGAGCTCAGCCAAGTGACCTGCCTTAACGAAGGCTAAAATAACCAAGTATATAGCTGGTGCCAAATAAATTAGCAAAAACGCATACGACAGAATCAGGTAAACATTGGAAGTGTAAAGCTATGGATGAAACTTTTTCCCATATATGGTGGACCTGTGGAGTTATTATTAGTAGTATTAGTTTTACATATAATCACATTAAAGGTAAAGGTAAAGGGACCCCTGACCATGAGGTCCAGTCGTAGACGACTCTGGGGTTGTGGCGCTCATCTCATTTTATTGGCCAAGGGAGCCGGCGTACAGCTTCCGGGTCGTGGCCAGCATGACTAAGCCGCTTCTGGCGAACCAGAGCAGCGCATGGAAACACCGTTTACCTTCCCTCTGGAGTGGTACCTATTTATCTACTTGCACTTTGACGTGCTTTCGAACTGCTAGGTTGGCAGGAGCAGGGACCAAGCAACGGGAGCTCACCCCGTCGCGGGGATTCAAACCTCCGACCTTCTGATCGGCAAGCCCAAGGCTCTGTGGTTTAGACCATGGGTAGGCAAACTAAGGGATGCGGGTGGCGCTGTGGGTTAAACCAGGCTGTCTTGCCACGGCTGCATGTTCTCTTGCAAAGCAGTGACGCTACAGCCCAGCCTTGAATAATAATAATAATAATTTATTATTTATACCCCACCCATCTGACTGGGTCTCCCCAGCCACTCTGGGTGGCTTCCAACCAAATATCAAAAACAATACAGCGTCAGACATTAAAAACTTCCCTAAACAGGGCCGCCTTCAGGTGTCTTTTAAAAGTAAAATAGTTGTAAAATAGTTGTTTATTGCCTTGACATCTGCTGGGAGGGTGTTCCACAGGGCAGGCGCCACCACCGAGAAGGCCCTCTGCCTGGTTCCCTGTAACTTGGTTTCTCGCAGTGAGGGAACCGCCAGAAGGCTCTCAGAGCTGGACTTCAATGTCTGGGCAGAACAATGGGGGTGGAGATGCGCCTTCAGGTCTACTGGGCTAAGGCCATTTAGGGCTTTCAAGGTCAGCACCTTGAATTGTGCTTGGAAATGTACTGGGAGCCAATGTAGGTCTTTCAAGACCGGTGTTATGTGGTCTCGGCGGCTGCTCCCAGTCACCAGTCTAGCTGCCACATTCTGGATTAGTTGTAGTTTCTGGGTCACCTTCAAAGGTAGCCCCACGTAGAGCACATTGCAGTAGTGCAAGTGAGAGATAACTAGAGCCAATGGCGTAGCGTGGGGGGTACAGGGGGGGCCGGCCACACCGGGCGCAACATCGGGGGCGCGCGCTCGCACTCGCAGCTCTCTGCCCCTACCTGGCTCCACGGGTTAGGGAGCGCAAATTACTTGCCTTGCCCCGGGTGCTGACAACCCACGCTACGCCACTGACTAGAGCATGCACCACTCTGGCGAGACAGTCTGCAGGCAGCAAATGCAGCGCAGCCATGCTCTGAGCCTGCAAAACCGGGCGCCTGAAAGCCTCCTTTATAAATACTCCCACCTTGTCCCCCATTGCAAAAGGAGTCTGGAGAGGCACACTCAGCACAGCAGCAGCAGGGTGATAATTAGCAGCCGTTAATTGTGCAATTAACTGACAGAGCTCAGCCAAGGAAGGAGTTGGACTGGGCTCGGCTGAACTGGTGTTACTGGGTGGGTTTTCTGTGGGGGCCTGGCTGGCCCCTCGCCCCTGGCTGAAAGGCAAAGCAAAAGGCAGGAGGCGGCAGGCAGGGCCAGGATGCTGACCCAGCAGGAGTGCGCCTTGCCCTTCCCTCCAGAGTGTGCTGCGCTCAGCTCTTTGGCTCTCAGGAGCAGCCCTGACCTTGGGGAAGGCGGTCCTAAGAGCTTTGCAACACGCAAAGCGGCGCTTCATGCATTGGCTGCAAAAAACACCCAAGAAAGAGAGAGACTCTTAGGTTTCATCTGAAGTTGAGCCACATCTGAGCTAGCGGGCGCTCTCTCCAATTTCGCTCTCTTCCTATTACTGCTGTTTGCTTTATATAATTGCTGTATGTTTTAAATTATGGTTTGTAGTCCGGCAAATTGTGTGATGCTAAAAATGCCCAGGTTGTGGGTTCGATCCCCGTATGGGGCAGCTGCGTATTCATGCATAGCTGGGGGGTAATGTTCCTTATGGTCCCTTCCAACTTTAGGATACTATGAAATTGTTGTGGCATTTGGCAAGTACAATAAACTTATTGATCAGGGGTCAGCAAACTTTTTCAGCCGGGGGTCGGTCCACTGTCCCTTAGACCTGGGGGGGGGCAGACTATATTGGGGGGGGCGAATTCCTATACCCCACAAATAACCCAGAGATACATTTTAAATAAAAGGACGCATTCTACTCATGTAAAAACACACTGATTCCCGGACCATTCATGGGCTGGATTTTAGAAGGCGATTGGCTGGATCCGACCCCCGGGCCCTAGGTTGCCTACCCATGTTATTGATGATCAAGATGATGAAGAAGAAGAATTCTTGGAGGGGGACAGAGCGTGCTTCAAGTGTACTTTGAAACTGAGGTTCCCAGAGTCGGTGGTGGAATTACCGGGGGGGGGTGTGCTAAGAGTTGGGGGGGCAGAGAGTTAGTGCAGGTGCAAATGATGATCAGACCTTGGGGATGACTAGATCAGGTTCATCCAGTTTGTTTAATTAATTCATTACAGTACATAGTTTTAACTGGGTTTTGAATTCATTGCAATTAATTGTTACTGTTTTGAATTGTACTGCGTTATCATCTTCCTTAGTGGGTCATGCAAACCGTTAGTCTGAATAGAGATTTTGGAGGGGGGCACTGGGGAGGAGTTAATTGAACCAAGGGAGCAATAGCCCCCCAAAATTTGAAAAACCATTTTTTGTTCCTCTGTTATTATTTTCCCCAGTAGTGATGTATGGAAGTGAGAGCTGGACCATCAAGAAGGCTGATCACCGAAGAATGGATGCTTTTGAATTCTGGTGCTGGAGGAGACTCTTGAGAGTCCCATGGACTGCAAGAAGATCCAACCTCTCCATTCTGAAGGAAATCAGCCCTGAGTGCTCACTGGAAGGACAGATCCTGAAGCTGAGACTCCAATACTTTGGCCACCTCATGAGAAGAGAAGACTCCCTGGAAAAGACCCTGATGTTGGGAAAGATGAAGGGCACAAGGAGAAGGGGACGATGGAGGACGAGATGGTGGGACAGTGTTCTCGAAGCTAAGAACATGAGTCTGACTAAACTGCGGGAGGCAGTGGAAGACAGGAGGGCCTGGCGTGCTCTTGTCCAGGGGGTCACGAAGAGGCGGACATGGCTAAACAACAACAGCAATTATTATTTTTACTGTATTGCTTTGACTTACTCTCTCCCCCCCCAAAAAAAACACACCACATGATGCAATGTTTGGGTGCAGCTGCTTTCAGGGTGTGCCCACAGTTTAGCCTGTTAGGGTTGTGCAAGGAACACCCTCCCACTTCATACAGGGACAGGTTTTGCGCTTTTGCTCAGCGGCTGCCCCCACAAAGGGCAGCTGGAGAAATCCCACCCCCCAGGCATTGGGTGGGAATCAGAGGACAGCTGGACTTAGGGGTCTTTGCCTGCTGAAATTCTTGAGCAGCCCAGTTTCCTTCAATCCTCTGAGCTCTGTCCCAGCTGCATTCAGGCGGGAAGTCCAACAGCACCCTCTGCTGCCAGGCCCTCATTTCCTCGCAAGCCACAATATTCCCTTCCCTGACACCGCGAATGGGGGTCTGCTCACCAAGACCATTTTGGCTCCTCTTCATCTGGCCCCTTGGCCCATGGGGAGGGGGCAACCGCCAACTCACCTTTTGGGCTGCTGGCACCAAACTCCACTCCCTCCCTCCCCCATGTCATGGGCACCCCCTCTGCCCATACAGCCATCCCTTCTCTCCTCTTCCTGTCCCCAAATTATACCTCAATAGGGGTGGGTACCTCAATAGGGACGCGGGTGGCGCTGTGGGTTAAACCACAGAGCCTAGGATTTGCCAATCAGAAGGTCGGCGGTTTGAATCCCTGCGATAGGGTGAGCTCCCGTTGCTCGGTCCCTGTTCCTGCCAACCTAGCAGTTTGAAAGCACGTCAAAGTACAAGTAGATAAATAGGTACCACTCCGGCGGGAAGGTAAACGGCGTTTCCGTGCGCTGCTCTGGTTCGCCAGAAGCGGCTTAGTCATGCTGGCCACATGACCTGGACGCTGTACGCCGGCTCCCTTGGCCAATAAAGCGAGATGAGTGCTGCAACCCCAGAGTCGTCCGCAACTGGACCTAATGGTCAGGGGTCCCTTTACCTTTAGGGGTGGGTGCCACAGACAACACAGCTAACCAGCTTGTATGTGAGTCTTGGAAGCTATCCCCAAACCTGTGCTGGGACCCCTTACAATGAAATCAAACTGCCAATCAAAGGCAGCCAGATCCAAGACATCCGTCAATTGGGCCCTTGTCACTCAGCAGATGCTGTTCTACCAACTAACTAGTGAAATAGATGGCAGGCGATCATTCCAGCCAAGATCCCACAAGCACTGCACAGTCCAGAAATCTTCCCATGACAAGTGGGACTTCTGTAAAGGGGGGGGGCTGGTTTGAAAGCACCACTCCCCACCTTTTAATGTTTATTTTATTTAATTAAATTTATATACTGCCCTTCATCAAAAGATCTAAAAACACCACCTGAAAATAAAACGCTGGTTTCTTCTCCCACATTGTTTCCAACAACGACTGAATAAATTCTGTTGATTTACAGAAGTGAATTAGATAAAAAGGCAGATCTGCCCCAATCCTGCTCCATTCCCTCTCTTTCTCTCTCGTTCCCAGCAGAAGCCAGCGATGGGCAGTGCCAATGGGCATCGCAAAGACCCCTCTCCTCCTTCTCTCTCTCACCCCCCCAATCCCTAAAGCAGTTTTGCCACTATTTATAAAACGAGTCCAAATTTCCTTTTAGGAAAGGTTAAGTTTATAAGTGAATAAAATATACCCACAAGTGGGGATGGAAGGATCTGCTCAGCTTTTGCCCTCTGGGTTTCTTAATTCCAGTTCTCCGTGTTTCTGCTGCAATTTGCAACAATAATAATAATTAATAATGATGAATCCTAGGAAGGGAGCAAGCACCGAGGCAACTGCCCTTCTTGCAAGCCGGCAGGTTGTGTCCCAGAGGAGAAAATGGCCCAGTGGGAACCCCAGTCGGGGCTGAGAGGCCAGGGGCCGCCTGCCTCTCCCCTTCCCCACACTGGGATTGTAACTGAGCCCTCCATCTCCACTCCCCCCTCGCTTCAATTACATCAGAGAATTAGTTGGCCAGAAAAAGGTTAATAGAGGTGACTCCCTGCACCCACCCACCCACATTGCGGCACCTGCTGGGGGGGGTCTCCTGCCCCTGAGGGCCTGGCGGGGAGGAGGGCTTGTTGTATAATTGCGCCAGGCGGCTGGGCTTAGTTATCACAGCATCAGCAGTTGACCTGTCAGTCAAGGAGGCGGGGGTGGGGGTGGGGAGGGGAAGGGGGTCCCAGGGATGCTCCTCGCTTGCTGGAAGGAGTCTAGGGGGTCTCGCGGAAGGGAGGCAAAGAGGGGAGACCCCCCATGGCCGTGACAGGGTCCAGCTAGCCCAGTTTGGGGAGGGGATGAGGGTCCCTAAAAAGAATGGGGGGAGGGGGATCCAGGCTGGGGTCATTCAACTGCTTTCCTAAGAGCATAGGCTGGATCAGGCCAAGGAAAGTGATGGGGAGATGCTGTGGGTGTTGATACCACTTGCTTTGATGCACCCTCATCCTGGCAACCAAATAATGATGGGTGCTTTTATTGCAAAAAGTCTGGCTTGGGGCAGGGAAGGGGTGTATTGTGCAACGCACGCACGCACACACACACAATTGTATAAAGGCCATCTGATTCCTTATGTTCCTCCTGTAACTCGCTCTACGTGGGGCTGCCCTTGAGACTGACCCAGAAACTCCAGCGGGTGCAGAATGCTGCAGCAAGACTCCTTACGGGGTCCTCACTGCGAGATCACATTCACCCGGTGCTATACCAGCTTCACTGGCTCCCGGTGGAGTACAGGATCAGGTTTAAGGTGCTGGTTCTAACCTTTAAAGCCCTATACGGCCCAGGACCCTCGTACCTACGGGACCATCTCTCCTGGTATGTCCAACGGAGGACCTTACGGTCTTCAAACAAAAACACTTTGGAGGTCCCGGGCCTCAGAGAGGTTAGGCTGGCCTCAACCAGAGCCAGGGCTTTTTCAGTCGTGGCCCCGATCTGGTGTAACGCTCTGTCACAAGAGACCAGGGCCCTGCGGGACTTGACATCTTTCCGCAGGACCTGCAGGACAGAGCTGTTCCACCAGGCCTTGGGCCAAGGCACAGACTGACCCCCTCCTTCTCTAATCCTCACAGAACTCTAGCCCAATGGTTGCCATTACCGGTCATTTGATTTTGAACTGATTTTAGAATGAATTGATTTTAGAATGCTGTGTTACTTTTATTGTTGTTAGCCGCTCTGAGCCCGGCTTCGGCTGGGGAGGGCAGGATATAAATATATTATTATTATTATTATTATTATTATTATTATTATTATTACTACAATAACAACAACATTTAACTGTATGGATATTCTATCTAAAACTATTTGCTGATGAAGATTCTTCTTCGAAACAGTTGATTCAGTCCGGATATCCTGTCTTGGACATCATCCATCAAAAGGCATCCTGGCGTTCCCCACCAGCTCTTCATTTCGTTGACTATTCTTGGTTATGGACTGACATATATATTATTTTGATGTAAATTTTGAGTGACATTCAACTCCTAATAATAACATATTTACTATGTTCACTAGCCATGTGTTGCGGCTGTATATGAGCAGATTATTCTGTACTGCAACACAGGGGTTTGTTTTTGTCACAACTGAATACAAGGCAGCTTCCTAGAAGGAGGCGATGCCGGAGTGAGTGGGGCTTTCCGTGGCGGCTGGTCTTCGAAGGACCTCTAGCGGGTGAGATTGGCAAGGGAAGGGAAGTCCCAGCCGCCCAGCTGGGCCAGATCCACCCCATCCTCCCTCCAAGGCGCTCAGGGGCCTGGACGGAATTACACTTTGGGTCCCGTCCGACAGCTCTGCAGGTCTGTGATTCTGTATCCAAAGTCACTTTGTGGGTTTCATTCCCCTTTAGCACCTTCGTCCACCTCCACCTCCCTGCATACCTTTAACTAAAAGAGTAGAATATCTGCCTTTCCATGCTTGCATATCAGAGAAATGGGAATTTGGGTGGGAGTTGCTCCAGATCAAGGAACACGAAGTGGAGAACCGTTTAACCTTTTGCACTGTGGCAAATTCTGGAGAAGATAGATAGACAGACAGACAGACAGACAGACAGACAGACAGATGAGTGTGCAGTGTGAGATAGATAGATAGATAGATAGATAGATAGATAGATAGATAGATAGATAGAT